>JAOUQT010000044.1:12701120-12711567 GCA_025769995.1 Xyliphius kryptos | reverse complement strand
AAGGAGGCCCTACACCATACTAATAAATTATTGTGGTCTAAAACCAAGTGTTTCAGTTTAATTGTCTAACCCCTGTATGTGTGTAACAGTGTAGTAATTTTAAAAACTTGCTAAGCTAATATAAGAACACATAACACATTTTAGCCGATAACATTCTAAACACAAGCAGCAAAAGTGAATTAAACCTGGCTTTCATTCATGCAGAACACTGTATTTGGTTAAGACTTTTCTCACACAAAGAATGTTTGCTGTAGCTACATATCAAAAGAAGTGAATATTATAAAAAAGCCCAAACCTGTCCAGGTAACTAGACTATTTGCCAATATTATATTTCCTATTGCTAATAAGTTGCCAATTTGTGTAAACTGGGGATTTTAAATTAGGTCTAATAAAAAGATATTAAAAAGCCTATTCCATATGGCTGGGTTCATACCTGTCAGCATGGGACCTCAGGGGCTGACCCTAGTAAGGCGGATTCTGTAAGAGGTCAGTTACCTCTGCTGGCCACCAGGGGCATTAGTGGTGCTCCCTGGCTGGCACTATGCCAAAGTAAGGCAGAGTCATATGACCTAATGCCACAGTGCCAATCAGGCGCAAAGGTTTGCACCTATGACTCACTCTATATAAGCAGTCCAGAAGACTTGGTGCACGTTTACTAAAATGTTAGGGACAAAGGTACACTGAGTCAAATAGTAGGTGTGGTATGGGGCAGAGGTGATGAAACCAGGAGTTAATGAGAGGCAGGGAAAGTGCTAGTTATAGTGCAATTACTTTTTATCTCTATCTCTCATATTTTCCTCCTCTGATTCCTGCACCCCCCATATAGTGAACATTGAGTGCTTCACTTGCAGCCTTCCAAAAAGCTTCACTTAAATCCTGCTGCTGCTCGTGCCGCCTGCTTCTGGGACGCATATCGCTTCGAAGCACTCGTCACTAAGTCTCCCTTCGCCTTTTTTAGTTTCCTTTTAGTTGTTATATTTTCACTGTCTTTTTGCACCCTGCTGACTTCTACTTCTAAAGTGGGATCATAAAAGGCAAGGACACTTTTTTAAATTAAATCTTTGTCAAATAGAACATAGATGAAATATCAAATGTCTAAACTAAGGAAATGTATCATTTAAAGAGAAAGATTAGGTGATTTTAAATTTAGTCTCAACATCAAATCTCAAAAAAGTTGGGACAAGGCTATGTTTGCCACTGTGAGACATCCCCTTTTCTTTTTACAACAGAAAAGAGACTGAGGAGACAAGTTGCTTAAGTTGAGGGATAGAAATGTTAACCCATTCTTGTCTAATCTTATGTTTTTTTTTTAGATTCTTAGATTCTTTAACTGTCTTAGGTATTTCCTTTGTTTTATGATGCGTCAAATATTTTATATCTGGACTGCAGGCTGGCCACTTCAATACCCAGACCCTTCTTTTACACAGCCATGATGCTGTAATTGATGCTGTATGTGGTTTGGCATTGCCATGTTGGAAAATGCAAGGTCTTCCCTGAAAGAGTCGTTGTCTGTATAGGAGCATATGTTGCTCTAGAACCAAGCTCTAGTCCGACTAACCTGGTATTCCTTATTTCCATAAAGAACTTGAAATTTTTATTTGTATAACCACAGAAGTTTTCCACTTTGCCACCGTCCATTTTAAATGAGCCTTGGCCCAGATAATTTTTTGATTTTGATTTGATTTTGATTTGATTTGAAAAGACGTCTGCGCTTCTCTGGAAATATTTTATGATTTCCAATACAGTGATGTGATGCAGTGCCGTCTAAGTGCCTGAAGATCACGGGCACCCAGTATGATTTTGCCGCTTTTGACCCTTACGCACAGAGATTCTTCCAGATTTTCTGAATTTTTTGATGATATTATGCACTGCAGATGATGATATGTTCAAACTCCTTGCAACTTTACACTGTATAACTCCTTTCTGATATCACTCCATTATTTGTCGGCGTATAATTAGGGGCATTGGTAATCCGCTTCCCGTCTTTACTTCTCAAAGCCGCTGCCACTCCAAGATGCTCTTTTTATTTCCAGTCATGTTAGGCCTATTGCAAATTGGTCCTCCAGCTGTTCCTTTTTTGTACCTTTAACTTTTCCAGCCTATTATTGCCCCGTCCCAACTTATTTGAGATGTGTTGCTGTCACGAAATTACAAGTGAGCCAATATTTGGCATGAAATTACAAAATGTCTCACTTTTGACATGTGATATGTTGTCTTTGTTCTATTGTGAATACAATATCAGTCATTGACATTTGTAAATTATTGCATTCTGTTCTTATTTACAGTTTGTACTTTGTCCCAAGTTTTTTGGAATCAGGTTTGTACAGAGTTTCCCAAAAATGTGCTGACTCTTCCACTGCCCATTAATCATATATGTATTTTTATTTCGATTCAGGTGTTTAATGACATAGATACACTTCTATGATCTTTTCATATTTCCAGTAGCACTTTATTACAAATTTTCTTTCATCGAAAGTAAATCTGCCATTATTTTGGGTCATTTGCCCCGAAAAAAAATATTTAAGTAAATTTGCACGTTTTTTTAGGACATTGCTTGTATATGCCATACTTAATACATAAAAATACAAAACAGTAGGTCATAATTTGAGTCAACCTTGTCTTAATGGACAGGGTAGAGACCTGGGCACCAAAAGATCGCTGATTCAATCCCCACTCCAGGCAAGTCATGCATGCCTGAAGTGCCATTGAACAAGGCACCCAGCCCCCTTTCCTGTGTGCCTCGATGAGGGGGCAGCAAACTGCTCCGGGTGTTCGAAGTGCACCTTTGAACAAGTTTCAGGCATAGAAAGAATTTTACTAAGGGGATCAGCAGATTATTATTATTTTTATTAATATTATTAATATTATTATTATAACAATGTCAATTTCAAAGTTACAAATGATGCTTTTAAAACTAGATCATCTTTTATCAAAATAAAAAAATATATAAAACAAGCTGTTTGGATAAATTTCTATATTAAAAATTCTATTATTAAAATTATTTCTAATATTTAAAATTATATTTTTAAAACCTAAAATGATCACTTGTTTGTTTAGCTATTATGATGTAAAGTGAAAACCACAGGCTTTTATAAATATTTTAATTTAGTTTAGATGATTTAATTACTGATTTACTAAACGTTATAGAGGTTTCCCTTTCAGGACAAACATTCAATTATAGAACCTTGTGCAATAAAATGCACTGTACTTTTGTTTTTAAATCGAATTCACAAAGCACTGTAATGGTACGGTCCTTGTGAAAGGTCATTCCTCATGATCACATGTTAACCTGTTGCCCCTTTACAAACAATGAACACCATTTAGGATTTTTAGTAATGTGTCGCCTGAAAGAGTCCTGAGGAACCTGCATTTCCTCTCGCTTTATCTCACTCTCTCTTTCCATCTCTTTTATCTTTCTAAGTGCAGAGATGTCCAGAGCACATGCAGTGAGATATGTAGACAGAATACTGTATATTGTAATTAGAATGTAATAAAGATAGCTTTACAAAAACATTATAGCTTGCACTGTTTTCAAATCAATACGAATCAAACAATGAATATTCACTCTCTTTTACACACACACACAGACACACTCAGAGAAAAGCGTCCTGTCTACATCAGTCCGTCGTAAGAATCTGCAACTCTCACCTCTGCACTGCTAGTTAATAGATAAACACCAGTGTGTGTTGAAAAACCATGGTCAGTGTTGTGGCACCACCTTTCCTGTTCGATGTCAGTTAAGAGAGGACTAGCAGTCTTGTTTTCACATCAGGGGGTTTATACGTAGCTAAAGCAACAGAGAGTGGCCATGCTAAAGCTCCATGCCAGCATAACATCTAATTGACCATAATGATATACAATTGGCCAAGAAAGGTGCGACAAGAAGCACTCTCAGACTGCACTTAAACATTCTGGTTTTGGCTTGTTTGTGTATTCTGTGTTGAGTTATACCCCACAGTCTCCTGTATACCTACACATTTGCCAGATGAATGCAAACCAAGGACTTGACCAAAGCAAAACATGTTTTCCCCCCACAAGTATACAGACTTGCTGCTGGAAGAGAGAGGATGAAAGAAGCTGAGGACTAGAAAGAACCATTGAAATCTACAAAGAGTCTGCAGCAGTAATTTTAATTGAATAAAACTGTGATTCAACAAGAAAGTGACAAGAAAATTCGGAACAAATAATAGGAGTCCTGAAAGAAAATAATCATCTGCTGACTACAGCTCCAGAGTAATTATTGCTTCTTATCTCCATTCCCTGGTAAAATCCGTCCTGACAGCCGCTACATCAAACATGTCCGACACACAAAGAGACAGGGATCTGTATGTGAGGAATGTGTATGATAAAAACATTATGGGAAAAGTGAATGCTAAATGGTATAATGGGATTTCCTCATGCCAAAAAATGAGAAAATCAACAGAAAGGAGACATGGGCATGATGGAGGACTACGATGGATCAGCCATCGATAAATTTGCAAAAGAGCTCCCAAAAAATAAACTGCATGCAAAAGCTTGCACGCTACACCTCCTCTCTAATTTTAAACAATGTAAAGGGTGTTATATAAAATTCTGTTTAGGCCATTATAAGCTATTTATTTGGAAACATCACAGAAATACTATAAAAATAAATATAATGTAAATACATTTCTATTCAATCTCTTGGTATTTTTATTTCACCGTATAATTGTTGGCCAGTGGGATATCCCAGGGGTCCTATGATTACTGGTAGGCTTGTCCAGGATGCACTCTGGGGAAATCAGAAAATGCTTGTAACATAACAAATAGTGACCTTTAATTATTAAGAATTGTCTTTATTGGATGTCAGTGAAAACAGGAGTTTAATTCGCTCACAGGCACTAAACCAATTGAGAGGAATGATTTCATCACATTATAGACTTTCGAGCCCTGGCTTAATATATGAAAGCCTTCGCCGCACATTTACCATGAGCTACTACAGACATGCTGCGATGAATGAAATATTCAAAATGAGTACTTTCATAAATATATAATAACACTGACTTATAAATGCGTTTACAACTGCCACTCTGGCCAAGATATACAGTGCCTGTGTCTTTTCATGGCCATTTTGAAACAGATATATCACTTTATTAGTGAAAGCAGTTGCACAAACATTCCTAACTGAATCTGTGGATTTTTGGCACCAAGACAGATATTGACACTGCACGTGCCAATTTTGGACTCGGCTCAATATCCACAGGTAATTAACAGCCAGGTTTAATTATGCCAGAAACCCATCACGCCAATGATTTATACAGCAAACTAGAAATATGATTGTGTTACACTATGGCCAGAGATGTTTTCTCTATGAAACATTTTATTCTTCTATACACATTACACCGGTCAATTTTTCATTTTTTTTATCTCATTTTTCATAAAGGAAAGAAAGAAAGAATGTGTAGAAGCTAATAAGGTCCAGTGGGAGAGTACATACCATTAATGAGCTCAAACACAACTCACCCTCAGTGCCACAACTGTCTTAATCAGCTGCAGCAGTGTGAATCTGATAAACCTCAGCCAGCATACATTTACTTGGTTAGTTAATTTCCTGACTCTGTTGAGGACCAGCCTATGCAAATAAAAGAGCATCTGCAATATAGAACGTTTCTGAAGGAATACAAAAACATGCACCGAAATCACTGAAATATTAGTATAATAAAGAGTATTTTTATTCAAAACATTCTGATGCAAACTATCCATACATGTACATATTTCCATGGTAATTATTCTTAAAGAATATATAATATATTCTTGGAATATAAAATATTTAAAAAAATATATATAAGAATAATAAGGAACTAGGCAGAAGTAATACTATGAGCGAATGAGAATGAGACTATCTTTGCCTTCTTTGTTATTGATGTTGAAGTCCATGAAGCTGCTTATCTCCCTCAGCCCTCACATTTCCATACTGAGAGTCTTCACACTCTGCTCTCTATCTAGCTCAGATCTATTTTTAAAACTTGCTCCAGTAGAAAGCAGGTAATTTTTAATTCATGATAAAGAACAAATTGTATAATAACAAGGCAACTTAGGCCAGCTGGTATAATGATTATAAATTGATCCACTAATAATCAGGTTAAGTAGGTTCTGAGGTTTTTTTAAAGGACATTTGAAGTCCAGTAACTTTTCTGATCAAGATGCTTTATTTTAATTTTAATACTAAAGTAACTAGGAATCAAAAAAATGGCCGTTTGTGATGTTTTCTTGGTTTCAGTTGTAACTAATACGAAACTAATTTAAATAAACAATCACTTTCTAACAAAAAACACAAAAACTGTCGTGACGTGTGAATGGATGTGTCTTTGTGCTGCAATGATGAAACTAAACCTTTACATTTACAAATGAGCTGTTTGAGGTAATCTCACTTTAACTAACACTGGGTTTGCTGAATTTGGATAAAGTAAGAGAGAAAGAAAAGAGTGGGATCATTAAGAGGTATATGCTATAATTAGGAACAGTCAGTAATATGGCTGAACTGAAATAAAACCATATAAAATGATAAACTGGCGAATATTTTAATCCTCTGTATTAATCATTTTAAAAATTAACTCAAGATGTGTGTTATTTAGCTGCAAATGGTATCGTTTGTATTCATTTGCCTTTCTACCAACATCTTATCTCGCCATAACTTCATTTGCCCATCATAATCTCTTCTAAAGCTGATTGAGCATTTGATGACCAGTGTTTCAGAAGATAACGAAATAACAAAGGCATCAGATAAAAGTCGCTTTTAAAGCCATTGTAATAAAATCAGCAGGATTTTATTATTATCACAGACCTAATAGATGAGTGTTTTAATGATTATAACCGACATTTTTACACGTTATTAAAAAAAAGAAAGAAAAAAAGAAAAAAGGACGAAAGTTTCTAGTAGACCTCCGCGATTACTTTTTTTGACCAATCGCGAACAAGAGGGGAAGGAAAACAAAACCTATGATTGGTCTGAGCAGTCTTGGTTTCAAGGCGCCCCGTCGTGACAAGCAGCCGGACTGAATGAGGGGTGCCTGGAAACAGACGACACACATTACACAGTGTGCGCTGCATGCTCGCGCTCAAACCGTGCAGAGAGAAAGAGTGCGATTTTACTCCCGGTACGAGACGCTGGACGCAGCGACGGTTTACTACAGACAGAAAGCTATACGTCTAAACGGACATATCGAAAACGTTCTGCGCGGGTGAGATACGCATTCGAGCGCATTCGAGGAACTCGTGAAAAGTTAGATTTGAAGGATTTTTCTTGTACGATCTGAAATGTTTTTGTTTATAATGGACTTCTGAGCAACTTGGTGATCGCGAAAGTTTTTTTTCTGCGACCTAAGGACAAAAACTTTTTTTTTAATGCAAATGTACTTTTATGAACGTGTGCGTGTCGATGGTGGTAATATGCCAGCCTGGATACTTGGAGTGAATTGGTGTTAAAACCCGACGCTGGATAAAAGCAACAGCTGGAAAAGATTTCCCTCTTTTAATTGAGTGAATTTCGGTGGTGGACTAAACAAGCCTAGTTTTCAGGGTTTCTTGACCACAGTTGCGAGAGATAAAAACTCACTGTTTTAAATTTTTCCTCCGATTATTCAATAACGATGGCTTTCGCTAAAATGCCAGTGCGGGTGGAACGTGTGGGCTTTTTCGTTGCGACTTTGTGCCTTTTGTGCTTCACCCCTAGTAGCGGTCAGTACCATGGTGAGAAGGGTATCTCGATCCCGGAGCACGGATTCTGTCAGCCCATTTCTATTCCTCTGTGCACGGACATTGCGTACAATCAGACTATCATGCCCAACCTTTTGGGTCACACCAACCAGGAGGACGCTGGTCTCGAGGTGCACCAGTTCTACCCGCTGGTAAAGGTGCAGTGTTCGGCTGACCTCAAGTTCTTCCTATGCTCCATGTATGCGCCCGTGTGTACGGTGCTGGAGCAGGCAATTCCGCCATGTAGATCTCTGTGCGAGAGAGCCAGACAGGGTTGTGAGGCACTCATGAACAAGTTTGGCTTCCAGTGGCCCGAACGCCTGCGCTGCGAGAACTTTCCTGTACACGGCGCGGGCGAGATATGTGTGGGCCAGAACACGTCAGAAGCCGGAAGCCCGACGTCCGACCCAACACCGTATGTGCCCGAACTGATCACACTGCCGCCCAATACAGGTAGAAACCCTCAGCAGTTCACTTGCCCACTGCAGCTTAAAGTGCCCTCATACCTCAACTACTACTTCATGGGCGAAAAGGACTGTGGTGCGCCATGTGAGCCAGCCAAGCCCAACGGCCTCATGTACTTCCGTGAAGAAGAGGTGAAGTTTGGACGCCTCTGGGTGGGAATCTGGTCCATTCTATGCTGTGTTAGTACCCTCTTCACTGTGCTCACCTATTTGGTAGACATGCGGCGATTTCGCTACCCAGAGAGACCCATCATCTTTCTGTCCGGTTGCTACTTCATGGTGGCCGTGGCCTATGCGGCGGGCTTCTTTCTTGAGGACAAGGTGGTCTGCATCGACAAATTCAATGATGACGGATACAAGACTGTGGCGCAGGGTACAAAGAAGGAAGGATGCACAATCCTCTTTATGATCCTCTACTTTTTCGGAATGGCGAGCTCCATCTGGTGGGTTATTCTCTCCCTTACGTGGTTTCTCTCAGCCGGCATGAAGTGGGGCCACGAGGCCATAGAAGCCAACTCGCAGTATTTCCATTTAGCAGCATGGGCTGTTCCCGCGGTCAAGACCATCACTATACTCGCCATGGGTCAGGTGGACGGAGACTTGCTGACGGGCGTGTGCTATGTGGGCATATACAGCGTAACGTCTCTGCGGGGTTTCGTGCTAGCGCCCCTCTTCGTTTACCTCTTCATCGGCACGTCTTTTCTCCTAGCAGGTTTTGTGTCGCTTTTTCGCATCCGCACCATCATGAAACACGACGGCACCAAGACCGAGAAGCTGGAGAAGCTAATGGTGCGCATTGGGGTGTTCAGCGTGCTTTACACTGTGCCCGCTACCATTGTGATCGCCTGTTATTTCTACGAGCAGGCTTTCCGCGAACACTGGGAGAAAACGTGGCACATGCAAACGTGCAAGAGGTTCGCTGTGCCCTGCCCGGCAGGTAACTTTGCGCCCATGTCCCCCGACTTTACAGTGTTCATGATTAAGTACCTGATGACCATGATTGTAGGAATCACGTCCGGCTTTTGGATCTGGTCCGGGAAAACTCTGCAGTCGTGGCGCAGGTTTTACAAAAGACTCAGTAACAGTAACCAGGGCGAGACGACCGTATGAAAACGGGTAACCCCGAGGGTGCAACACAAGACTGAAATATTAAGGAAATTGGTTTGCCGAACCTGGTCGACACTTTGTTTTTCTTTTCTTTTTTTTACATTTCAGAGACAATTTATTTTAAACGAGCCCAAACAAAAACTGAATCATGTGCTGTTAAAATAGGCTAACATGCTTTACTGCCATTTTTCTTTCTCCTTTGAGAACTTTAATTCTGTGGACACTCATAAAAATGTGCAAGAACACGTTTTTCCAAACTTCCGACTCACCCGCATTAGTTTTCTTCATGTGAAAGAAATAGCCCATATTCACTTCGCCTATATATGTAACAGTATATTATTTTACACACGTGATTTCTGCACCATTTTAAGGCCTACATTCGCGCGCCGTAAGCGCCATTAGTATGTAGAGCACATTACTGTGGAATCGTGATTTTGTTTTTACCCACGAATATTGGCAGTGTTTTGCTTTACAGCTGTATTCTCCTCTCCCGTCTTCTGTGGACTTGTATGACTTTCAGAGACACCCGCTGACAATCATGCATCCTTCATTTGGCACAAACAGCGCGTTAGGTTTGGGGTTGGAGGCTGCATGCAAATGTCCAGCTGGGAAATATTATGCAAGCTCATTTTAAACTGCGTTTTTTTTGTAAATAATCACTCTTTCGTAAAGAATATATGTATTTATGAAGATAATCTTGTTGTTTTTTACTTGATTTTTTTAAAAACAGAAATTGGTAAAATTGCATTTGTATATGTACAGTTTCACTGAATAAAACGATTAGATTTTTAATCTGCTTCATAATTATTCACTTTTTATATTTTTATTTTGTGATGGATAAAACAATTAAATAAATAAGATCATTAAACATATAGTACATTGAATTTCAAACAATAGTAAATAATTTTAAAACAACGAAGAAATTTTATCCCACAAGGCAATATTGCAGAATAAAATGTCTTTATTAGTATTATAATTATATATTTATTATTATTATTATTACTGTTATTATTATATATTGATTATATATTTATTATTATTATTATATTTATTATTACTGTTATTATAATTACATATTTATTATTATTATTAATATTATTATTATTTTATATTTATTATTATTATTATTGAGCAAATTTCTGCTCGTTCAAACGTATTAGAAG
>JAOUQT010000044.1:12678177-12688271 GCA_025769995.1 Xyliphius kryptos | reverse complement strand
ACATACATCTAATACATAATTCTATAACTAACAATAATATATAACAATAATGATATAACAGTAATATATAATATATATAACATACATCTAATACATAATTCTATAACTAACAATAATATATAACATTAATTTTAACAATAATATATACACACATACATATATACACACATATATACAAAACATACATAACATACACATAATTCTATAACTAACAATAATATATAACATTTAGCATAATAATAACCAGAGTCGACCAGTAACCTGTGCAACGTCGTCCGATAACAGGGTGTAAATTGTCCATGGCTGTGCGGGAGCAGACCAAACGACAAAAGGACATACCCAGACTGGTTTGAGATGATAGAAAGGCAAGAGTAAGTCAAATAACAACATTTTCCCAGGAAATGCAGAATACCATCTCTGAAAGCACAACACGTCAAACCTTGAGAAAGATACCCACACAACACCTGGTCCCACTCCTGTCAGCTAAAACGGAGACTACAATTTACACAGGCTTCTGACATAAATAACATGAAAGCATGGAACCATCCTGCCTTATGACAGGCTTCAAGCTTGTGGTGGTGTAATGGTGTGGGGGGTATTTTCTTGGTACACAGTGGACGCCTTTGTACCAATTGAGCATTGGTTAAATGATGCCAAACATTTGCCAATTTAATGATGCGAGTTCTTCAATGATGATTGACTCGCTGTGGTGACTTCTGATGAAGGGAGTGGCTAAAAGAAATGAAGAAGAAGAAGATATAACTATACCATCACCTATAATCTTAGTACCTTTAAGTTAGTGCCATAAAGAAGAAAACCATGTGAAATTGAAGCAAGATGGCTCCACATTGCCTATTTGGTCTGAACCTGACAAAGTTGCGTGGGTGGCCCAGTTACCTGCCACTCACCGGGATACACTACCTCTTAGGTTCTAGGGGTGGTTCCTGGCAGTTCTAATCTGTTAGAGTGGTTAGCACCTTTTATTTTAATCCTGTCCACCTTCTTTTCCAGTGAGGGGCTTGGTGGGAACATTATGAGGTCACTCACTTCTTGGTTCTTGATACAAAATCCAGGTCCATTTGATGAATTCTCAGACGTTCTCCAGTAAGTCCTGGGTCTTCACCCGGGTCTCTGTTCAAATGTTGTAACAGTAGGGGCTTGTGTGCTTCAATGATAATCAGAGCTACATCACCAAAAACTTGATGTTCTCAGTAGGGCTTCCAAAATGTATGAGGGTAGAGGTAAGCTGACCCAACCCAAAAACCCTCCTGAAAGGAACAAATTCAAACAAAAGTTCTCTGCCTGAATTTGGGCAACTGGGGGGCTCACTTCTGGAACCAGTCTGGGATGATGATCTCATGACTAGGCAAACCCACTCAGCATGTAAAGGCAGCAAAGATCATTTCTCCCACACTTACAAGGTGTTTAGTTGTGGGTGGGGTAGTTAGGTATTTTTTATTTGCTTTCTGCATACACACTTTGTCCCTTTTTCAATGCCACATTCCCCCTCCATGGCAACCCACACAACCCAAATAAACCACTGCCCTGTTGATGAGGTGGCAGTTTCACAACAACTTTTCAAAACATTTCCAGAAAGTCCATGTGCTTTGTATAAAAAAAGTTGGTTCCTCTTTTCTTCCTCCACTCATGTGAGCATACGGCGGCGAAACACTCGGTCTCTGAATGCCTTTTTGCTCCCTCGCTTTCCATCTTGAAGGGATGGAGGGAGTTTAAGGGAGGGGATAAGAGGAAAGAAGGAGCTACTTAAGCTGCTCGAGCAGTTTTCACTTCTGCAAAAGGGCCGGAGAGGAAACACAATCACTGTTCCTTCTTTATATCTTGCCTCGAATTGCAGAAAGAGAGAGAGAGAGAGAACAAAAAGAGGGAGGGGAAGAATGAAAGCAATGTTTGTAAAAATATTTATTGTGCTGTATAAAATAAAAAAGGACTCGTAACCATATCTCTATATGAAACACCAAAGAGCAACCATTGCTTATTTCCATATACACTGCTTACAAATACATACGTATGGAAAGGGGAACATTTGCTTTATGCAAGGCGCTACTTCATTTTTTTGAGACTTGCAACTCGGAGAGAACTTGACAATGCTACACATCATTAACCCAGATTAGATTAACGTAAAGTTATTTACAATACCTACAGTGGCTTAAAGGCACAAGGTGTTCATACCCCTTTGTACTTTTCCCTATTTTGTCGCTTTACAACAACAAACATAAATATTTTTCATTGGAATTTTATGTGAAAGATCGACACAAAGTGGTCTACAATTGTCGTATGCAAAGGTATCCACCCCCTTTTCTCTGAGTGGAACCAATTTCATTCAGAAGTTGTCAGATGACTGCTAATGACTACAAAGAATCTACCCGTGTGTAATCTAATCTCTGTACAAATACAGCTGCTCTGTGACTGCCTCAGAGGTTGGCTAAGAGAATATTAGGGACTTAACAGCATCATGAAGTCCAAAGAACACACCAGACATGTCAGGAATAAGGTTGTGGAGAAGTTTAAAGCAGAATTAGGCTATAAAAAATGTTCCCAAGCTTTGAACATCTTATGAAGCACTGGTCACTTATCCAGACATGGAAGAAGTATGGCACAACTGTAAACCTACCAAGACAAGTCCCTGCACCTAAACTTACAAGCCGAACAAGGAGAACACTGATCAGAGATGCAGTCAGGGCCCATGGTGACTCAGGACAAAATGCAGAGATCCACAGCTCAAGTGGGGGAATCTGTTCACAGGACAACTATTAGTCGTACACTGCACAAATGTGGTCCTTATGGAAGAGTGGCAAGAAGATAGCTATTGTTAAAAGAAAACCATAAAAAACCCGTATGCAGTTTGCCAGAAGCCATGTTGGGGACAGAGCAAACATGTGGAACAATGTGCTTTGGTCAGATGTAACAAAAATTAAACTGTTTGTTCAAAATGCTGTGTGTTGCGGAGAATTTAACATTGCACATCACTCTGAACACACCATCCCCACTGTTGGTGGTGGCAGCACCATGCCCTGGGGCTTCTCCTCTTTAGCAGATACAGGAAAGTAGGTCAGACTTGATGAGAAGATGGATGGAGTCAAATACAGGGCAATATTGAAAATGTCTGCAAAAGACTGGAGACTGGGAGGTTCACCTTCCAGCAGGACAACAATCCAAGGCATAAAGAAATGGCTACAATGGAATAGTCTAAACGCAACATATTCGTGTGGTATAATGGCCCAGACAAAGTCCAGCCCTAAACCCACCCGAGAATGTGGCAGGATCTGAAAACTGCTGTTCACAAACGCTCTCCATCTAATCGGACTGAGTGAATAGACAAAGAAATTCAGTCACTAGATATGCAAAGCCAAAAGACTAAACAGACGTGCAGCTATAATTGCAGCAAAAGGTGGTTTCGTGACAGCAACATCTCAAAAAATTTGGGACGGGGGAAATCAAGTGGCTGGAAAAGTTAAAGCTACAAACAACTGCAACTCAGAAGCCAATTGGCAATCGGTCATTAAAATAACTTGGTATAAAAAGCACATCCTGAAGTGGCAATGGCTCTCAGCAGTAGATGGTAAGAAGATCACCAATCCCCCCAATTCTGCACTGACAAATAGTGGAGCGATATCAGATAGGAAATCTACAGTATAAAGTATTATCAAGGATCAAGGCCAGAAAACCTTACTGGGTGATCTTCGGGCCCTTAGATGGCACTGCATCACATACAGGCATGCTTCTGTATTCTAAGTCACAAAATGGGCTCAGGAATATTTCCAGAGAACATTATTTATGAATACAATACAGTGCCATCCGCCGTTGCCAGATAAAACGCTATAGTTCAAAAAAGCAGCCCTATCTAAACAAGATCCAGAAGCGCAGACGTCTTCTCGGGGACAAGGCTCATTTGAAATGGACTGTAACAAAGTGAAAAATTGTTCTGTGGTCAGACGAATCATAATTTTAAGTTCTTTATGGAAATCAGGGACGCCATGTCATTGGGACTAAAAAGGAGAAGGACGACCCTACTTGTTATCAGCGCTCTTACACATCTGGAAGGACACCATCAATGCTGAAAGGAATATCCAGGTTCTAGAGCAACATGTGTTCCCATCCAGACGACATCTCTTTGAGGAAAGATATTACATTTTCCAACATGACAATGCCCAACCACATACTGCAACAATTACAGCATCATGGCTGCGTAGGAAGAGGATCCAGGTACTGAACTTTTACCCATAGAAAACATTTGGCGAATAATAAAATAGAAGATACGACAAAAAAGACATAAGACAGTTAAGCAACTAGAATCCTACATTAAACAAAAATAAGTTAACATTCCTATCCCTGAACTTGAGCAACTTGTCCCCAGAAGTTTACAGACTGTTGTAAAGAGAAAATGGAATGTCTTACAATGGTAATCATGGCCTTGTCCTAACTATTTTGAGATGTGGTCATGAAATTTAAAAATCACCTAATCTTTCTCTTTCTCCCTAATGCGAGGAACTCGCTGTGGCGACCGCTGGTGAAAGGGAAAAAAGCCAAAAGATGTGAAAAAAAAAAAATAATTTTGTCCCAACTTTTTTGGAATTGGGTTTGTAAAAAGTAATAATATAATAATAACTCACGCATTATTGACCCATATTTAAACCATCCGGTGTGAACAAAGGCACTTCATCCATGACTTACCTGGAGTGGGGATTGACCCGGCGATCTCTCGGTCCCCAGCACTCTACCCTATCCAGTAGTCTTACAGGATGCAAAACATACTAAAAGAAACACTAAAACTGAGAATTAGAATTTCTTTTAAAGTTAGCTCTTGTATACATGCCAGTGTACCAGATGCTGATTTTATTTTTATGATAGAAAAATCCGATCAATTAGATCCAAGATGTTCCCTGTGAGTGCATTGCTCAGAAGGAGCCAAGTAGACATTATTCATAAAAATGCTAATGCTAGCTTGAGTTATATTATATACTGTGTCTAACTCTATTCTCCTTCCCTTTCTTCCCCCCCCCTTTTCTATCTTCTATCCTCTCTCTTTTCTCCACTCTTTTGGATGAGCTACACCGAATACGGCGGAGTAACCAGGAGATGTTGGCAACCCTGTGCCCGCTGTATTCCCTCCGACTGCCCATTCACTCTATTATAATGATAAATGTTATATATTATTGTTAGTTATGAAATTATGTATATGATCACATCACACAAATGAGGATGGGTTTCCTTACGAGTCTGGGTCCTCTCAAGGTTCCTTCCTTACTTACTCAGGGAGTTTTTCCTTGCCACCGTTACTCATCTGGGATAAAAATGTTTTTTGTAAAGCTGCTTTGGGACAATGTCCATCGTTAAAAGCGCTTTATAAATAAAATTGAATTTAAATACCTGAATAAAAGCACAGGAACACCAGGTACCGACTGTATGTATTCGATTTCACCGAAAACAGCGTTTTGCAGACCAGGATTATATTTGTCAAGAGATTCCTATGAATAGGTCACAACTAACCAACCAGCCACCGTAGTTGGCCCACAATTCCTGCATCTCATTACCAAGACTTATAATAATCAAACTCATAGATGGCATTTTCAAAATGGAAGGTTAAATTGTTTTTGGAGCAGAACTGGAATGTAAACCATCTTGTACCGAAATAACTACACCCAAAAGAAACGGACGTGCATTCAACCACGAACCATCTGATTCTCCACCCGGAGGCACAGAGTTCCATCGCCGAGCTGCATTACAATTCACGGAATTCATACACACACACACACACACTGCTCTGTGATTCCAGTAATAAAATCTGTCTGGTCACCAGATGTGCAAACAGATAAGGGGGGGGGAGGGTGTGATTTCTTGATCAGATGGTCATCCAAGTCACATCCAATTATTGTTGGAGGCGGAGCCTTTTTTTTTTTTTTTTCCTTTTACACAGTAGCGTCCAAGATGGTGCTGGAGATTTATGGAGCTGTCGTGTAGGCGTTTTATCTACAGCATGTTGATTCAGCTGAGGATCCAAAGGGTACCTGGACTTTTATAGTTGAGCAGATGAGATACACAATTTATATATATATATATATATATATATATTTTTTTTTTCTTCATGGTTTCTGCAGACATCAGCAAGTGGAATTTATTGCCTTTTAATGCCATTTTAAACTTTTTTAATTCCGTAAACATACAAGGACCAAACCAGACTCCCAATATCATGCACGGATGTAACTGTTGTTGCGTATTATTTGCACGCCGGTTTAATCCCTCATCGAACCCAAGTACATATGGTCCAGCATTGCTTACTGCGGACGTCAGATTGTTTTTGAAGCACAAATGTTTATAACGTAGCTGCTATTGTTCTTTCCTCGTCTGAAAGATTTAGTGATTTGCAAGTGAGAAAATACTCCAGCAAACACCTCAGTAATGCCTTCATTAGATGCAGATGTTTGGTATTGATTTTTATTCAAAACTAATATTTTTAATGCTTGTTGGAATCAAATGTATTGATTTATAAAGCCATTAAAGCCTTAAATCAGTGCAGAATCACTTTAATGACTTAATGCATTTTAATACCTTGCAGAATCCCTGTATATATTATATTGATATCCTAGAGATCTCTAATAATTACATCTGTACATAGTTTTCAACATACTGTCATAATACTAATAATAATACTGATAATAACGCTACAAATAATAAAAGGTGCGGTCATATGTTTGCATATACAGGGGTTAGACAATGAAACTGAAACACCTGTCATTTTAGTGTGGGAGGTTTCATGGCTAAATTGGACAAGCCTGGTGTCCAATCTGCCAATTCAACAAATGACATTTTCATCACCTTACAACCTATAACATGTTGTGGAATTCTGTTATGCATAATAATTTGGAAGAGTGCATTTGGGATTGTATTTCTGAAAAAAATACTGTTATTGTTGGGCGTTTTTATTTTAAGTTATACTCTAAAGGAATTAATTGACAATTATACTAATGGTCATTTAGGAAAATTCGGAGAAATTTTTAGTTTCCAAAATAAATTGGAACATTGTCATTTATACAGAAAGAAGAAGAAGGAAAAGGAGTTAAAACGTTTGGAGAAGCAGGTGGTGGCCAATTCAGCAGAGGAAGAAACAACCATGAAGGCTTATGTTGATAAAAGGACACCGGCGCAAATTGCCTTTGATAAAATCCAGGAGAGAAGGGTGTGTACATTTTTCGATCATCTTTATTCCTGTTGTCATTAAGCATATATACTGTACCAAATAAAGTTCAAAATATAGTAGTGTTTTTTTGAATAGGTTTATGAACCTCTAGCATTATCATTTAATTGTAAGGTGAAATCAGGTGAGTTAGGTGCTTTCAATCAATGGGCTGACAATCGGGTTTAAGTAGCACACTGTTTCAGATCAGGGGTATATCAAAGTCACTTGTTTGGGGAATTGTATCAGGGCTAAACAAAGGAGATTTGTGAGGATTTCTCAAAAAAAGAAATTTGAATGTTCTTGAGTTCAGAATCAAGGTAACACTGAACTACAGTGGTGTGCATGGCAGGGTTGCAAGATAAAGCAAATGATCTCCAAAAAGTACATTGATACTCGGCAGATACTGGAAGCAAAGGTTTACATATTTTTGCCACTCACAAATATAATAATTGATACTTTATTGATCCATGTAGGGAAATTTCTTTCTCTGCATTTAACCCATCCAGGGCTAAACACCTGAAGCAGTGCACTCTAATGGGGTGCACGGGGAGCTGTTGGGGATTGGGTGCCTTGCTCAATGGCACTTCAGCTATGACTTGCCTAGAGTGGGGTTCAAACAGCAATCTCTTGGTCCCCAGCCCTTTACCCTTTCCATTAAGCCACGGCTGACCCCATAATTTGAAATATTTGGTCATTTCCAATGATAAACAAATGACCAAGGATATTTTTGTATATTTTGTTTAACTGATTCTTTTTATCTAATTTTAGAAATCTGATGATGTTTGTTCCACTGGAAGTAGAATACAGTATAAAATAGCCATGAAAATGCCATTAGTTGTGGCATCTCATTAAAATAATCACATGCAGCTTAACTGGCCCTTACTCTATTCGAAAGCTTTAAAATAAAATTTTCTTATGATGTAAAACAAATAGCATCAACCAGCTCTGTTTTAATTCACTTTTTTCCTGCTCATGTTCTTTTAGCAAACGGAAAGAATTTTAAACAAAGCCTCCAAGACACACAAGCGCAGAGTTGAGGTAAGGGCACTTTCTTACTATGTCTTGTAATTACAGGTGCTGGTCATAAAATAAATATATAATAAAAAAGTTGATCTATTTACATAATTCTATTCAAAAAAGTAAGACTTGTAATTTATATGCATCAGTTACACACAGGCTGATATATTTCAAGTGTTTATTTCTCATGATTTGATGATTATAGCTGACAACTAATTAAAAAAGAACCTAATTCACTATCCTAGATAATAAAAATATTACTTTAGACCAATAAAAAAAGGTTTTTTTAAAAATGCTGGCAAACAGAAAAATATAACCATGAAAATTATGAGCATGTACAGAACGCTATACTTAGTTGGGACTCCTTTTGCTCTAATTACTGTAGCAATGCTGTTCTGCATTGTTGGGTCTGGCATATCGCATCTTCACAGTACCACTGTGCTTTGTGAGGTCCAAGGTCAACGTAGCTGTCAACCAGAATGTTTTAGCACACCTCATGCTTCCTGCTGCTGACCAACTTTTGGGAGATGCTGATTTCATTTTCCAACAGGATTTGGCACCTGCACACAATGCCAAAGCTAGAAATACCTGGTTTAAGGACCATGGTATCCCTGTTCTTAAATGTCCAGCAAACTCACCTGACCTTAACACTATAGAAAATCTATGGGGTACTGTGAAGAATATGTGATATGCCAGACCTAACAATGCAGAACAGCTGAAGGCCGCTATCGGAGCAACCTTGGCTCTTATAGTACATAAGAAATACCACAGACTGATCGACTTAATGCCACGCCGCATTGCTGCAGTAATTTGGGCAAAAGGAGCCCCAACTAAGTATTGAGTGCCGTACATGCTGATGTGTTTCATGTTCATACTTTTCAGTTGGCCGGCATTTCTAAAAATCCTTTTTTTGTTTTGGTCTAAAGTAATAAAATTCGAATTTTTTGAAATACTGAGTTTGGGTTTTTTTATTAGTTGTTAGTTATAATCATCAAATCAAAATAAATAGACACTTGAACTATATCAGTCTGTGTATAATGAATGTGTATAATATACAAGTTTCTCTTTTTGAATGGAATTATGGAAATAAATCAACTTTTTCATGATATTCTAATTTTATGATCAGCACCTGTAGTATAGTACTTTTACTGTGTGCTTTATAATTACTTATACAATTTATAATAAACTGATTTACTTTAATTTAATGTAATACATGTTCCATGGTTAATTTAGACAAGTATGCATACAATCCCATTTCTTTTACATGTAACTTCCTGATTCTTTTGTCACTAATATTATGATCGATATGCTATATGAAACACACAGATATTTCCCAGCACTGAGTGAGCATTTCTACTAGGCTTAACCTTCCCTGTAAGTTGTCTGTGTTCCCAATTTGACTTGCTATTTAAAAGTCAAATGTAGCTCTGTGATCTTAACTCACTGTTTACCTCTCATTCTTTGAATTCTGGAATCATGTGGATGAGAAATAACACTGTTTATTACTAGTATGTGACAACAGGTTTACATGCAAAAAGCAGTAACACAAATGTTTGTTAGTGATTATGCAGACATGTGTACTGTAGGTATGCACTGTATATTTATATTTATTTATATTTTATATATTTAGTAAAAAATAGAAATTTGCACTTGCTACAGAAACGTTATAACTATTTTATAACTCTAAATAAAAATAGAATATTTTATATTTCTTATAAAATATTTTAAGATGCAATCATGTATTTGTATCGTCCTGTTCAACTGTAGATCATTTCCATAATGTAAACCTGTTTCAAAAATTGTACCTGACATCAAATAAACTATGTTTCTAGATATATATATATATACAGGGGTTAGACAATGAAACTGAAACACCTGTCAT
>JAOUQT010000044.1:12646044-12661854 GCA_025769995.1 Xyliphius kryptos | reverse complement strand
TACCAAATATCAACTTACTGTATAAATATGATAACCTAATAATATCAAGGGCGGCACGATAGCTTAGTGGTTAGCACGTTCCCCTCTCAGTGCTGGGGATTCCCGGTTTGAATCCCAGTCTGGGTGGAGTTTCCATGTTCTCCCCGTGTCTGCATGGGTTACCTCCGGGTTCTCCAGTTTCCTCCCACATCCCAAAAAACATGGATTCAAGGTAAATTGAATGCTCTAAATTGCCCTGTACAGTGTGTGACTGTGTGAGTGAGTGTGTACCCAGTGACGTATTGGCACCCTGTCCTGGATGTATCAGTCCAGCGCCCGAGACTTTCTCCAATGGATGGGCATCCCTCCGGACCTGTCAAGTGACCTCAGGCCACAAAAGTGGGCACTTTGCTCTTGAGGTTCTGCGTGTATCAAATCTATTAGTAATACATGTAACAAAGTAACACAAACTTTGTCGCTTCATCAGGCAGTACAAATTCTTGTGTTACTGTTTATATTCCACATTAAAAACAGTAAGAGGAGGGGGGGGGGGGAAACCCTGGAGCCATCAGTTGCATTTATTGCCCCTAAATATGGCAGCTGGTCTCATATGAAATATTCACATTTCAATCCTGACAGCTTTGGATTATTTCTAAATATTTCACAGCAACACTATCAAAGAGAAATGTTCTTACAAATCAACAAGCAGCAAAATAAACAGGAGTTATAGCCATATTGCACAGAATGTGCAAGTGAGAGAGAGAGGGGGATACAGAGACAGACAGAAAGAGAGCAAGAGAATGACAAATGATTGCCAAGTTATAGAGTGAGAAATACTACAGTAACCGACAGGCTTTCATTTATCTGAATGTATGTGCGTCTGCAACTTCTTTAGGCTAAGACAGATCACTAGAAGACTCTGAATGTATGGACCTTTAGATGTGTGTGTGTGTGGGTGGGTGGGAGAGAGAGCAAGAAAGATGAATAGAAAAAGAGAGAGAGAGGCAGTGAGCAATCGAGAAGGGGCCATAAGCAGTCGTCTTGATATAGTAGATCTCATCTGTTTCATAATTAACAGCCTCCCTTCTTCTTCTGTAATAATAATATTAACAGTAATACTTACAATCAAAATAATAATAAGAAGAATTTGAATATTCACCTTTAACTTTATATGATGTAACCCTACTCAGAATTAACTCACAAAAGAAATGCTACAATTATTAAATCTACTGCTACTAAATACTATCATCATCATCTTTTTAATATTATTGGTAGTTCTATCAGTAGATCCATCCATATATTATCTTCCTCTTATTCCTTTATAAGGGTCGCGGGGGGGTTCAGGGGATTGAATAAGAGGGTGTGTCCAAACTTTTGGCCTGTACTGTATCAGTACAGTACATATTAAAACTTTACTCTCACACTTATAATATTAGAATTAAATGTAAACAAAAAAAATAAACTTACAAGCAATTCTTTCCAAAAAGCGCGACAGCAGAGAACAACAACAAGCTGGAACCGTATGCTAACAGCATCCCATGTAATGTCCTACCATTCTGAACACACTGTGAACCCTAAACTGATTAAGTCATGTGACAAAATTAACCAATAAAAACTCTACCTGTTTTGTGGAGGTCTCATGACGTGGAGTGTTCCACTGCGATGGACCAACATGCACTGTTTAATCGGCGTATTGGCTACACCTGCTCTAGAGCTTTAGAACTCATAAATTGTCTGTCCTCGGGTTACACCATGTTTTGCTTATTTGATATTATTATTCATTCATTCATTATCTTCCGCTTATTCCTTTATGGGGGTCGCGGGGTGGGTTCCCCATGCCCACCCAGGGAAGAACGTCTCGGGCGCTGGTCAGATACACCCAGGACAGGGCGCCAATCCATCGCTGAGTACACACTCACTCTCACACAATCATACACATACACACACTATACAGGGAAATTTAGAGCCATCAATTTACCTTCATGTTTTTGGAATGCGGGAGGAAACCTGAGAACCAGGAGGAAACTCACGCAGACACGGGGAGAACATGCAAACTCCACCCAGATTGGGACTCAAACCGGGAATCTCCAGCGCTGAGAGACGAACGTGCTAACCACTAAGCCACCGTGTCACCCATTATCAGTAGATCTCATAGTAAAAGTTGTTACTAATACTAATTTAACCAATTTAATTTACTACTAACTTTTAAAACCCTCCATGGTCTTGTTCCCCAATATCTTCTTAATTTAGTCCATCACTATACTCCAACCCGGTCGCTGTGTTCCATTGAGTCCAATCTTCTTACTGTCCCCAGGTTCAGGCTTTCTTCCTAGATGAGAGATCCTTTGCCGTTGTAGCCCCCACCCTCTGGAACTCTCTTCCTTTAATTATTAGATCTACTTCAACTCTTCAAGAATTCAAATCTCTTCTTAAAACCTTCTTATTTTCCTCTTAGCTCTCTGCTGTTCATTTTGCTGTATTCTGTTTGTCTTTATTGTGTATTTACATGTAACTCTTTGTTCTACTGGATGTAAAGCTGCCCTGCGTGTTAGAAAGGCGCTATATATACAAAACATATTATTATTAATTCAAATGTTTCTTGTGTGATGTTAAAATGAGGCAGTATCGCAGTACTCAAAGCCACTTTGGAGAAATATGGCATACGGTTTTCGTGCAACACCCTTTTTTCGGAGCATTTAATCCCCATAGAAATTAATTGAAAATGTTTCATCAGCTTTTCTTATGAATTTCAAACAACATTACACCTCTTCTTTCCTTTTTTGTGTTTTTAGCCATATGTTTCCTTTCCAGGCCAACTTTTTAAAGTTTGTTCACAAACTTCTGGTTCTAGTTAATTATTATAATTATTATTAATATTATATTAATAGAGGTGGCACGGTGGCTTATTGGTTAGCACGTTCGCCTCTTAACGCTGGTGATAACCGGTTTGAATCCCGATTTGGGTGGAGTTTCCATGTTCTCCCCGTGTCCGCGTATGTTTCCTCCGGGTTCTTTGGTTTCCTCCCACATTCCAAAAGCATTCCAGGTAAATTAAATATTCTAAATTACCCCGTAGAGTGTGTGTCTCCTGGTATCTGCTCCATGCTCTGTACACTGTGCTGACAGACACAGCAGAATTTCTTGCGGCCACAGCTGGCATTGATGTGCCATCCTGAATAAGCTGCACTACCTGAGCAACTTGTGTGGGTTGTAGACACCGCCTCATGCTACCTCTATGGTGAGAGAACTGAGAAAACGCAAAAGTGACTAAAACATCAGCCAGAAAGGATGAGAACAGAGAAAAGGTGTGTGTGTGTGTGTGGGGGGGGTGTCTTGCTAAGTGCCTCTCATTTCTACCTGTTAAATTGATTCACAATCAGTGTTGCTTCCTTACTGGCCAGGTTGATTTCACAGAAGTGTGGTTGACTGAGTTACATTGTGTTGTTTAATGGTTCCCTTTTTGAAAGCAGTGTATAATCCCTTAATGCATTGTAAGTGTCACGCCTGCTTTATTAACTTACTAAATTACACACTAATTAAACACCACAAGTGTGTATTGTGAATATGTTTTAAATAATTTCTATTTTATTGACTTACTAAAAAGAAATCATTAAAAATTGATCACACCCCCTGCACAATGTTAAATTTGGTAAATAGATAACTGTACATGATCATTTTACTAAGATCAATAAAAGTTTGTGCACAAACCTGTGCATAAGATCGAACATGATTGTACTGTTTACATACATCAGTGGCAGCATATGCACACCCAAAACATTCTGCATTTTAATAATATGTGAAATAAGGAGTAATATCTGACACCAGAAAATAAATTTCTTTTAAAATGAAAAATATTTTAAACTTAATTGTGATCATTGTTCTGCCAGTACAATAAGATGTATGACAAATCATAGCAATAGGAACGAGGCTTTGCTGGAGCTTTTATTCAAGCTATAAATATGATCGTACAGCATTACTAACAATATTATGCTGTGTTTTAAAGACAAACAGAAGAAACTGTCCAAAACCAACAGACAGACACTCTGCCAAACCTTGACCTCTGGGGTGACTTGAAAACAATAAGCTGGTTAAGTGATGCAGTTTAGCTCCTAGCAACTGCTCACTAGGAGACAAATATTTGTTTACGTGTCAAATTTCCAGTGCTGTGCCGGGACATCATTTGTACCACATGTCTAAGATGTAAGAGTCTTTACTAGCATGAAGGATTGAGACAAAGTGCTTGTGGGCCTTCAGATCATTCCCACACTATTAGCCCATTTATATAAATAGGGCAGTGTGCAGTTGATGCAAAAGGAAAACCAGCATCTCATACACTACGATAGTAAAATGTATAAGGCACCCTTCAGCCTTGGGTCAGGTCCTGCAGGGAGGACGGAGGTGTGCTTGGCGAAGCACAGAGAGCTTTAGTCTCCTGTTTGTATAATGGGAGAGGTCAGAGGCTAAAGACGCAGAGACACTGGGGTTAATGCCCCTTTTGCTCATGGAAATTTAGCCTCCTTGTTTCTGGAGATTTGAAGATTAAAGGAACAGGTCATATAAGTATTTGAAAGCTTAATATGAGAAATAAATTCTACAGAGCTCACTGCTGACAAGCAGAGATCATTAGTTTATACATGTTTGTAGACCCATGATGATGATCCCAGAAGTTTAAAATCAGCACACTAGCATTTCTTTAGACTTAACATTATAAAAGTGTAGGAGACTATAAAGACAAAAAGCAAACATTGTGTAAATGTGGGTGAGGTAGCACATTTTGATAGTTCTTAGCTAAAGTAAATCATATTTCAAGGGTTTGCAAGAACTACAAAGATGCTGAAGTGAGTGAGCTGAAGCACTGGGTTTCAGACTAAAAAGGAGTCAAACTTAGTAATCCTTCAAACATGAATACTATTTTAAAAAGAACACGCAACATGTTGATTTGGAGACAAGCCACAGCAGATAAAAAAAATACTAAGATAATACGCAAGAAAGTCTCTGAAGTCCTGCTCCTTCGAAGATGAGAAAATGGTTAGATTATGTAAATATGGGCCCGTTCAACATGTGTTAAAGGTTGCACTAAACTAAACATGTTAGAACCTGTCACAAACACATGTTTTGATTCCAAATGGCAAACTGTGATATTTGGAAAGCAGCACCTAATAGGTAGCACTTGCTACATTCCTTTATTGTGACAGTTTTAAAAAGTGGTCTTTAAAGTACATGTATAGCTAAGATTGACCTATAGATAAAAACAGTTTAAGGCGGTCACTCCACATTTTTTGCAGAATGTAATTTTCAGTGTGCTGAAAATGACTGGAGATGAGGCAAAGTGTTATAAATGGTAAATACCTCCAGTTTTGGACTTATTTATGCTTCCCGTCAGCCTCTTACTGCCAGTAACATGACCTTTCTTTCCAAGGTTTGTGCTGGTTTCTACAGCCTGCCTTTAAACACAGAGGTCAGTTAAAAGAATCCCTTTGAACTATAGCCAGCGTCTGATAACTACCATGGCCACATTGACACGCCGACTCATTTCACTGCCGTGGCATTTATAAAAAACGAAAGATTCACGAGGCCAGGGCTGTTTACCAATGTTAAATTGTGGAGGACGGTCTCAAGAAGACAAAGGCACGACCGCACACTCTCTTTCTTCCCTTAGAAACTAAGGACATAGTCAGAGAATTGACAACACCATCACCCCATGCAACATTTCAGCATGGTGTCAACTGCATTCAATTCTCCCCCATCTGTTGTGGTTTGCCATCAAATTAATTATAAGAAATACCAAAGATAAACAGCCCCACATTTTCTCATGTTTGTTTCAACCAAACACATGTAAAACCACAGGCTGACCACAGAAAGGGGAACCAACGGACTGGAATTCGGTCCTTCGGAACTGAAATCTGATCGAAATGAAGTGGAACAGCACTGGGCACCTACAGTGTTTCCTTCTTAGAGCCAAAAACTGAATGACTAAAATCTGGTAAAAATTTTTTCATACACTAGAGGCTGCTGTAGACCCTTTTCAGAGAAATGGTTTAGTTACTGTTATCATCCCACTTGTTTTTATTGCGGCAGCAGGGTCAAGGTGCAATTAACCATAACCGATTTTCCGAACCACAGCTGGCATAGATACACAGCAATATAAAATTCACTAAAGAAGAAAAAGAAGGAAGACTGTGTGAACGTGTGTATTGGCCTGCTGCCACAGAGTAGCTCTAGGCCTCAAACAATAAAGAGTGCGGGGGTTACAACCTTAAAATGACAACCACATACATACCTTGCATGCTATTTGATTCAGTCACATCCACTATGATAAAAAGCACTGACAGGTTTGATCTGTAAATGGGTTTGTGGGTCTGGCATGTTGGAACCACAGGTTAAGTAAGAGTAAATTATAGTAGAAGACAATATTTGACTAAATGCAACAATTTTAAGCAATCGCATTACTGCTTTTAATGTTACTTAAAAAATAATCCAACACAACTGAACTTTGCTGAAACCTACAATACATTTCTTGCCCACTAATTTAAAAGTCACCAAGTTTAAACCAGGTACGGAGTTAAAATACTTGAAGTGGAGTGTAAAAAGTAATGGAGAATGTAGTGCAAGCAGGGTGGAGTGAATGGCGTAGTGTTGCAGGGGTAATTTGTGATCGACGAGTATCTGCCAGAGAGAAAAAGAAAGTTTTTAGAGCAGTTCTGAGGCCTGCAGTACTGTACGGCCTCGAGACCAAAAGGACAAGAGTGGGAGCTGAAAGAGGCAAAAACATATAGGGTTAGACTTTCAATGGGCATGAAGAGGGTGGACAAGGACGGGAGGAGGAGAAAAGACCCAAGGAGGAAGTTTCTGGATGTGGTAATGCAGGGCATGCAATGGTTGAGGTAATGGAAGAGAATGCTCAGCCGAAAATCATGTCAATATACAGTAAATAGATGACATAATTGTCTATACATTTAGTGCTACACACAACATTATGGCAAACATTTTCCCAAAACATCAGTATTTGCACAGAAATGTGTACAAATTCCTCAAAACTTTTATGTATATACATATATGGATGCATTAAATATTTATTTAATACAGTCAATGTATTAGTTGCATTAGTTCTCATTTTCCTCTTTAAAGCATTTATGAGTTTTAGGCAAAGAATGATGGCCGGTTTTGTTACTTGGCACAAATTCAACGATTTATTGATTTTATGACTGAACATAATAGCAGTTCCTTCCTGGGTTGGACTGGGAGTCCAGTTAAAAAAGCACGGTATGTTATTTCTTTTATTGTCATGTTAATATTTTAATATTTAATGAACTTCTTCAAATCATTACAACATAATGAAATTAGGTACTCCGCAACAAATCAACATCATGTGTCATCTAAAGAAGAACATTAAAATTTTGTAGCAGTAATAAGGCACACAGTCACCCCTGCCCCCAACTGAGGCAAGTCTGGCGCGCACACACACGCACACTCCACATCATCCATACTGGGGTTGCTATGTGGCTAGCGTGTTGAGCTACCAGTCAGAGGTTGGTGGGTTGATCCCTAGGTCAATCATGTTTCAACTATTTGCTCTTAAGCAAGGACCTTAACCCTTACTGCTTCAAGTGGGCCATAGCATAGCTGAAACTGCTAACCATCAAATTGGGTTATGCAAAGAGAAGAATTTTGTTGTTCTGTATACTTGTATATATAGTATTTATCATGACAACAAAGGCGTGTTATCTTATACACCTTGTCCCCCATGTTCTTTCATGCTTTGTTTCTACTGTCGCATGTGTAACATCATCTCCCATGTGGGAAAACAAAGAATGAAGAGGTCAGTGAGAAACCGTAATGGCATGACATGGGAATTCCAGTGTTTGGGACAGGTGTGGCTTGTTTGTACCAGCGCTGAGCAGAACTGCATTTCTGAGCATGTTTGCATATAGATGAGTAATTAATTGACCGCTTCCAGGGAATACATAACCCTAACCCATGTCCAAATAATCAAGCAATAAATATCGCAAGTTCTGCTCTGGGGTTATTTTCTTATAAGCTTTTTTTACTTGAAAGGAAAAACTAATGCTTTTAACGGCATCTAAAACAATCAGTAAATGTTACTCAAATTTCACAACAAATGGACACAGTAAAACTAGTCACAATCATTATTTTGGAACTCCAAGTAATGTGACTGCCATTTTGTGGAGGCATAATCACTTGTTATTTCACCACCATTCTGTGCAAGACAAGACAGGAAGAAGTGGATTGTTTGTATTCAAAACAAGCATATGCTGGGTGTAGCATTGTTGTGGAAAGCTTACATTGGATTTATACAAAAGCATTTTTTTTTTAATGAATTACAGTTATTTTAAAATTAGACACATTAGTCACTGGATGAACAAGTGTACATTTTCTGGACAAACAGACTGTGGAAAACTTGTCGTATGCAACAACCTCAGTTCAATGCAACAGTTACAGTTCACTGACCGTATAAAAAGGCATTACTTTAAAAGAGGGCAATCTTCTTAAGTATTTATCCTAATGAAGCAGCCAAGCACTTCACATTACCCTTATTTTTACACTGACAAACATACAGCTTACCCCAAATACAGAATACACCCCCCACCCCTCCTCAGAGTTCAGGCTTGACACAGTACCATGTCCCAATTGCTCCCCTGGTCAAAATAATGTCAGGTCTGTTGCGATTAGCAGACTCGGTTATACAGGCATGCCTGTAACCTTCCCACGCACCTGCTTCCCATTAGGGCTAATGTGAAACAGAAAAGCAGCCCGAGTCTCAGCCAGTAACCCCCTCCCACCCCACCCAGGCAAACAAACCTCATTTAATAATAAAAACTCCATGCAGAAAACAACTACTAAAAGGGGATGTGGAGGGATCTGGAGGCCATGGCAAATAAAATTGCCTCATTATTAGATAAAGGCCACTGTTAAGAAGGTAATCATTAACACAGTGCAACGGCAAGATGGGAACATGTACGTGTGGCTCGTTGTAGGACTTTTCCACTGAGAAAACTTCATGCTGGATAAGAAATAAACATTGTTTTCAAATCTTGCAACAAAAACAACCAAGAGCTCTCCTAAAACAACCCAGCATTCCTGCCTATTCTCAACATCACTGTAGGGCTAATGGCACACTTCTATTTATGGTAGAATGAATTCAGCCCATCATAATGGCTCCTAAGCAATCTAAGCCTATTGATTTTATTTCTGAGGAAAAGTCCCAGCTCTGTACAGTTCACCCGGTTCCACGCAGTAGAGTGACAGATGGTGCTTTAGTTCACCACAGGCACTCGGACACAAAAAAAAAAAAAAAAGCCACACAACAAGCTGGCCTCCCTTCACCCACACCCACAGAGAGGGACAGCCGGACAGAGTGTGGCCTTTAATTGACCGGCTGGCAGCTCCGGTACAGTGTAGAACAAGCAAGCAGAGCGTTTGCCACACGCGGGTCTAATTCATGAGCAAACACAAAACATAGTGAGGGGAATAAAAAGAGAGAAAGAGGCCAACCCTAAATGTGATCGGTATAATTTATTCACCAGTTTCATCCGTGATGAAGAGAAGCCTTTCACCCTCAAGAGCCTTCATGCTTGCACCTGGCCTCACTGATTAAGTCCCATCACATGCGCTTTCAGAGCAAACCTCACACACATTCACCCTCACCAACACTCCCAGATCTCTTTGTGAGAACATGCGAGCATGCGTGGTGTCTATTACAGCAAGCCGTCGACTAATTCTCATGGCTATTATGCATCCTGGCAGTTCATTAAGGATACTGCCTGTATAAACAACCCAGTTCTGGGCTGAAGGGCACACTAAACCTAGTATAAGTTGCTGTCAATCAACAGTGTCACTACATCCCATAATGCATCGTTTGTTAGGGCTCTCCAGAGGCATTCCGAGTGAGATTTGAGCTTACGTGGTGCTTTTGGAAGTTTCCACAATGTTGAAGTGATTTATGTCACTTCATCTTAACCAAGGGAGGTTTACAGCTGCTTTGCTTCAGTGGTATGAACTCGGCTTCAAGGAATAGAAGTGAGAAAATGAAAACTAAAGAGAAAAAGAAAAGGACATGGAGAAAGCCACACAGAGAGACAGTTAACATTGTTGAACACCCCAGCACCTGCCAACTTAGATATACAATTTCTCCAAACTCTGGCAGAAACCATCATGGTCTTCTGCTGAGTGCTTAATAAGTGAGAGCATTGCCATTGTCTTCCCCAAACCGTTCCCATCGAATTATGAGCAAACATCCAAAATGTACCCGCCTGTGGCAATAAGACTAAATGAAAGACCTGAAGTTGATGATTAAAAAGTGTGTCCAAATACATTATCTTTATAAAGTCATATATTTACATTTATAACAGAAGTATGAGCATATTTATTGGATCTCAAAATGCATTAAAAACATCTTTCAACAGCAATATTTATATTCAGTACAAGGCTACTTAAAAAGGTTTTCACTATAGATTTCCCATAGTTTCACGGTTTGGCTGGAGCTGATCGCTGTTGCACCATAATCTTTGTGTGATTAAACTGCAGGGAACATCCTACCTGATTAAGTGTACTATTAAACATTCAGATGATAAGTCAGGACTGAAAAAAAATCCACATGTGCACAAACTGAAGGTTGTGGGTTTGTGGCTCTGGGCTAGAAAGTAAGGCTGGGTAACTGGGTTAGTTTTGCCATTTGCAGTTGCACATTGATCTGAAGCGTGGATATGACGTGGTGCTAAAGTGTCTTTTGTAATATGAATTAAACAAAATCCCCAGTACACAGAAATGCACTGCTATACCACACCTGCTGAATGAGGAAAAAAACTGTTCTAATACATTTCAGTAACATTGAATATGACGTTACCATGTCATATTCAGATAACTGTTCATTGTTGTGTAGTTTGTAATAAATTTTATAACATAAGAGATTAATTGCCAAGCACCGTTATTGGGTAAAATCTATGTCATAATCATGATAAAATGCATACCTTGTCTTTTCCAACTTATTAAAAGGCAGAAAATCAAGGTTTTTAGCAACATGTTATGATGGTACAATTTGCAATATAGCCCAGCACAACGGGTTTTCGCACATATGTAATGAGCTCACCTGTGATTGGTTAATTGCAGCATGGCTTCCGTTGAAAGGCGATTTACGTTCTTTATCACGGTGGTGTCTACTGATATGCTTACTGCGCTGGAGCTGCTGCCTCAACTTTGCAATCTGAGAGAGAGAGAGAAAAAGTAAGACTTTTGGCATACTAGTTATGAGTTTGTGTTTTTGCATTTTTAAAAAGGTTTATTTTGATACCTACACTGTTTTATGTTACGGGCTGACGCACTTTGATTGAAAAGCTACAATCCCCACCAGTAAGACATGGTAATGCAGTGTTTGTACTGGGAGGGCTGTGCTATTGCACATGCAGACACATGAGCAGGATGAAGTAGAGAGAGCACAGTTCAAATAAAACAATAAGACCACACACAGCACACATGGCTTAGCGCTTACTCTCTGTGCACTCACACTAACTTTTATATACAAGGACACTGTGGATCACAGTACTGTTACAGTTCTGTAACATCCTCCAATTAGAGTTTTGCATTTAGAATTTAATTAGTATTTAAGTAGACTTGATTTTAAGGCACTTCCGCTTAATCCTCTACTAGAGTCGCGGTGGGGTTCCCCTTGCCCATCCAGAGGAGGAGGCCTCGGGCACTGGGCAGATACACGCAGGACAGGGCGCCAATATAATCGCTGGGCACACAGTCACTCACACACACTATATGGGGCAATTTGGAGCATTCAATTTCCCTTAAAACCATGTTTTTGGACTATGGGAGGAAAACAGAGACCAAGAGCAAACCCACACGCCCATGGGGAGAACATGGGATCCTCATCGCTGAGAGGTGAACGTTCTAACCACTAAGCCACCGTTCTGCTTCATTTGAAATATTGTATTCCTTTAATAATTGCAGTGTTAATATTCTGTATTATATTATACCGACAGAAAAAACAAATAAATAAAAAAACTCACCAGATTTATAACTATTCCAAATTCTGTCTTTGGTCATATTTCTATGCCCCAAATACATCTAAGAAGGTTTCATTCAGAGTCTAAATAAGATTGGAATGGTCATATTATTTTAAGCAGAAAATTATTTTGTAAGAAGTTCAAAACATATGACTATTGACCAGTACAAATGGATTGACCCAAAATCTGGTGGATAATAACTATTTACTTAATGGTTATATAACACTACAAGTGTGAAGGAGTGTGTGCCTAGTGATGGATTGGCGCCCTGTGCTGGGTGTATTTGCCAAGCGCCCGAGACATTCTCTCCTGGATTGGCATGGGAAATCCCCTGCCACCGTCCGTCCCCCCGAACCTCGGAGAGGATTAAGCAGAAGATAAAGAATAACACTACACAATTGTATTTAACCTTTTTCACTCACCTACATGCATATTAAGCCATGTACACTGCAACAAAGAGGACAGGTGAGCAAAGAACCACTCTAAAATGAAGCGCATTGAAATATCAAATAGGTAATTACATGAAATGTAGAAGCTAATGACACATTAGCATAGTGTTATTTAAACAAACCATAAAGGTCTGCATCTTACTAACTTACGAAGACGCACTTCCAAACCTGCAGGTCTGAATAGGGCAATGCAGCCGGTGTGTGTGTGTGTGTGTGTGTGTGTCAGGCCAACGTTAGGTCAGGAGAGCAGGCTACAAGAAACAGATGAGCTGTATAGTTTGGCCTTCATCATACAAGCTTGTGTATGAGGGAGAACAGGTTTGACCCGGTGACTCGCAGGAGAATGATTAACTCAATTGAATCTGGAAAGAACACAAACCCACTGTGTTTATTCATTCTGGGGACTTACATTTAATTTATGGTGACTGCATGTTTATCTATATCTTTTACCAGTCTTGGCCTCCACCCTAAAAACTGAACAATGTATGTAGTTGGAACAAGTACCCTAAACAGATTTTGGTCTCCCCCACATGCATTCAAAGCCAAACAAAAGCAAGCAATGTTTTAACATACATTGTCAGTAATATTCAGTTGTATGAAATGCATAAAAAGTTCATTCCCATGTTTCAAAAAGCCACACTGTGAATGTGCAGAAGTTCTCACATTTTGTCATCAAAAATCCCTCATAACATAAAACCAATCTTTCATTTATTGCTTCATAAGCATTTGAACATGAAGTACAAAAAAAGACCAACAGGTTTCTGTCAGTTTGAATAAAGCTGACATTAATAAACATAACACATATTTAGTGTCAATTACCTAAGGTTTTTGTTACAATCACTGGTAATATTTTATTGCATTTATTTTGTAACAGACTTGCAGCTCTTCCTCTTCCACAACTTCCTACTTCTTTAATGCGCTGACTTATTTAAAAACAACAATGATTATCTGATCTTCTGGTTTGATCTGGCAGATCCCAGTTTAATGATCATTGGCATTATATTGTAATAAACAGTGTCGTCATAGGGTGTATGTGTAGCTCTGTGCAGATAAATTCTACTTTTTTTGGGGGGAAAAAACACTTCATGAAGTGTTCACCTGAATCTATACAGCTCAATAACTCTGAGACAGAAGGAACCCAGATACAAAACTATTACAAATATGAACCATACTTAAAAATAACTACATTATTTATTGTTTTTCTTGTGAACCTCACTTAGGTGCTTCATATTATAAAGTACTAAAGCCCATTGATGTATCGAAGAAAACCTGTTACCGGTCCTCATTGTGTCCTAGCATGTGCCACAAACCGTTTTAAATAAAAATACACTCCTGGATGAGTTAAAGCAAGGTAGTTTACACTTCAGTCACACTAATATGTATCATTTTAAAACATGCATTATAGCTTTCTTTCTAAAAGGCCAGAAGAACACATCACATGACTATACACTGAATATGAATGTGTCAGTTAAACATAAAGCAGATGTGAACCCAGCAGTCACTTATATTTAAATATTTGATCTCCTCTCAATATTTTGGGACAAATCAAATCCAATCAGAAAGCAAGAGTGGGTAACTGTTTTCAAAAATAACATTTTTCTCTCATCTACACTAAAAATATACTAAAGTACTTTGAAATGGCGTTTTAAGGGTATTAAATACAAATAAAAAAATATAAAAAGTAAATGAAAGGACAGAAATGGGATGAGCTGATAATGCAAAATAAACATTGCAAATCAAAACTGCATGAAGTTTGCATCAATTCTTTCATGAAACCAATTTTTACAGAGCAGCCAGTCACAGATGTCAGCACAATTCAAATTATATTTCATGCATCAGAGAATAGTTAGAAATGTGATTAGCACAGACTAGTTTTGTTTTTAAGACTCCCCTTCAAACCAAACTCATGCTTTAATCATTATGGACGTCCCTGTGACCACCGATATATCTGTCCTGATAACGGACAGCTATTGAAGGGGCTTTCTTTGCTGACATTGCTCAAATGAGGCTATAGTTGAAGCGGGCAGAACTAAAGCACAAAAAGTTTTCTCTTAAGGACTAAAAAGAAGAGCAAGGTCACGCAGGACGTGGAATTAATCGACAAAGTGACAAGGCCCCCGCCTTGAGGGAGGACCTCTCGGTGGGGAAGTGGAGGAAGAGAGAAACACTGAGATAAAGGCTGAATAGATAGGTCAGTTTATAAAGCTGCATGAGAGGGTGTGGCAGAGAAAACCAGGGTGCTCCCCCACACTTGTATGCGAAGAAGCAGATTATATCGTGAGACGACAGCATGCTAGACGCGCTTGACTGACACTTTGCACTATTCTCCTCCTGACCAACGCGGCCTCCCCCAACATGCTGCCCTGCGCCTGTACCCCACTAAATACTGAGAGACAGAATAAGACTGCATAGTCCTGAAGACAAGAGATGGGGGTGGAGTGAAGTGTCCCAACCTCTTTAAGCTGGTCAGTGCTGCCCCATGATGCTGAGCGTTGGTGTGAGCTTTGCCTCTTCTCTTCACCTTCATCTGTCCAGGCACTAGGCGTCTGAAAAAACACAGAAGGGGAGAAATCATTCAAACGGAACTTTAGTTTACAATATCCCACACATAGGCTTTAGCAAAGTTTGACATCTGCACAGCATTCAAAGTTTCAAGGTCGTGTTTACGTCTCGGAATTGACATTTTAACTAACGGTCAAAAAGAAAAAGCATGTTTACTGATAAATAAACGTGAAAAGGCTGTTTCTGGACATAGTGATCACTTTGCACTCTAAATTCTGAATGCAGAGTTTTAGTTTGTTTGTTGTACTGTGGTTGCTTAAAAACCGTGGCGACTTAAAGACTGTATCAAAGTGCAAGTCCACTCCTGCCAAAAAGTAACAAGTACACACACAAATATTTTTAATGATTGTAAGGGTAATGTACCAAAACACTTTGGATCTGCTGCTCAGCTTACTTGGCTTCTAACAGAAAAAACTAATTAATGCTTTATTGTGTATCAAATCAAATGTAATATACATATATATATTTATTTAGTTAATGAATTTGTGGATTACTTTAAATCTTATCTCAAAATTATTGTAAGTACTTATTAGCAACTTTAAGTACACACACACACACACAATTAACCAGTATTGCAACCTAAACAGCGTCAATTCGTCTTAGGAATGACATCTACAAGTTCTGCACAGTGGTCAGAGGGATTTTAAGCCATTCTTCTTGCAGGATAATGGCCAGGTCAGTACGTGATGCTGGTGGAGGAAACCGTTTCATGACTCGCTCCTCCAAAAGCCCCCAAAGTGGCTCAATAATATTTAAATCTGGTAACTTTGCAGGACATCAAACCAATCTTT
>JAOUQT010000044.1:12514759-12525288 GCA_025769995.1 Xyliphius kryptos | reverse complement strand
ACAATCCTATACAGGGAATAAACCATCGTAGGGCGCACACACTCACAAAGGGGCACTTTAGAGACTTTAGAAAGACAGAGGGTCCTACCCCCTGTGTCACCATGCTGCTGCTCACTCTAGAGTTTAGGTTACTATCACTCTCTGATGACTTATGCTTGTTAAGGTTTGAAGTTGTTAACGCTCTAAGCTGCTAAACACAGCTACAGTAGGTGTAAATGGTCTGTTACTGAAAGATGTTATAGTAGACATCTTTAGATCTCTGCTCCAAAAGAATTCAGTCTATTGCAGAAACATAAGAACTGGCCTTGCTGATGTAATAGTTTCATAGGGGAGAGTATTTATAATAAACTGTCAGCATGTTATACAGTCCAATATCCCGGGCAGTAATATATTGTTTTACTCTTTTCTCATCCTGGTTTGGGGCTGTTCAGAGCTTCAGAGCTAGTGTGCTGCTGTTGTTGTTTTATTTGCTAGTGTATGCACAGAGTTAGTGTCTCTAAGCCTGTGTTATGATGTAGGGTTTCTTTACAGTGAATTTCTCGGAGTTAGTGTGTCCCTCTGGTTGAATTTTTAGCGATATCGCATCTCCCTGGTTGACATTTTATGGTTTATTTGTATCTATTAGAAATTAGTGTTTGTGAGTCTCAGGCTGAATGTTCAGAGACAGTGCATCTGTATGGCTTCGTTTGTCTATGTGTGTGTGAGTTAGAGGTAAGCCTGTATGTCTCTCTGGCTGAATGTTCAGATTTAGTGTGTTTCTCGTTTATGTCTTTGATTAAACATTAAAATCTATTGGGTCTCTTTGATCTAATATTCAGAGTTTGTAAGTGTCTTTGGCTTAATATTAAGTGTGTGTGTGTGTGTGTGTGTGCCAGTCTGGCTGAATGTTCAGGTTTTCATTCAGCTGTGCATAAGCACATCAGGAGAAAGTGTTTTAGGAGGTTTGAGTGAGCAGGTATCAGTGACAGAATCTGTATTCTCTGGGACAATAAAAAGCGGGGCATCTATCCCAGAATTGGCAATCTACTTAGCAGGCTATTCAGCACTGTGCCACAACGGTACCAGTGACTCTGGTAAAAATAAAGGAGAAGGGTTATGTACGTACATCCACAACAACTGTTGTAACGATACTGTAGCATAAACCAGCTATTGTTCCCCAAACTTTGACTGTTAATTTCAGACAGTTTTTTACCTTTCCCAGGAGTTTACTGTTGTCATGCTAACTATTGTTTACATTCCACCAGATGCCAATGCCAGCTGGGCCCTCAGACTTTCACATAGCAACATTAGCCTGCAGCAGAATCTACATCCAAACTTGGTGTATATCAAGTGGATCCCAAATCAGTGCTCCCAACATTCCATCAGCATAATAAATTTGCTACAAAAAGAGCCAATATACTGGACAATGGTTACTCCAACATTAAGCTGGCCTACAGGGTTAGACCTGCACCACATATGGGCATGTAGAACTACATCTCGCTGTAACTCATCCCTGCATATACATCCTTTGGCAATCCACCCCACCTCCATTAAAATGGCTAAAACATGTCCAGAAATTGCCTTTCAGCGGCTACAGGTCTGCTTCAACAGTACTGTCTGTAACATTTACATTAAGCTCTGTGTACTGTAGATTGGATGACCAGGGAGGTGAACTAGCTGCTGAAGGAGAAACACACTGCCTTCAAAGCTGGCGATAAGACCCTCTACAGCACAGCTCTCACCAACCTGAACAGAGGCATCGAGAAGTCCAAGGAGGACTTCAGGGGAGGATTGATTACCAACTACAAACCTAGTATTAGAGCTGATGAGGGTATTGCTGTGCTAGCAGAATGACGGACCATGAGGTGAGGCACATATTTACGCAGCAAAGCACTGACCCACCTGGAACAACAAGAGAATTACCGATTACGGATTACGGAAGGGATTTGCAAATCATAATATTCAGTTTTTTGTCTTATACAATGTCCCAACTTCATTGCATTTAGAGCTGTACGTCTGCCTTTACTTTGTGGATTATAGTTTGCCAGTTTTAACACCACGAAATTGTGAGGAAACTGTTAAACCTCTGACTACCTCATTACACATGTCTTCGGATTAAGTACTTTCTGTCAGATTGCTCACAGAGGGCCAGGATTGGCTTCTATGTCTCTACAGCTCTCACACTCAGTACCATTTCCTCTCAAGGCTGTTTTTTCTTTTTCCTCTCTATACCTATGACTGCACCCCATTCACTCCAGCAACACCTTCATTAAGTATGCAGATGACACACTGGTGGTAGGTTGTATCACTGGAGGAGATGAGTCTGCTTACCGGGATGAAGTGGTGAAGTTAATGGTATGGTGGAGTGAAAATAACCTGCTCCTGAACCAAGAAGCTAATCAGATACTTCAGAAGAAACAAAACAGAGAAAAACTGATCTCTGACAGGAACACCACACAGTTGGTAAAGAAGGCACAGCAAAGACTACACTTTCTGCGAATCCTCAGGTAGAACAAGACCAACCAACTTTACCCACATACTCCCATAATGCCTCTGTACGTGGTTCCATTTGCAAAGTGGCAACTAGGAAAGAGCTTAAGAGGCTTCTACCCTCACTGGAAGATCTCCATAGCTTATACTGTCTCAGAGCCAACATCATTTTATATGACACATTCCACCTGGCCATTTTCTACCCATATTTACCCAGTTTGTCAGTGCTGAATGACTCGCTGTGGCGACCCCTGATAAAGGGAGAGGCCGAAAGAAGAAGTAGAAAATATATATATATATACACTATATTTCCAAAAGTATTCGCTCACCTGCCTTGTCTCACATATTAGTTAATCCATAGGGTTCAATATGTCGTCGGTACTTCATTTTGAGGCAAGAACAGCTTCCACTCTTCTAGAATGGCTGTTCACAGGGATTAGCAGTGTGTTTATGGGAATTTTCGACCATTCTTCCAGAAGCGCATTTGTGAGGTCACACACTAATGTTGGATGAGAAGGCTTGGCTCCCAGTCTCCACTCTAATTCATCCCAAAGATGTTCAGGTTAAGGTCTGGACTCTGTGCAGTCCAGTCAAGTTCATCCACACCAGACTCTTTCATTCATTTCTTTATGGACCCTGCATTGTTCACTAGTGCTCAGTCATGTTAGAAGCGGAAGGGGGCAGCTCCAAACTGTTCCCATAAAGTTGGGAGTATGGAATTGTCCAAAATATTTTGGTATGGTATATAGGTGAGCAAATACTTTTGGAAATATTGTGTATATAATGTATATAATGTATAATGTATGTGTTATAACTCTGACCACATGCTTAGATTAGCCATTGGTCAACAAAATGCTATCCTTGGTTTTAGGATGTTGAGGTGATATATATGTAGTGCTTCGCTTCTATCTGTTCATCTGACCTCATAGTCAACTTCTCTGATTTGCTGTGGGACCTCAAAGGATCCTTGCCACTTGGTAAGTAATTTAGAACTAACTCAGTGTGGGCAGTAAAGGAGCATTTTATCTCCCAGTGCAAACTCATGGACCTGAGAGCCCCTGGTATACAGCCAAGATTGACATACTAGCACATACAGCAACTTATCTTGTGTTAACTGGCAGAAATTATAGAGTATGTGGGATTATGTGTGGAATTATCATGCTGATCCCGTCATTGTCATCAGGGTCATCTAGTTTTCTTCTAGAAATACATGTATGTTAGGAGAATTGGATGATCTGATTCCCTCCGGTTGCTCTTTCAGGTCAAGAATTATAAATTTTTTGTATATTCAGAAGCTCCCACCTCCCAATTTCTCTAATGATGTCTACAAATCACAGCCTGCGTCGACTTACCGCATTCAGGAAATTCTGTCTATGACCTGTGTACATCGCCACAAAGAGCAGTCATTCATGCCGTTATATAATCAGTGTCTTGTATTGACCCAGATGCCGTGCCATGGGATTATAATGAGCTACCTGGAATAACAACTGGGTTGTTTTCCCTTCAGATTGAGTCTAATGCATCACATACTGTATCTGTAAGAAACTATGGGGTTAACTAAAGCAACATAAGGCTTGATTCCCTGAACGTTGTTTAGACTGGTGTGTGAGATTAGGAAGACTCAGGAGACAGGTTTGGCAAGTGAGAAAATGCGATAACAGGTAGAAAACTTGAGCGGAACCAAACTCAGAAGGAAGCTTAACCTTTGCTTTTTGGTTATTTCATTCCACTAAGCATAAAACGACATCCATATGCCAAACAAGGTTCTCTGTGCTGCTCAGCTTTCTTTCTAATTGCAGCTCTCTGGTAGTGATGAAGACACACACACATATACACACACACATGAACTCAAGTAATAAGCCACAGTGGAGAAGTGACTTACATTATCTGCCGACTCCACCTGATTTTCATTGCTTAACTATACCTCTGCTGCCACAATGCCTCTACAGCTGAATGTTCATCGTGTGTGCGTTTTCTAGCTGAGTGTCAAACTAATATGTCTCTGATTGAATATTCAGTATTAGTGTGTGTCTCTGGTTGAGTATTCAGTATTAGTGTGTGTCTCTGGTTGAGTATTCAGTATTAGTGTGTGTCTCTGGTTGAATATTCAGTATTAGTGTGTGTCTCTGGTTGAATATTCAGTATTAGTGTGTGTATCTCTGGTTGAATATTCAGTATTAGTGTGTGTCTCTCGTTGAATATTCAGTATTAGTGTGTGTCTCTGGTTGAATATTCAGTATTAGTGTGTGTGTCTCTGGTTGAATATTCAGTATTAGTGTGTGTTTCTGGTTGAATATTCAGTATTAGTGTGTGTTTCTGGTTGAATATTCAGTATTAGTGTGTGTGTCTCTGGTTGAATATTCAGTATTAGTGTGTGTATCTGGTTAAATATTCAGTATCTTCAACATTAATAAAATCAGACGTTTTCTGACTGTTAATCCAAGCCATAGTAATTTCCAGGTTAAATTATTGCCATTCTTGTTGATCTTGTTATTTCTAATATTTAGGAATTTTCTTTCACTTGTAGGTCTCTTTGGATAAAAGCATCTCCCAAATGACAAAATGCAAATGTCTCTCTGGTTGAATATTCAGTGTTAGTGTGTCTCCCTGGATCAATAATCAGTATACATATGTCTTTGGCTGATTGATTAGTATTCATGTGTCTCCATGGCTGAATATCCACTGTTAGTGTATCTTATATATTCTGAAGTCTCAGTGCTAATATGTCTCATTCTGGCTGATTATTCAGGGTCAATGATGACAAATTCTGTGTTATCCGAGTGTTTTTTACCGGGTTTCTCTCTTGTTGAGTGTTCAGAGTTGGACATTATCCACTGCTCAAAGCCACCCACCCTATAGAACATTTCGACAGAACCCTTCTGTATGTTGCTATCGTTTCACAAATCCCTTTGGTCCCCATTAACTTTGCCGTTCAGCAGCCTTTCATAACTGCTGCGTGTCTCATTTCAAACTGCAAGTTCAGAGCTGTTAAAATCATCTCATAGCATGTGTACAGCAAAGCCTGGAATTCTTTCTAGTGATCATTTGGTTCACTTCGGTAAACATTGTAGGTGTTCTTCTGCAGATGTAGTGAATTTGCAGTGTCTCAATAGAGTGAGTGAGAGTGTGTATCCGTGTACACAGAATCTGCATAAACAAATCACAGATTTATGGTGTTCAGGGCTCTCTTAGACAAAAAATAAATAAATAAGATTCCGCCTGGAAATTTTGGTCTCTGGGGTTAGTAGTGTGAGTTTGAGATGATAAATATTCATCTAAGTACACTAACTGATCAGTTGATTAGGAACACCTAGCTTCATTTCTTCAGAATATCAAAATAAACACAGTCCATAATGCAGCTTTTTGTTCACAGCTGCAGCTCTCATTGATCACAAATTACTTTTACCGCACTTACATAAATCTCATTACAGCTTTAAAATTGATTTTAAATGACATAAACAGCAAAGAATCATGTTTTTGTATCCATATTAATAGCCCACCTTGTATGTATCTATATAAATGGCCCACCCTGTATATCACACATGAACTGTCTCAAGTTGACTCTTTCCACTTACTAATATTTGCTTATATTATATTTTCTTCCAATACCTGAATTCTGAGAGATTCTGAATAAACATGAGTTGGTCCATCTTCTATTTTTAAATATAACATGCAGACTTTAGGGACCCCAAACAGCCACTGCACGCAAGTCGACCCATGTCTGATGTAGCACCTCGGCAAGTTCACCTTGAAAGTTTGGTGCTTCCTTCTCGTATCAACTACACGCAACCAGCCGCTGTTTGTCTATCAGCTGTATGTTTGTTGGTACACCTGTAACAACCATTGCACTGAAATATCCCACATGTGCAGCTGTTGCTGAAACACTGGCACCAAACCTCAAGGTTGTTGCCATCTGCTGTGCATTAGATAGGTCGAGAGAAAAATTTTGGCATAACTTCTATAGATGATTTATATTCCACCTGCCTGCTATATCTTTTCCAGTGTATATTATATCAGTGTATATTAATGAAAATGTATATTTACTATTCTATATATGTTCTCGGTTTAAATCTGCAGTCTTTTCATTATTATGTGCAGCTTTTTGTACAGTGGACTGAAAATAAAGTTAATCTTGAATACTCTATAGACGTTGTGTTGCAGATCAGCCATTTACACTAATCTATGAATTGCACCCTTACTACAGTATTCATGCAAATTCCAAGATCTTTATTCTCGTGTGAACGCCGTGTTGCTTTCGCGTGCACTACAGGTGCGCTGTGCGCATATGTATTTATCCCAGAGAGGGCGAGAGCTAGTGGGGAGAGTGGAGCAGAGAGCCAGCTGAACACCTTACGCATCTCATTCTCTACATACTAGTGGTGCTGGATCGCAGAAAAAAAAAACACTCCCTCTCTAGCTGCTGCTTACCGCACATGTTTTATTTGCTGCCGCTGATGCACCGAGTGGATTAGTGCATTTCGACTGCGTATTTTGGATCGACTTTGTAGGCAGCCATGAACCAAACTGCCACTGTTTCCCAAGTGAAGTGTCAGTCCTCCAAAACCATAAAGGTAAGCGTGTTTGTCGCTTTGCATTTCTGCATGACTGATTTGCCAGGCGGGGATGCGGTGGACCGCTAATGGGAGACGAAGTTTGGCGACCCAGCTCTCCAAAGTTGGCAGCTGGTGATAAGGAGGATGATGAGAGTGATGATGGATAGTTTTGCGCAGAGGATCTTTGCCACCGCGCCTTGTGCGTGGTTTCACACAGACGAACATGTAGCCGCTATTCTTCTTCGGAGTGTAAATGAATTATCTGTAAATCAGTGGGTTAATTTGCTTTAAACCAGATTTTACACCGTGTCCGGGGCGCTCGACTGAAATGCATGCGGTCATGAATATATTGCTATGCATGTGCATTATACAGAGATGATGTACAGAAACGGAGCTGCAGGAAAAAGTGCATTTTAGCAATAGGAACATTGTTCAAGAAGCATATATTTTTCCCAAATGCATGGAGCTTTTGCAATACTGTGCACGTCCAATGCAGCAGAGAGGAGCGCATATACTGTATATTACTCCCTTTGCATTGCGTATCGATTATATATATGTGTGTGTGTGTTAGTCAAGCTTTTTCATATCTAAAGGATTAGTGCGGTGCAATGACACTGCGCAGAGCCTCTGCTTGTATCAATAGGAGTTTGCAACTTCACGCAATCAGCCCTGATTTCAACAGTTTACAATGAACTATTAGTCTTTCAGCAGCTACATGGTGTATCCCATTCTCCACCCCTATATGTAAACTCATGGATTAGGTAAAAAAAATGGAAGTGTGGACAGGATAGCTCAGTTGGTAAAGTAAATTCCATCGATTTGAACCCAGATTATTAATGCCCCCTGGATTTTTCTTGCAGAATTGGTAACTTGGGGTCTAATAACCAGGGCTGCAACAGCTGACAAAAGATTGTAATACTCAGTCAGTTGATCTCTCAGCCAAGGAGCATGTCTGTTCAGCAAACCATCTCAAATCACAAATAATGTAGTATGACATGATATGAACAGAGCTGGAGCTCAAATTCTTGTTAGGCCTCTAGTCTTGACAAGGAAAGATATGAACTCGGTACTGCGTGCCAGTCAGTCAATACTCGGCGTGACTTTAATACCTCATTGCAGTCTGCCTTGCTGTAATTTGTGTTGAAATCCACAAGCAGCACAAGCACAAGCGAAAGAGATCCATCAGCTCTGCTTGTTAAGAGGTGAAGCTTTACTTTGACTCATGTTAAGAAGCTGTGTCAATTTTATGTGTGTGCAATTGAAGGGAATTGACCTTGCTATTTGCAATTTGCCTCCTCTGCTCATTAACTATATGAAAAATAAAACCAGATATCCACATGGGATTTTCAGATGATCAGAGGATGAGCCGACGTTCAGATAGCTGTCCTCATCCGATGAGCTTGTTTCCTGATTGCTCAAGGCACACAGCATGGTCAGCGCTATTAGACTTGTTAGGTCTTCTGCCTGCTGATCCGAGCACGCCTGTTGGGTGAATGCAAATGTCAGCTATGACAGGGGGTCAATCAATGAAGAGTTCATTCCAATTACAGTGAGGCAAGGATCTATCATCAACCTGCCACTAAGCATACACGCACACACACCCACACACACATGTGCGTGTATGCTTATACACACGGCATATACAACCTGGCAATGTATTTCAATACTTTTTTTCATCAGACGTTTTCAAGTTCTTAAAATGGAAAAGGTGAAGAAAATATGTAGATATGACACCCACATGAACAAACGCACTACACTGCGCATGTCAAGTGCAGAACACTGTGTGTGTGTATACTGTCGAGATAAGAGGAGAAAGAGAAAAACGGGTAACATAATTAAAATAATTAAATAAACTGCGCTTTCACAATTCTGAACAAATTAAAAAAAAAAAACTAATGAAGAATCATTTTGCGATGAATTTTTAGATCCATAGGCATCAACATGGCAGACGGGTTTATTGCGAATCTGTGAGATCTGCCTTCAGCTGCAGAGAAGATTACAGTATTACATTATGCCCATTGATCAGGGCTGCTATGCTGCTATTGTTTACACATTCTTGAATCTTCCAAAGGCTCACACATAAGTGTAATAATACCAAAATTAGGCTACTTACACAAAAACCAAATGTTGTGAGACCATCTTTTGAATCAGTAAATCATTTCCTGTAGATGATGCTACACCATTAGTGTGTGACTCTTGCTGATTCTTACTATTATTTTGTTCAATAATACATTTTTGTTTGTCAAGAAAAAAAAGATGAAAAAAAAAAATCATCAACTCATAACAAGAGCTTTATCATGTATTTGGGGCAGTCGTAGGCTTGTGGTTAAGGAACCAGCCTTGTGACCGGAAGGTCCAACAAGTCATGGCTGAAGTGTTATTGGGCAAGGCACCTAACCCCCAGTTGCTCCCCGGGTGCTGTGCTGACAGCTCACTGCTTCGGGCACGTGTTCTCACTTGACCTGTGTGTGTGTATTTGAGTGTTTCACTGCATGGATGGGTTAAATGCAGAGGACCAATTCCGCGATGTGGCAAAATGTATCATTTTCACATATTTCTTCACAGAAGAGTACATGCCTATTAGTAGTTGTGGTTTTTGGCTCTATCCTGCTTTCTCTTCACACCATTCCACAATTTGCTACAGCCTTCTGCTAATAATGTTTAGTCTTGGCTTGCTTAAAGTTACACAGCGTGAGTTCAGGACAAGCAAATGATCCTGTTTTTCAGTATTGCTTGTAGATCTTTTCCTCAGATTCATTACTGATCATTATCCATTGGACCAAACAGTTTGTAATGTCTTCTAATATAAATACACCATTCGGTTTTAACTCAGTTGAAGAATCACATGGCCACAACTCACTGCATTTAGGCATAAAGAGGTGGTCAAGCAACTTGCTGAACTGCAAACCGAGTATCAGAATGGGAAGATGGGAGTTTCAAGTGATTTTTAATGTGGAATGGTTGTTGGTGCCAGACGGCATGGTCTGAGTGTTTCAGTAAATGCTGATCTACTGGGATCACACACAATCATCTCTAGGGTTTACAGAGAATAGTTAAAAAAAAAGGAAAATATCCAGTGAGTGGCAGTTGTATAAATGAAAATGCCTTGTTGATGTGAGACTCTGAGAGGAGAGTGGGCAGACTGGCTTGAGATGATAGGAAGGCAACAGTAACCCGAATAACCATACTATATATAAAATGCCCGGAGCATCACATTAGTAACTGGAGTTTAAACCCCTGGGGCTGTAAGGGCTACCAGTCTATCAGTCTATCCCTATCCAGTATATATGGTTAACCAACCAAAGTGATGACAGCATAAAACATTGACAATACACAATATATACAGGGGTTCTATAATGAAACTGAAACACCTGGTTTTAGACCACAATAATTTATTAGTATAGTGTAGGGCCTCCTTTTGCGGCCAATTCAGCGTCAATTTGTCTTGGGAATGACACATACAAGTCTTGCACAGTGGTCAGAGGGATTTTAAGCCATTCTTCTTGC
>JAOUQT010000044.1:12420880-12434676 GCA_025769995.1 Xyliphius kryptos | reverse complement strand
TTGTATGTGTCATTCCCAATATGAATTGATGCTGTATTGGGCGCAAAAGGAGGCCCTACACCATACTAATAAATTATTGTAGTCTAAAACCAAGTGTTTCAGTTTCATTGTCTAACCACTGTCTATCACACATATAGCATCTCCGGGTAAATTTGAGAACATATAAAGATTACAGAGCATGTATGAAAGGGGCATTAGTTAAACTACACTAAAGTAACCAACAAAAATACTGACTAATTAGAAATTGAGTGTGTGTGCACGCACATGTGTGTATGTTTGTGTGCATGTGTGTGTATGGGTGTGTGATTAAGGGTGTGAGAGAGAGAGAGAATTCGAGTAGTGGGATTTTGAGTAGCGTGGAGAATCAGCTCTGCGAAGTGACTGTGTACTCAGGCTGCGTTTAATGAGATTTCTGCAGAGCCTCTACAAAGCCTGGCTGACACATAAAAGCAGTCAACAGTGTGGAGGGCAGAGTGAGGAAGCAAAAATGACAATCTTGTCAGTGAATGACTGTCTCAACAAAGCAGGATGAGATAGACGAGCATTAAAAAGGACAGTGAAAGAGACACAGCAGCAACAAAGTTACTTAAAAAGAGGTGCATATCTACAGTAAGCCTTTGAGAAAGCAAGGAAGTGTGGGAAGACTATACTAGAATAACAAATTGGATCGAGACCCAGACACTGGGACATTAGAAAGACTTGAAGTGACTTTATGTATTACAGAAACTCAGAGAAATACAGAGACCTAGACAACACAAGCACGGGAGGTGTGTGGAGTTTTATGTCTTAAAAAATCTAAAGAGCTGACTGACAAAAGGACAAACAAAAGTGCTGTTAGACTAAAAGAGATGCATAAGATCTTTTAGAGAGACAGAGAGAAAGGAGTTAGTGAGACTGGATAAGACAAAACAATACAGTAGTGTTAGAAAGAGTGGCAGAAATAATAAAATAACAGAAAGAAATAGACAAAACAGAACAACAAAAGAGACTAGAGGAGAGATACAACAGATAACCAGAAGAGAAGAACAATAGAGCAGTAGAACGATAGGAGTATTTCTGCATGTGAAATACACATTCACTCATTTTCTATACCCGCATTGTCCTAGTCAGGGTTGACGCCGGTGCCCAACGCAGCACAGGAAGAAATACCCATACAAAAGGCACCACTCCATCATAGAGCAAACACCCATAATTGCTAAATGGCAATTTAGAGACGCCAATCAGCCAAATGCATGTCTTTGGGGTATTGCGAGGAAACCCGAGCAACCAGTGGAAACCCACAGGTTGAACATGCAAACTTAAGATAGAAGGGACCCTGGATGCCACAGCCAGGAATAAAATTCTGGACCTTCAAGTAATAAGGGGCAGTGTTACACACTGTACCACTGTGCTACCCCAAATTGGTCCTTCAAATATTATTCTTTCTCTTGTTATTTTTTTGAATCCTGTTTTCTGTAGGTATCGGCACATACACTGTTTGAGATATAGACACAGGAGTAAAATGTCCAGCATGTTTGTGAGAAGTGTGTTCATTTTCTAAGAATAAGTCCCATTCTCTTTAATGGTGTTTTTATTTAAACAATGAGCTACGATCATTAAAACTAACATGCTTTGCCGCACGGTCACACACAGGTGCTACACGTTCACAGTTTCTACAGGGACTGGTCTTTTATTTTTATGTCGCTTTTGCTCACACTAACAAACAACTGATGATCCCGTCATTTGCGATTTAAGTGGGTGGTTTATGGTGGTGCAGTGGGTAGAGCTGTTGCTAGTTAATGTGTGAATGCATGTGTGAGACTGTGTATGGGTGGTGACAACTGTTCTCTACAAACTCACATAAACTTACTGGAAGAACAGTACTAGCTGCAAGGTCTCAGTCACGAGGTACTTTATAAAGAATCTGAGATATTCTAAAGTACTGTAACTGTCAGAACCCTTGTAATAGCACCCACAACCACTAGGGTGCACCAAAGTTATACAACTAGCATCCAATTCACGGAATCCCCAGAATACCAACGACCTAACGCACACTGAATAGGTTATTGTTCTTCTTCTTCTTCTTCCGGCCTGTCCCTTTTATCAGGGGGGTTGCCACAGCAAGTTAATATTTTCCACCCCACTCTGTCCTCCGCATCATCTGCTTTCAAACCAACTACCTGCCTGTCAACATTGACCACATCCATATATCTTCTCTTTGGTCTTCTTCTCTGTCTCCTGCCTGGCAGCTCCATTTATAACATCCTCCTACCAATATATCCCCTGTCCCTCCTCTGTCCAAACCATCTCAGACTGCCCTCTCTAACTTTGTCTCCCAATTTTCCAACCTGTGCTGTCCCTCTGATGTTCTCATTCCTATTCCTGTCCATCCGTGTTCGTCTAAAGGATTTAAATGTCTCATTTTTATTTGTATTTATTGTTTAAATTTGCCATGTCATGTTTCGTCCATGGTTTTTCTCAGCTTTATGTCTGTTTTTATTTATCATGTGTTTCCATGTCTCTGACTGTCTTTTTGCATAGATCTTTGGAATAAGACAGTCTATGGAATTACTATTTTTGATCCCATTAGGAATACTTTCTTTGTTTCTGCTGCCTACAACCTGGTTTGAGCTTTGTTAAAATTACCTTGCATTGTCTGTAGCTTACCTTCATTCTAAAGTTGTTTAATACTTTTAGTTAAAGAGTACTGAAAAATCAATCAATTAGTAATTGATGATATGTTAAAATTATCCAGAAGAGGTTACCAGTCTCCGCATATCTCTAGAAAATTCTTGTGATTTGTAATTGTACTGTATTATACTACTGATTCTTTTTTAATTGTAACATGCACTCCCAGGCCACATCCCAAACCTTGTTACTCTCGCACACTTCTCTCAAGGCAGGAGATATTGTGCATGTTAAAGACTTAGATTGCGAGTCGCGCCGGGAATGTGGTAGTAGGGGTGTCGTGAAGGGTCTGCGTCTCACAGCTCATTCTGAACCACGCCATGGAGACAGTGTGTGAGATTAAGAAATAAAAACTTTAATTAAACTAAACTGAGGCATCGGAATCAGAGGACGTCATGAGTGGCGGGTAACAATCACAGCCCATGGCATCATCATCATCCGATGACACGTTGTACATAGATGTTAGATAAAATGACATGATACAACAACGGGAAAACAAAACCTAATAGTGATTGCGCTGTGAACATAGAACATAAACACTACACGAAGACATGAACAAGACTAGAAATAACAAAACAAGGCATAAGGTCCAATAGACACTAGGAAGATAAGGAAAATCACCTTACTATAGTCACTCACCACTCACATATTTATACCCCAACGGAATTTCAAACCCCATTACACACATCTGTGCTGAATGTCTAGGGAGTGTGTACATGACTGTCATGTACAGTCATGTACACACCCCCTGGATCTAGTACCAGGATCTAATAACAGGTGCGCACTAGCGCCATTAAAGTAAACAGGAACACAAACTAATTCGCAGCTTATCGCTGTGCATTAACTAAAACAAAAATATAACAAAACTCTAGCCCATAAATCCAGGGCTTAAATACAAGAAATAACAAACAATCTCCGGGAATACCTAACATTAATCATGCAATAATGATGATAATAGCAATAATGGACACCATGCAGACCCATATCAGTAACAGAAGTCGGGTACTACTGTTAACTATAATAATACTAAACCTACTGCTACTAAAACTACTACTAAATGCTATAAAGTGTGATACAGTAGATACAGTACATGTGGCTGCTTCTTCCATTAACAGAATTGCATTTTAAAAGTTTTTTCTTTATAAAATTAGCAAAACTTCTTTAATCAATGCACAATATAAATCTTCTCTGTGGGCGACAGACTGAGATGATGATGTGTGTGTGTGTGTGTGCTAGCCTGAGAAAGCCGTGGAACAATGTATTAGGTAAATCATCCTGAGTAAACTACCACATTAGCAGAGCTGCATAATTATTCAGTTCAGCGGTGCTTTATCGGTCTGAATGTTACAGATCACCCAAGCAATTAGTGACAATTTCTAGACTTAAACAGAGTCTATAAAAAATGTGCACAAAGTAAACAAAGCACCGCTATATTTTACACACATACGAACAAAGTAACCCAGGTAAAAAAAAAAAGAGAAAATAAATAAATAAATAAAACAGCATCAGTAAGGTGAATCTGGGTCACTCCACATCCCTCAGGCTGTGACATTCTGCAGCTTATTTTCTTTCCCAGTGTGACCTGTAATTCCTTACTCTGTTCTGTGGGATAAACTGGATTGAAGCTGTTTCATAAAATAACAGGCTTCTTTTCAAAGATTTCTCACAGTATATGAGAAGTATCACAAGCAATCATTTATATTTGCCATTAATCTTTATATATATATAGACAGTATGAACAAATGTTTTGGACACCTGAGCATCACACCTACAGCTCTTACCCCCGAACTGTTACCAAAATGCTGAAATCTAACAATTCTTTAAAATGTTTTTGCATGGGATATCATTACTACAAACCCCATTCCAAAAAAGTAAATAAAGATGGAATGCAATAATTTACAAATCTTTTGGCGCATAATAAAACGCAAGATATGACAAAAGACAGTTGAGCAACTACAATCCTACATTAGACAAGAATAGGTTAACACTCCTATTCCTTAACTTGAGCAACTTGTCTCCTCGGTCCCCAGACGTTTACAGTATGTTGTAAGAAGAAAAAAGGATGTCTCACAGTGGGAAACATGGCCTTGTCCCAAATATTTTGAGATGTTTTGTCACAAAAATTTTTAAATCACCCAATTTTTCTCTTTAAATGAAACATTTGCTCAGTTCAAACATTTAATATGTCATCCATGTTCTATTCTAAATAAAATTTTGAATTTTTAAACTTTCACAGAATTGCATTCAGTTTTTATTTACAATTTTTACTTTGTCCAAACTTTTTTGGGATCGAGTTTGTATTTCTTTTCGATAGGAACTAAAGAACCAGAACAAAGTCCATGAATACATAATACTGCTATAAAAGAAATTGAGTAACTTCATAGAACTCAGGCTTCAACCTCAGTGGACATTTACATTTGCAGTATTTAGCAGACGCCATTTGTCCAGAGCGACTTACAAAAGAGTTTAAGACACATCAGTAAACATAATCTATTCTGAATAATCAGAAAAACAAAGACGACTATCCTCATAAAACTGTTGTGGAATTGTGCATGAGGGTTTTTTAATGTAAATATTCTTTGAGTATGATGAATAGGTTTAGTTGACCTCAGTATTAGGTAAATAACAAAGCAACCAAAGAACTAAATATAGAATAGGACCATGAGAACACATTGTTAATTTATATGCATCTTGTACGTCAGTGTGAGGAAGCCATAAAGAATCATGCTGTCTATAATGACCATCCTTAAAATCAGGGAAGAATGAGTTCTGCAGCTGCTTCCACTTGACATACCCTTCACACACTAATAGGTTTATAAGAGAGAAAAGGGAATTATAGGTGACATGCTCAAGTGCTTGGGAGGCAAGGTGGCGCAGTGGATAGGGCTGAGGCTTCACTACAAAAAGATCCTGGGTTTGAGACTTGGGTGGGGTCACTCCGGAAATTTATTTGTGGAGTCTGAATGTTTTCTATGTGAATGTTTTCTCTGGGTACTCCGGTTCCCTTCTGCATTTGAAATACATGGATAATAGGTTAATTGGTTAATTGCCCTTTTGTCCAAAGTTGCCGGGTGGGCACCAGATTTCCAGTGACCCTAAAACTAAAATTAAGCGGGTATGGAAATTAATGAATCTTCAAGTGGTTTGTTTTATTAAAATAATTAAAATATTAACAAATTGATTGTTCATGAAAAATCATTATTTTCCACTCCGAATTAATGCAGAGACGCACACACACACACACACACAAAGTACAACATCCCTTAGCACGTTGCTGAATGCTTGTACTCTGTTTTCATGCAGAAACTATTTGTGTCTAATAATGAGTGTAAATGCTGCTTTACTACCAATCAAATGTACATTTCTTCTGTGCTGACACCTTGGACAGGTCAGGAATCCATTACAAGGCTGACACACAGCCACATTCTGTCCTGAGGGTCTAATTTGTCTGTCTGTCAGTCTGTCTTAAAGTGCGAGAGGAAAAATTTTGAATTAAAGTTAAAGTTTATTGGCAATTATCAGCACATATGTGTACAGAAGAATGAAAACTAAATTAAAATGGTTGAACATTCTGAAAAAAAATAATAATTATTATTAGAATAACATAAAAATTATCACAAACTGAACCTCGTCATTCATATTTGCACCAACGTGGGTAACCCATACATGGAGAACATGCGAAATCCACACAGATAGAGCCCAGGATCCCTTCCCTGAAACTTTAGTGTTATTATATTATTTCTTCTTCCACATTTTTCCCTCTCTAAATATACAGCATATACTATTTATGCGTGTGCATATGTGTGTGTGCGTATGTGTGTGTGTGTGTGTTTAGCAAAACCTACATGCTGCAGAAAGCCTCTGCAGAAGAGGACGTAGAGTTGCATCTTAAGCTGCTAGCCTTCCACAATTGCACTAGGAGGAAAACCAGTGTAACTACATGATTTAAACCAGGAACACTTTATCCACACTGGGTTCTGGGCCTGCCGGTGCCCACACAGCAACTCTGGGCGAAACAATATCAAATCCATACTAGGGATAATACACACTGTCACACCCATCCACAGAATAAGGGCCACTTTAGAGACACTTATCTTTGGAATGCTGAAGGAAACCAGAGCACCCAGAGAAAACTTGTGCAAACACAGGAAAAACATGAAATCTCCCAGATTGCCCCACCTGGGGAGCAAACCCAGGTCCTATTTACAATCAGGAACTACCACTGTGCCACCGTGCAGCCTGGGTTAGTTTTAGCAACCTGTTTGTGCCTGAAAACTGGCTGTTGCCAGTGTTGCCGAATCCATTACACTTTACTTTTATTTCAGGGTGTCACAATGGTAGAGTAGGTAAAGCTGCAACCTCACAAAAAGAAGTTCCTGGGTTTCATTCCCATTTAGGAAAGCCTGGGAAGTAATTTCTGTGTGTAATTTGCATGTTGTCCATGGGCATGCCTGGGTTTGCTCTGGATTCTGTCTACACGAACACAAAAAGGAAAGAAACTGAGTTTGAGTTTCAGGAAATAAATTATAATCCAATCATTTCAAATCTTTCATATAACCTTCACACACATGTCATCTTCATCTAATATTTATTTCTATTAATAATGTATCATGTTTGCTGGAAATTTCTCCTTATTTCTCTTGAAAAAATGTCAAAGTTACATGGCACTGTCATCACCCTGCGATACACATGTGCAGGGAATGTAATTACGGGAAACGTTCTGGAGATCAGAGTAAAACTGCCATTATAAATCCATTGTTAAAAAAGTATGTTCATTTATAACATCAGGCAATTCAATTGTGCAGCATGAAAATATTTCTGTGCGGTTTTTTTCTGTCTATCTGTCAGTCTCTCCTTTCATTTTTTTTTTCTTTTCACTCCCGCTCTTTTCATCCCACGCTTCCTGTCTCTGTGCATCTGACAGATCCATTCTTCAGCAATGACACGAGCTGTCTGGAGATCTGATAATTACACCACACATCTGGACTCATCTCTATTCTTGTGTGTGTGTGTGTGTGCGTGTGCGTGCGTGCATGTGTGAACATCCTGTGGTCCAAGATTGATAGTGACAGCAGATGGAGAATGTTTATGATGGCTGATTTACACAAAGACCAAAAGACTGGTCTAAAGACACTCAGACACACACACACACACACATATGCTTTAGTAAAAAGCAAACTAACATGAAATGGAGGTCACTCACCACTGATCCACTGCACCTGCGGGGCTTGAACTTTAAAGTCTCTGCGGAAAAGGTCATCCAAGTTCAGATGAGATTTCAGAGCTTTAGTTCCATTATCTGAATCCAAATATAACCCACACACACACACACATACACACACACACACACACAAATATTGGAATACTAACCTTGCTATAACATCTCTTTTTAATGACATACTTATTAATATTATATTTTTTATGCAGCATTGGTTTTAAAGTTATATCTTTAATAAAATTACTATCTGTTAGGGGTCAGATAACGCCGCCGGCCACCAGGGGGACTAGGATGCACTTCCTAGCTGGCTTTCTGCCAGAAGGCAGCAGAAGAAGTGGTTGGTGGCGTATCAGTATGGCTACGCCCCCCTAGTTAAAGCTTACGAATCAGGCAATTGTCTGCACTGGAATTTGGCTCTACTTAAATACACCTCAAGCCAGACTTTTCACGTTACTCTTTAGTTCTCTTGTTAGGGATACAGATACTCCGAAGCCGATTAGCGATTCTCGGAGGTAAGCTTCAGCTGAGGTATAGAGGCAGGGACAGTTTAGCTTATAGTCTATGGATCCTATTAAAAGTTCCCTTAAAACCCTTTTTCTGTTATTCCCTAATTTTCCTTTCTCTATTTTTCTCTTTCTGGACTACACAGCCATATCCTTATTACGGTCGCCTCGGCGATGATTTACACAGGGATGGCATCCCTCTTTTTTGTATTGTTCTTCCGCTTTCTGTAACTTCCTTATTTCCTTTTATAAAATATTTGCTTTTCTTTTCTTATTAACTAAATTAATTTATTTTCGTTCTTCAAGCCTCACCTATGAGCCGCCGTTATCAAGGCAGATCACTCTATTTATCTGATGTTTTCTGTCGGATGAGAAGATCTTGCTTTCAATCTCCGCTCTAATTCACCTCTAAGATGTTCTATCGGGTTAAAGTCTGGACTCTGTGCAGGCCAGTCATGTTCATCCACACCAGACTCTGTCAACCATGTCTTTATTGACCTTGCTTTGTGCACTGGTGCACAGTCATGCTGGAAGAGAAAGGGGCCAGCTCTGAACTGTTCCCACAAAGTTGGTACCATGGAATTGCCCAATATGTCTTGGTATGCTGAAGTATTCATTCACCTGTGGCCATGGAAGTTCTTGAAACACCCGATTTCGATAATTTGAATGGGTAAGCAAATAATTTTGGAAATTCTCATAGTGTATAGTATCAAATACATTTCTATACAAACCTTTTTCTATATGAATTTTAAATACATGATAACAATCATATAAAGGCATGTTAGTGCATGTGATCTAGAAACCTTTAGAAAGAAAGAAGATGGAGAGGCTTATCAGAGACACAACCACCAGGATCACCAGAAGAGAAATGCCAATCCCTTTCCAGTTCCTATCTAAACTTCCATCTCCCAAATACTGAGAGAGAGAGAAAGAGAAAGAGAAAGAGAGTTAGTTAGTTAGTTAGTTATGTCTTAGTACTGAGAGTGAGCAGATTCTTGTCCTGTGTTTAATTCCACACCAACTGACTGTATCAGCTACACAGGCATGTTTTATTAGTGAATGATATAAATTTCCATTGTCTAAATCAGAAAATTTCTCTTTTGCCACCAGGAATTGTTTTTAGTTTATTAAAATAAAATGTGAAATATGAATGTTTAAACTAACGGATGCTGATTAGTTGAAAAAGTAACAGATGAAAGATTAGTAAGCTATTCTTTAATTTAAGAATTTCATAGAAACTTACCAGTTTGTTAACATATTAGTATGCAAGAACACAGTGTGTAGGTAATTATTATATATTAATGTATATTAACTATTTTAATAAAGTTTACTTCAGTAACCTTGTAGACATAAAAATAGTTGCTAATGAAAGTACAGCTAGCACCTTAAATCTGAGGCTAGGACTGTTAAATATTAGATCTCTTACTTCTGACACACTCATTATTAATGAAACTATAACTGATCAGGATTTAAATATACTGTGTATAAGAGAAACTTGGATTAAACCCAATAAGTAATTGGCATTAAATGAAACTATCCCTCCTGAATATATTTACATACATCAACCTCATCTAACCAGTAAAGGAGGAGGTATAGAGGTAATTTATAATAAATATTTAAATGTCACACAAAAGCAAACACATATATTATCTGCGTCTGAGGTTATTTATGTAAATATTTCATACGTAAGAGAAAATAAATCAATTCCATAAATTTAAGTAATTATTATTTAAGTGAAAGTGATATATTTGCATGTTTGCTATGCATGCAAACAGTGGAATTGGTCCTGTGCATTATATATACATAAAGTATATATTTATACTAAATATATATAGGGCAGTCATAGGCTTGTGGTTAAGGAGCCAGCCATGCGACTGGAAGATCCCTGGTTTGATAGTACTGACAAGTCATGGCTGAAGTGCCCTTGGGCAAGGCACCTAACCCCCAGTTGCTCCCCGGGCACTGTGCTGGCTTCTCACTGCTCACTGCTCCGGGCATGTGTGCTCACTTCACCAGTGTGTGTCTATGTCCGTGTTTTACTGCACGGATGGGTTAAATGCAGAGGATCAATTCCACTGTGTGCAAGCTTAGTGGCAAAATGTATCACTTTCACTTTCTTTCATTTGTAGCTAGAACAGCTTCAACTCTTCTGGGACGACGGTCCGCAAGGTTTAGGAGTGTGTTTATGGGAATTTTTGACCATTCTTCCAGAATCGCATTTGTGAGGTCACACACTGATGTTGGACAAAAAGGCCTGGCTTTCGATCTCCATTCTAATTCATCCCAAAGATGTTCTATCTGGTTAAAGTCAGGACCCTGCACAGGACAGTCAAGTTCATTCACACCAGACACTGTCATTGACGTCTTTATGGACCTTGCTTTGCACAGTCATGTTGGAAGAGGGATGGGCCAGCTCCTGTTGGAAGCATGGAATTGTCCAAAATGTCTTGGTATGCTGAAATATTCATACACATGTGGCTAAGAAAGTGATTGGGAGGAATTTGGGAGATCACTAGGTTCTGAGGTGCACCCAGCAACAGAGATTAGGGAGCTCACTTGGTTTTGAGACACACCCAGAGCAAGGAAGTAGGGGGATCACTAGGGTTTGAGGAACACCCCATGTAAGGAAGTAGAGAGATAACTAGGTTTTAAGACACACCCAATGTGAGGAAGTAGGGAGATAACTTGGTTTTGAGACAGACCCAGTGTGAGGAAGTAGGGAGATCACTTGGTTTTGAGACAGACCCAGTGTGAGGAAGTAGGGAGATCACTAGGTTTTGAGACAGACCCAGTGTGAGGAAGTAGGGAGATCACTAGGTTTTGAGTAAGAGATGTAGAAAGCTCACAAGATTTTAAAATACATCCAGCATGAGGATGTTTGGAGCTCACTAGTTTTGAGAGACCCCCAGAGAGAGGGCATAGGGAGCTCAGTAGGTGAGGATGTAGTGAGGATATAGGGCACTCATTAGCTTTTGTGACACACCTAGTGAGGAAGAAGGGAGCTCATTAGTTTTGGGACACACCCAGAGTGAGGAAGTAGGAAGATCACTAGGTTTTGAGTAAGGAAGTAGGGAGATCACTTGGTTTTGAGTAAGGAAGTAGGAAGATCACTAGGTTTTGAGTAAGGAAGTAGGGAGATCACTTGGTTTTGACTGAGGAAGTAGGTAGCTCACAAGGGTTTAACACACACCCAGTTTAAGGAAGTAGGAATAGCATTAGGGTTTGAGATATAGAGCTATAGAGAACACGATGTCTTGAACAAACTGACCTTCATCTGCTTCATCTGCTTGTGTATGCAAAACATATCTGACAGGTTTTGCATGCACAGCTCATAGATGACGAAGATGTCAAAAACATTCTGTTTCTTGAGATAATTTGTTTACCGATTTTTCAACGTACACCTGTAATCCCAATCAATCAGGTGACTCAGGAGTCAATTCATCACTGGACACTACACAGGGAGATTCATTCCAAAGAGGTCCTCAATACTCTGCTTATAACATCTGGTAGGATAAAGCAATCTGAACCAAAAAAAATGGTACAGACCTTGACTTTTTTTACTTGTTTGCATTTGGTCCTTTAACGGTTCTCTCAGAGGGAAAGATGAATGTGGGCAACCAATTTTTTTCGATAAAGTATTTGGTTCTCTTTCGAAGTATGTGAATATCCACTGCACTGTGGTCACTAATCTAGGCTTCTATCTCCGGGTTGGACCACCCCGAGATATTTCTGTGTTGAGTTTGCATGTTTTCCCTCTGTTCCCATTGGATTTCTTCAGGTGCCCCAGTTTTCTCCAACGTGTGTTATGTTAATTGGTGTTTCTACAGTGGCTGTTAGTGTGTTAAAGTGTGTGTGTGTGCATGTGCCCTTTGTTGGAGTGGCGAACTGTCTAGGGTTGTTCTTGCCCTTGCTTCTAGAATTGATAGGTGGGCCCCGGCTGGCCCGTTACCCTGTGTGGATTACATGAAAGACAAAGACTTCTTTCTGGTATAACACTCATTTATCTCTTGATAATACATTCTTCCCAGGGCTGGCAAGAACTTGGGATGCTATGTTAGTTGATCCTTATACCACGGCCTTACACATCCGGAGTGAGGAGGTAGGATGCTTACTAGGTTTTGATACACACCCAGAGAGAGGAAGTAGAAAACTCACTAGGTTTTGAGACACACCCAGAGAAAGGAAATAGGAAGCTCAGTATCTTTGAAAACATACCCAGAATGAGGAAGTAGGGAACTCAATAGGTTTTTAGACACACCCAGAGAGAGGAAGTACAGAGCACAGGTTTTAAGACACACCCAGAGAGCGGAGGTTTTCAGACACACCCATGGAGGAATTAGAGAGCTCACTAGGTTTAGAGACACAACCAGTGTGAGTAAGTAGAGGGCTCAGTAGCTTTTGAACCACACGTAGGGTGCGGGAGTATGGAGATCCCTAGCTTTTGAGACACACTCAGAAAGAGAAAGTAGGGAGCTCACTAGGTTTTGAGACACACTCAGAGTGAGGAAGTAGGGAGCTCATTAGGTTTAGAGACACAGCCAGAGAGGAATAAGGAAGCTCACTAGGTTTTGAACCACACCCAGAATGAGGATGTAGGGAGCTCACTGGGTTTTGAGACACACCCAGAGTGAGGAAGTGGGTAGCTCACTAGGTTTTGAACCACACCTAGAGTGAGAAAGTAGGGAGCTCACTAGGTTTTGAACCACACCTAGAGTGAGAAAGTAGGGAGCTCAGTGGGTTTAGAGACACACCCAGAGAGGAATTAGGGAGCTCACTAGGTTTTGAACCACATCTAGAGTGAGAAAGTAGGGAGCTCACTGGGTTTTGAGAAACAGCTAGAGAGAGGAGGTAGGGTGCTCACTTGGTTTTGAGACACGCCCCATGGAGAGACAGTTGAGATCCTTTTAGCTCCTGAGTCTCACTAATTCGTGGTTGCACTGTACTGTACGTTATTAAGTGTAATAATTATTCATCCATATTCGTGGAAGTGAATAGTTCAATCAAAGCATACGGGGGGAAAACACAAGTTCCTTTAATATGTAGATGAAACTGAGAATCGCATTAATTACATCAAAGCTGCTTTAAAGACAGATTCACTCGAGGTGCTGAACAATCACATGAAACGACACACATCAAATGTATTCAGATCTAACAGCAGAGATAGAAACCCTAAAGGAAGAGAAATCTTCCAGCCGATAAGAGATTTATTACATGAAAGACAAAGACTTCTTTCTGGTATAACACTCATTTATCTCTTGATAGTACATTCTCCCCAGGGCTGGCAAGAACTTGGGATGCTATGTTAGTTGATCCTTATACCACGGACCTTACACATCCGGAGTGAGGAGGTAGGATGCTCACTAGGTTTTGATACACATCCAGAGAGAGGAAGTAGAAAACTCACTAGG
>JAOUQT010000044.1:12109420-12123001 GCA_025769995.1 Xyliphius kryptos | reverse complement strand
TCCAGGGTCCTGTTTCAACCCTGTGTTCTGACCCCAACCAAGTTGGGATACCTGTAAGTTGCTTTGGATAAATGCGTCTGCTAAATTACTAAATGTAAATGTAATTTGAATGTAAAACTCGGGAGAAGGGGAGCGAGGAAGGACAGGGAGTGGCGGAGCAGAAGGTGTGGAACCAGAGGGTGTGACACTCATAGAACTCCATAGGTAATTAAAACTAATTTATCACCTTCATTCCAGTTCTTTTAATTCTCTCTCCCTAAACTCAGCTAAGACTGACGAGTAAGTAACTGAGAAGAAAAACTGTTTTTTTTCTCTCAGCATTTGCCGTTGACCACATCAACGTTTATATTAAATGTGACATCATTTTTTGTTACATTATTTGCATTTACCTCAACTATATGTTCACTGATAGTTTGCTCTTATATGTTTGGTACAATAAGCAAACTGTCATTTCTGTTTTGGTGCTATGGAATAAATTCTGGGCAAATAGATTCCATCCTTGTTACTCATTCCGTACCCTCCCACCCCCATGGCTGATAGAATAGGGGAAACAGTGAGCCGTAACCTATTGTTATTAAACTACCATGCAATAATCTTTATAGCATTAAACCATGCTGCTTTCATAGAAGAGTCGATATCTGTGATGGAACGCAGCGGCCAGTACAGAACCGTACGGTCGTTAGGCTTGACGAGAATGAAATGAAGCCCAAAATGTTCGGCTATGCATGTTCAGAGTGAAGAGGCACATTTGACAAAGTGTTTTGCCAGATAAAGTGGCCCACTCTGTCAAAACTCAGCCCTCAGAAATTGCTCCCTTGACATAATTGAGAATCTATTGAGTTCCTCTTAGGGAGCCTCTTAGCATGCGCATGGGTTTGTTCATGTCTGGATATTGATTAGACCTCATGGAATGATGAGAATATCATAATAATAGCGTGATGGGTTGCTTCTGGGGAGGCTTGTGCAAGTATTGCATGCCAGATGTCATCGGGATGCTGTTTCCGTCGTGTTGCTTTACACCTTAATGTCGTCTAAACGATAATCAGAGGGAGATTTTGGGTTATTGGTTCAGTGGGTTTGCACAGCCTTATACTTCGCATGAGAGTTCAGTGAGGATTCTTATTTCTGCAACACATGTTGCATAAGTAAACACTGCATGGCACTAATAGCATAACATCTATTCCATTTCCTAAATTCACTGATAGCTGGATATTTAAATGGATTTTTTTTCTTAATTAAGCATCAGGAAATTGTGCTTCTGGGCTTTTCGAGCAATATATAACATTTATTGTACTACAGCTCTGATGTGCAGTATAGTTGTACGCGGCTGGGTTACCACACAGGATTTTCCATAAAGCAGTTCAGCTCATTGTTTCTCACGGTTCAAGATGTAAATATACGAAGTAAATGATGGAGGGTGACGGTGAAATAACTGTGTAGAATGTGTGTGATTGTGTGAGCCATGCAGAAGTGTGATTGTGCTGGAATCTTATGATCGGGACATTCATTCATTATTTATTTATTTTCCGCTTATTCCTTTATGAGGGTCGCGTTGGGCCCATGCCCATCCAGAGGAGAAAGTCTCGGGCACGGGGCTGATACACCCAGGACAGGGCGCCAACCTATCGCTGGGACACTCACTCACACAGCCCCACACCAACAGATTAAAGGGGCAATTTAGAGCATTCAATTTACCTTGAATCCATGTTTTGGGACTGTGAGAGGAAACCAGAGAACCCGGAGGAAACCCACGCGGGTGCCCCATGCCCATCCACACTTACACAAAAACACACTATACGGGGCAATTTATAGCATTCAATTTTCCTTAAATCCATGTTTTTAGAATGTGGGAGGAAACCCATGCGGACATGGGGAGACCATGCAAACGCCACCCAGATTGTGATTGGAATCAGGAATCCCCAGCACTGTGAGGTGAACATGCTAACCACTGAGCCACTGTGCTGGCCAATGATCGGGACATGTGTGAAAATTAAAAATGTAGCAAATCCAAGAGAAATCTCCCCACGGATATTAAATTGTGGGCTCATCTGCGCTCGTTGTTACATTCTGCTCGGGGTCGTGTTGGATTAGAGCAGAACATCATGGGGACAAATCTAAAATGTAGTATTTGTCTACAGGGCAAGTGGTGTGCTTCGTGCTTCAGTGACCCTGACCAGATACAGTGTTGTTGTTGCCTCTGTAACTAAAAAACAGGTTTATGACTGAAACAGCATGATGATGTGTGAGATATTCAAACAGCTGTACTGTCAGCTCAAAATCTGATAAAATTTTTTGACGCCACTTGCACAGTAAACGGACTACAAATAAATGATGTACTACGATGTGCAGGGGACTATAATTATTCTTAGACTCATATTGAGAAAAGTCCTCTTTCTATAAGTGTGATGTAATGTAAAAACCACATAGGTGGAGCTGGTCAATGACCTGAAGAGTGCTGGCACCACTGTTTCTAAGGTTACTGTGGGTAATACACTGAGACGTTGTAGTTTAAAGTCTTGTATCCAAATGTATCCAAAAATCAAACCCGAAATCCTCAGCGCTGAGAGGCAAAAGTTATACATTTGGGATGTATCCAAATGTATCCAAAAACATGGATACAAGGTAAATTGCCCCGTATAGTGTGTATTTGTGTTTGTGTGTGTAAGTGAATGTGTGCCCAGCGATGGATTGGCGCCCTGTCCTAGGTGTATCTGCCCAGCCCACTGCAGTGCTGAGAAACATCCACCACTTGAGTAATTCTTTAGAGAGACAAGAGACAAAAAACTTTTGAAGGAGGACTTTATTGAAAACAACATTCATTCATTCATTATCTTCTACTTGTTCCTTTATGAGGGTTGTGGGGGGGTTCCCCATGCCCATCCAGGGGAGAACATCTCAGGCGCTGGGCAGACACACCCAGGACAGGGCGCCAAACCATCGCTGGGTACACAGTCTTACACACACACACTATACAGGGCAATTTAGAACATTCGATTTACCTTCATGTTTTTGGAATGTGGGAGGAAACCGGAGAACCCAGAGGAAACCCACGCAGACACAGGGAGAACATGGAAACTTCACCCAGATTGGGATTCGAACCGAAAATCCCCAGCGCTGAGAGGGGAACGTGCTAAACACTAAGCCAGCTGTCCATCATCTTCCGCTTATTCCTCTACTAGGGTCGCAGTGGGGTTCTCCATGCCCATCCAGGGGAGAACATCTGGGCAGATACACCCAGGACAGGGCGCCAATCTATTGCTGGACACAGACTCACTCACACATCCACACCCACACCCACAGGGAGCATTCAATTTACCTGGAATCCATGTTTTTGGACTGTGGAAGGAAACTGGAGAACCTGGAGAAAGCCCACGCGGACACGGGGAGGACATGGAAACTACAAAATTACAAATATCGTTCAGTGGGCGGCACAATGGCTTAGTGGTTAGCACATTCGCCTCTCATCACTGGGGATTCCCAGTTCAAATCCTAATCTGTGTGAAGTTTCCATGTTCTCCCCGTGTCTGTGTTGGTTTCCTCCGGGTTCTCCAGTTTCCTCCCACATCCCAAATCATGCATTTAAGGTAAATTGAATGCTCTAAATTGCCCTGTATAGTCTATGGATGTGTGTGTGTACCCAGTGATGGATTGGCGCCCTGTCCTGGGTGTATCCCGAGACGTTCTCCCCTGGATGGGCATGTGGACCCCCCCAGTGACCCTCATTAAGGAATAGGTGGAAAATAATGTATGAATAAATGAATGAAATATTGTTCAGTATATTTAAACTATTTTTTATTGTTTTAAATGCAGAACGGAATAAATTATTTATAAAAATGTAAACATATTTTTTTTGTTCATAAATGAAAAAAAAAGTGCTTCATAAAGTGCGTGTACTAATAAATGATTGTGCTCTAAAACCACATGTTTCAGTTTCGTTGTCCAACCCCTGTATGTATATACAGTATATAAAAATTAAACAAAATGCTACCACTTTTTCGGTTTGTACAAGTTCTGTATAATAATAGTGTTGACACAAAATGTATAAGGTAGGATATGACCTGGTTTATAGGTTTACATCTGTCATCTCTGGTTGGCAAAATAATATTGACGTCTTGGCGTGATAGAGCATTAGAGTTTGTGATTAGAAGTCAAAGTGAGAATGAATGGAATATCCTGAAAGGGTCAACTGCACTGATTCCTGTAGTCAAGAAATACAGGAGGCTTCGATATTCTCTACAGAGCGCATGAGTGGCTGGCACAAGCTCAGACAGATTTACTGTAAATCAGTCTGTAAGAGTGCATGTTATCATAAACAAGGACACTATCGCTCAAAAGTTTGGGATCAATTGCAAATTTTCCTCTTTTTGAAAGAAAAACCCAAATGTCATGCAATTCACCAACAATACTGTCCATTTCACAATTAATTTATGCGTATCACATGATTTTTAAAGCATAAAAAAGCGATTGTCAGTCCTCGGCCTAAATCTCCTGGTTTGGTCGCCAATCCAAGTTAAGGATGTTATTGGGCTGATTGGTCGTTAGGACACTCTTTGCTCAAATGTGATGCACAGCTGAAAAAAATATACTAATAAGTAAGAATAAAAGGGAGCACAACATTCTAGGTTAGTTTAGTATCTGAAGCATCAGCAGTTGTTGGTTTGCTTACAGACTCAAAATGGCCAGAAAGAAACAACTTTCTTTGGAGAGCCATCAGTCCGTTGTTGTGTTAAGGAAGAAAGGCGACTCAATGCCAGATATTGCCACGAAACTGAAAATAGCTTATACTTCCTTCAAAGAGTGATACAAACTGGCTCTAAGAAGGCCAGAAAAAGGAGCGAGAGGCCCCGATGTACAACAGTGCAAAACGATAAATATCTTAGAGTGTGCAGTTTGAGTGAAAAATGCCTCACAGGCTGTCAACTGACAGCTGCAGTGATAGAAGTCCCTGTCAAACATCAGGGTCAGCATCAACGGTCAAGAGGTGACTTCAGGATGCTTGACAAAAAAGCCATACCTCACACTGGCCAATATGAAGAAAAGACTGCAATGGGCCAAGGAGAAAAGACACTGGACACTGGAAGACTGGAAGAAGATGTTGTGGACAGATGAGTCCAAGTTTGTGGTCTTTGGATCAAAAGGGTTTAATAGGAATATGGATTTCTTTTTTGAATAAACCCTCTTTGTGGCTTGGTGACTATACTGGAGAGTGAGGGTTTGAGGTTTGTTGTCAAAAAAAAAATCAACATACATGAGAAGATCGGTGCTTTTTTTTTGGAAGAAATGTAATCATTTCGACTCGTCGACTATTCGATTGATCGTTAAATCGGTAGAAACCAAGTAATTAGTGGCAGCGTTAACAGAATCTTCTTCAAAGCAAAAGTGTAACAGAACACTGTGGGCAAAAATCAGGTAAAAACACAATCAAAGACAGAGAGTGAAAAAAGAAAACAAAATTATAATAAATTTGTTTTATTATGGAGAACATGAAATTAATAAAGGGTTTAAATTATTTATTTTTTTAATAAACCCTTTCTTTTTCTGGTTTGGTGACTATACTGGAGAGTGAGGGTCTGTGGTTTGTTGTCAAAATAAAATAAACACACATGAGACGATCAGTTTTTTACTTTGGAGGAACATTAATCGTTAATCGATTGACAGATAGATCCATAAAAAATAAATAAATAAAAATAGCAGCCCTAATAAAAACTTCTTCAAAAGTGTAACAGAACATTGTTGGAAACAATCAGGTACAAACACAAGCAAAGACAAAAAGAAAAAAGAAAAAAACATTAAATTGGCTTAATATAAAGAAAGTGTTGAATAGAAATGTGAGAATTTATGAATAAACCCCCTTTTGTGGGGTTTGGTTACTATGCCGGAGAGTGAGGGTTTGGGGTTTGTTGTCAAAATAAAATGAACTCACATGAGATGATCGGTTCTTTACTTCGGTAGAACATTAATCGTTCAGACTCGTCGACTAATCGATCAAAGTGAATCGACAGAATTACAGTGGTCAATGGCAGAGCGGGTTGGATCTCTCTCTCTCTCATCTGGACCCCATAATCTCTCTCTCTCTCTCTCTGGGTGTGTGTGTGTGTGCGTGTGTGTCTCTCTCCCCCCTCGCTTTCGCTCTCTCTCCAACACACAGACACGCACACACAGACGCGCGCGCGCGCTCGTGGCTCGCTCCCCGACAGCTTTTTTGTTGTTGTTTGATGTCCTGCGCCGCTTTAGTTGAGATCCATGGCTGTAAGTTAAAGCCTGGCCTACCTGATGCCATAAAGGCGCAGCGCCCCGTCCCGGCTGCAGAGTGATGGAGACGCTGTGAGGCTGAGCCGGAGGGACCGCAGCGGCAGCGGCAGCGGCGTGTGGACGGAATTCCTCCGCGCACTTTGCTCAGCTTCATTCCGGCAGAGATGCTCAGCAGCGGCGCGCTGGACGGTACGTCTTTTCCTCCTTCTCTCTCACCGCGTGGACTTCTAGTCTAAAGCCTGGGCAGGTTCTCTCAGCTCTGCGGTGTCTGCTTCCGAAACCACAGAAGATCCAGCTTTCCAGCATCCTGCCGACGTTTGGCTTCATAGTTCAGTGAACCCGCATGCAGGGTCACTTTAGTTTCTATACAAATGACCAGAGTTTTGCATGTTATCCAAAGAAGCCTTCTGCTTTCCTAAAACTTTATGATCATTCTCACTTTTAACAGAATCAGATTGATTTTTGCCAAATATGTTACACACACAAGGAACTTGGTTGCAGAATGATGGTGTCTCTATAGTTATATTTATATTACAATACAATTGACAGTGTACAGTGTGTGTAGGATCAAGGTGCAGGGTGTTTGTGGAGTAATTTGTGTTTTGTCTGTTTATCAGCTATATGTGTGTGTGTGTGTGATGGAAACATGCTTTGCAATCAGAGATATAATATAACAAATTGCACTGTAACTCTGAGACATGTTTGCATCATTTTTATGTTAAGAATAAATGTAAATACAATGATAATAAAGGCAGGTTTACTGGATAAATACTTATGATTCAAATAATTCCTAGTATTCAACTTAAAGGGATAGGAAATGTAATTGTAGATGCATAACAGATAAATCAAGGCTTCTTCTGGCAACGGTTGCCTTTGCACAGCAGAACGAGCGCAGAACGAGCTGTGTGTGTTTTAAGCAGAAAGTTTGTAATCCAGCTTCTGTAATTCATTATTTCAGCCTGTACATCAAAAAGCTGGCAAATGTATATGTATGGGCTTTTTAAAATGCAATTCCACTATTAATTAGTGCTCACTTGTAAAAAAAAAAAAAAAAAGCCTTTAAAATATTATATTTCAGTTCCAAATCATGTAATAAGAATAATTATATTAATAACAACATATATTATATAAAATCTCATGTCCCAATTAGGAGATAAGTTTTGTTTTTTAAGGGAGAATTGAATTTAATGTGGGTTTGCATTCAAATCTTGGTAAAAAATATGTTGGTGGTCATGAAAGATTTTTATTTAGCTAACTTACTTTATCTTGCCTATTTAAAATCAGTTTGTTATTTAAGTAAACGTTCCCAAATTCATCTATTAATAAAGACTTAATGATGAATTTGTCGTTTTATTTACACAACTTTTAATATAGTCCTTGCTGTAGTGGAACTTAAAATGTTTACATTTTCCTAAGAGGTTAGAGTGATATAATATACTATAATGTGTTGTATACATGTGTAGTGTACACAGTGTTTGTTCAGGGCAGCAGTGGCCTGTTGTGGACATTTGTTGTTTGATTCACAATTAGCGTTTAATGGACTGAGAGTCATTCTGGACAGATTCTAGATTTTCTGGCATTTTGATTTTCATACGGAATGTTTAGTGTAGTGATTAAAGTGTGTGTGTGTGTGTGTGTGTTAACCTCTTGTTGAGTTTTGTGGTGCACTTGACGATAGATGTGACCCCTCATATTTCCCACTTTGCATGCTTTGAGGTCAGACAGTGACTGAAGTGTAGGAATGCACTCACCCAAAATATAAAGGCATTTTAAAAACACTAAAAGAAGTTAAAACCAAGCAATTCGTCCCTAAATAAATTGTAGATTTGTTAGTAATTTGTTGCGCCAGATTAAAAACACCAGGCGTATCACTAATACCATAATGAAAAAGCATTGAGCAGCATTTTTTCCCTTTTTAAATATTCTTTATTCACTTTTAATGATTAATGGCACTAATTTAATTCAACATATTCCTTTTTGGTCCTTTTTTAATGCTTTTTCACCAGAACATAAAAAAGAAAACGCTTGCAGTTATTTCTTGAAGTTCTTAGTGTTGCATCTTAATGTAGTGCTTCACACATTTTATGTTTGGGGTCTATTAATATTGTGATTTCCCGCATTTGGTACCTAATCCCAAACGAATAACGGGTCAGAGTCACGGTTGCATTACTAAAATTAAAATAAAAAAAATCCAACTTGTGATTAATTGTATGTAATTTGACGTAATCCATAATTATTACAGTTAATGACAGCTTTAGTGTTTTTAGCTGGTTTTGTTTTGCATGCCAGGCCTTTACATGGGACAGTTTGCATGTAATTAGTTTTTTTTTTTTTTTTTAAATATGTTTGCCATGAATGTAACATGATGAGTGGTACAAAATGTTTGCCTAAACGTTAGTATGGTCTGGGTGGCAAACTTGTGTATTTTTTTTTTTATTTATTTATTTTTTTTAATTAGTGTCACTGTAACAGTTAAAGGAAGCAGAAGCCAAAGTCGGGCATCTTGGGAGATCTCCTGCCGAATATCCAATGGATTAAACACCGATCTGTTCAGATGAACCCATCAGTCAGTCAAAACCTATTTTTTCCCATCTTTACCGAAGACAAAAGTGAGACAGGAATAAAATTAGTGGCGGCTTGTCATCATTTAGCAAACATTTTAAATGCTGTCCTGTAAGTTTTGGGAAGTAGGGATCCCCAGGGGTAGACATATGCAAATATGCATAGCATTTTTACAAGTTGTGCCCTCTTGTCTTTTTTTCTTTCTGTGTTTTTCTCGCTCCCCTCTCTCTCCCTCTTTCATGGCAGCTGGCTGTGTTATCTTTGTGCGTTTGGAGTGCGCTGTCAGTTCTCTTGATGATCTAAGTTGGGGCGCATTAGAAAGTGGTTGCAGCTGTCAGTTGTTATACTGTGGGTTGCGTATGGTGTGCTGCAGAAATAAACAACCTCAGATCCATCGCACACTCCATGTGCCTTTCGACAAAACACACCTACATACACTCACATTTTATTACTATTATTATTATTATTATTATTATTATACACAGTAGTGGTATTAGTATCATTAGTAACTGTAGCAGTAGGATTCATTTATTTATTTATTTATTTATTTTTGCATTTTCTTTGACTAACAGCAAATATACTAAAATGATAAACTAAATGTCAGAATTATTCAGGGGGAAATTGCAGTTTTCACAGTTGCCCCATAAACAAAAATAAATTAGAATATAAAGTACTATAAAATAAGGTCACAAGTATGACTTAGCACAAAATACAAAATACATACAAATAATATTACAGGTAAATGTCGACGACAAGTCATATACATTAAAAATGCGAATATATTGCGCTTGTGTGAAAATATACTCAATATGAAAAATATTCCACGGTATTAAAATAAATTGCATAGAGTCATGTAGACTGAAATGTACGGCACCTAAAATACATTTTGGAGACCCAATCTGTATACAAGCTTTCTGACTTCTGTTTAAATGTCTCAGGGTGTTTTGTCCATTTCCGTTGTGGAGCCAGAGAGAGGAAATTCTTTATTTTTTTTTAATGTAGTGCCCCTGTTCGAAATGCGTTACTGAGTCAAACCCCCCTTTTTTTTGATCAGTGTCTCAATCCAGGGTTGTTACATCAGCGTGGCTTGAAATGCTCTAAAATCCGCCGCCGTAACAATGATTGACAGGTCAGTGTAAATGTGTTGTAGAGTAAACCTGACTGCCATTTATTACAAAACATTGCCAGGGAAACCAACAGCATCATAACCTGAGCTTACACCAGGATTTAAGCTGTTCACATTCTGGTCTGGGATCATTTGCTTTTGTCTCACGCGAAACAGGAGACTTCATAGAGAACAACATAGTATTCACATTTACATTTTGTCATTTGGAAGTTGCTTGTATCCAGAGCCACTTACGCATGAGAAAAAAATTTATTCGGAAAAAAAAAAAAAAATTATATAATCTTGTGATCTTTAAAAAAAAAACACACAATGTTGACTGATGTTATTTTGAAGTTTCTAAAGGTTGTCATGCGTATTGATAATGCACTGCACGTTTATGACACGACAACCGAAGCCAACTATGAGTGAACAAAACACAATTATGTTATTGTTACCGGAAACAATGCACGACCCTTCATTAGAGCTCACACTTTGACCGTAAAACAGAGAATTCACATTTGAAAAGACAACGTAGATCATTAAAAGTAAATACAAACAGGCTGAAACACAGGAACCAATCCTCTTAATTAATTATCCACCCTGATGGACGACCACAAGAACCCATTCCCTGCTTTCTTATTGATTGCACACTAATAATTTACTCCTTGATCCTTCTCTTAGTGTTAATTTTCTCCTAGTATTAATATTTTCTGATTTATTTATTTAGTTACTGACCGTTGCTGAAGATGCCGGACTGTAGTTCACTACTTTAACATTGTACTTGGCATTGAATATTTTTCGCGACAGAACTCCTGAACTGGCTCTCCAATTCATCCATCCATTATCTTCTGCTTATTCCTTTATGGGGGTCGCGGTGGGGTTCATCAAGCCCATCCAGGGGAGAACATCTCAGGCGCTGGGCAGATACACCCAGGACAGGGCGGCAATCTATCGCTGGGTACACACACACTATACGGGGCAATTTAGAGCATTCAATTTACCTGGAATCCATGTTTTTGGACTGTGGGAGGAAACCGTAGAACCCGGAAAAAACCCACGCAGACACGGGGAGGACATGGAAACTCCACCCTAATCGGGATTCAAACCGAGAACCCCCAGCGCTGAGAGGCGAATGTGCTAAACCACTAAGCCACCGTGCCACCTGCTCTCCAGTTATGTTTGTATTTCACGGGAGCAGTCAGTACACCCCAGTGGCAGGAATGTAGGCAATTTAAATCACTGACGTCTTCGTATCAACATTTACATTTTAATTAGACGTTATAAAACTCGTAATGACTTCCATTAAAGGGGAATTTTGTGCATTTTAGTTCAGGGGCAAGAAGGTAAAAAAATACAAACATTCTGTGGAAATCATTACTGTTAGAAAGGATTGAACGGAATTAAAGAATGTTTGATTAACACATTTATTTTCATGCATGAAAATAGTTTTACAGATTGCTTTGATTATATTTGAATTTAAGATGATTAGAGGGAACGTTTTGACATGAACCTCTGTTTGGTTTCTAGCAGTTTGGGAAACAAACGTTACTTGCAGGGTTAGGGTTAGGGTAAGGGTTAGGGTTAGGGTTAGGGTTAGGGTAAGGGTTAGGGTTAGGGTAAGGGTTAGGGTTAGGGTAAGGGTTAGGGTTTGAATCGGAAGTCTAGATGACTCGTGAACCTTTCTTCATAAAGTTGCAGCATTTTCGACAGAGCATTCTAAAAAGCCTCTCTGTGGTCATCTCCTGCCGCACCAAGAGTTGTTAGAGAGTTATAAGAGAGCTGTCTTGAAATCTCAGTTATGCATTTTGAGTACAGCTGGACTGTCATCTAACAAGGTTGAAACCATTGAGAATTTATCAAATAAATTCACCATAATAATAACTTTAAAAACTTAATTTTGATATATTCCTATGGTGGCTGTAGACCCTCTTATCCTTTAAATAATACTGCACGTTCCCGAAGTTTCTGCAGTGTCGTATGTCCTTGATATAGAACGACATGGAGGGTTTTAATTGTGTAACACTGTAAATTAGTTCTTGGCTCTTTCTGTTTAAAGGGTGCAGTTCAAAAAGTCACCTGTTTCCTTCCAGCGAGAGGCTTTTGCCATTATTACAGGGTGCTAAAAACCCATCTCGTCTATTCATATGTTTGATGTTTCTTGACATTTAAATTCATTGGAAGCCTTGTAAATTATGCGAAACTGAAATAAAAAAATGTGGCTTCAGAAGATTATAGTCATTCCGGGCTCCACACTGAAAGCAAATTATATAATCTAATGAGAACATAAAATTGTAATTAATGCTTTGAAATTAGCCATCAAAAAAAAAGAAAAGCGTGACAGGAACCGTTGACGGGATTGAATGTGAGCGCCGATGTTTTCTGCAAACACCACCCCCCATCCCAGGCCACTGGCAAAAAAAAAGAGAGGAGATGTAATCCATCAGGAATGATGAATTGAGTCATCACATTCAGCAGCTAATTGTCTTAAATTGATATTTTGATGTACTACTAAAGATCACATAAAAGCAGTTGGATCTTAATTAGTATGATGATCATAGGGAGATGTGTGTGATTGGCGCAGCTCTCAGCTAACTTCCCAGTGCTTCATTCATCCTCGGCGGGGGCCTGGAGAGCTGTCAGTTTGGCACGGCGCCACGGATTGACGGGAGAGAAGCGAGGCTGCGATGGAGAGTTGCCGTATGAGGACTGTCTGGAGGACTAAAACCCAGGAACACCCGGGTCTTACAAGAACGAGGGAGGATGAGAGAAGAGAGAAGATGTTGGGATGGTGCCATGGAGGTTTGTGGTGTCAGGCCTATGAGGGGGATGTGCATGAAGCTTCTGAAGCCTCGCAGGGAGGTTAGTGGTTGGCATGCTGCTCAAATGCTCCAAGCTAGTGCTATTTGGCTGGAGCTCCAGGGCAATGAGATGACCTTTAGACAAGGCTATGCCAGCTTTTGAAAGATACACAGAACTGCAAAGTATTTAAATGTGGAAGGCTTTTTTTTCTTCTTCTAGAAGCCACATGGTGTGATGTTCGGTTGTGAATCTGTGAATATTTAAGTAGATTAAAATACGTGTTTGATTGATAATAGCTGTAGGAGTTGTAGGACAAAGGTGCTGCAGAGCTTATCGGAAAGCTTGGACCACTGTACTAGCGTTTTATTTGGCCGTAGACTCCGCACCCATGGTTCTCGCCACCATCAACTCCTGAGAGATTCAGGTAGTCAGCGTATTGTTGAGCAGGCTGTATAACAATGCTTTCATGACTAAATGCTAAATGCTCTGTCGAACTTTGAAGGTATCCCAATGTTGGCAAACAAAGGGTACAACCATGTTGCTGCTCTTGTTGATGACGTTTTTCCAGAAATATGCGACTGATAAAGGAATCTGGATAACGTTATGGAAATATCATGTCAGGGAAAAATAGGGTTGGGCCCAGCCGTGGATATCCCACAGGAACACTAAAATAACACATCCTAGATCTCGATGAATATAATATCTCAGTTAAAAATATTTCTTTAGAATATAGTGGAATGCGTTGAGAACATCTCATGGAGGTCTGGATTTGGAATCCTACTCAAAATCAAATGACCGGCTGATCCAACTTGGGTGGAAATTCCTCAAGACAACTTCAAATGAGGCTCAGTAGTGTGTGTGTC
>JAOUQT010000044.1:11977417-11995836 GCA_025769995.1 Xyliphius kryptos | reverse complement strand
AGTTCTTGATTAAATTCGGCACTTACACTCACCTCACACACTTCAAATTTGGCAGACATATATATGATAACCTCTACAGTCATAAAGATATCAAAAATTCCATGGGGGACCCATCAAGGGACCCAATTCAAAATATGGGCCCTACTCTACCGATTGGCGCGTGGGTAGAGTACAGGGGATGACGCAAGGCACTTGGTGTATAGTGACTGGTGCACGGGTAGAATGGAGGGCATGATGTGAGGAGCTTGGTGTACAGTGATTGGCGCACGGGTAGAGTTCAAAAACAACTGCCTTTTAACGTTCATGTTGTTGTTACATTTACTTTCTCTTTTCTTTCTTTTAAATTGAACTAGATGAGCCACAGCAATGCGCGGCGGGTACAGCGGGTACATAGCGATTACCATGTCCTTGGAAAAACAGGTTCTTGCTTTCTTACATTCGATCATTTGTTTACTATTGCCATTGAACACAACACCTTGGATAGACTGGGGTCTTCACGAGTACCTGTTGAATTGCCCATCTCCACGTTGTCCCTATATATTGGCTGTTTGTGTGAGTAAGTGACCCTATAGTAGAGGATTAAGCGGAAGAAAATGAGATGCGATAATGAATCCCAGTAGTGGCATGCATAAGTAAATAATATTGGTCCTAGTACTGGCCTTTGTGGAACATCATTAATGTCTTTTGTATGAGCAGAACTTTCATATTCACATAAGTAATCTGATCTGTCAAATAGTTCTCTGTCAAACAGGATTTACATCATTGTGTGCTGATCCAGTATTGCCCATGAATGCGGTATATCTTAAATTAAATTCAATCATTTTTTGCAGGTAAAGTTTATTGTTTACTATGTTAAATTTCCTTATATTTTCATAAATACATGGAAGAATCAATCCAGTGGCAGGTTGTGAGCTTCAGCTACATTCAGGCGCACATGCACACTGGTAGTAGCATTTTTGAAGCAGCAGAAGCTCATGAGCAAAGTCAGGTTGCATTAATCAGCCGGCTGCACGGGCCAGGCAGAGACCCAATGTGTGCATGTCTTCAACAGAGACCCAAAACAAGGACGCGTCTTGATCAAGCACTGTTGTTTGCTCTGGGTGGACTTTATCTGAACAGCTCAAAGCCTCTCAGCATGGCCATCTCATTACATGTCTGACTGAGATGGAGGAGACAAGTGGTTTCGTCCCCTAAACTTGGTATGCCAGCAGTCTCACTGATCAACCCTGCCACCCAGGGAGTCACTAAGAAAAGAGACAACATAAGATGGAAGTGTGTGAACATAGGTGGTGGGGGGTGATGGCTAAAGTAGGAAAAGAGAGCTCAGCAAATGACTAGCTCTTATGCATCAGTGCTTTTACTAATGAGCTTCCAAGGAGAGTGAAAAAGCAGGAGCTCAGGGCATGCTGGGGATGTGAGGGGCCTGGGCCATTTCTTCCCCACTGAGCACCCTGCCTTTTCAGTCTCAGGGAACCCTGACTTTCAGCCACTAATGAGAGAGATCGAAAGGGTGTGGGGGAAAGAGTGGCCTCTCCTCATTGCTGCGCTTAGCACAGACTGCTGTTGGGGTCAGCTGCATTCCTCTGCTTTTAATAATTTACATTGTATTGATTTCCTCGACCGCTCTGACACCATCCCACCCTCGCGCACTATCACAGATTTGGTCACTTTATACGATAAAATCACAGATTATGACATAAGAGAACAAGGCGCAGCCTACAAGTTATCAATTTGTAATTATAATAGCCAATTTAATACGCACAATATTATCATGAACTGAGCGTGAATTTTAAGCTTTAAAATTACAACTGCCCCACAATTCCACCTAGGATTTTTTCTTAAACTGATGAGTGTCGCTGTAAGAATTAGGCAGTCTGTTTTTACACAAAATGTTGTTATGCGTGTTATTTGATTTTCTTTGGAAGATAACAGAGAAAACTTTGCTTGTGGTTGAAAAATCATGACCAAGTTGTTTTTCTACTTGCATCCTTTGCCAGTTATGCATTAATGTAATAGTGAAAATGTTATAGAACTACATAACACATCCTAGATCTCATTGAATAAAATATTTCAGTTGAGAATGTTTATTTAGTAGATAGTGAAATGCGTTGAGAACAAAAGAAAATCAAAACGATCAAAATGTAAATGATTATCTGATGGAGATCTGAATTTGGAATCCTACTCAAAATCAAACTCCAGGCTGATCCAACTTCAGTGGAAACTTCTCAAGACGAGTTCAAATGAGGCTCAGTGGTGTGTGTGTCCTCCACGTCCCTGTATGACCTCCCTACAATGCCTGGGCATACTCCTGATGAGGCGGCGGACGTTCTCTCCATGTCACCTGGTGTACTGGTCTGGTATCCGCTCCATGCTCTGGACACTGACCAACACAGCAAACCTTCTTGCTGCCACAGCTGGCATTGATGTGCCATCCTAAATAAGCTGCACTACCTGAGCAACTTGTGTGAGTTGTAGACACCGCCTCATGCTACCTCTATGGTGAGAAAACTGGCCAAATGCAAAAGTGTGCAAAAACTCAGGCAGAAAGAATGAGAACAAAGAAAAGGGGTGTGGTCACCACCTGCAGAAGCACTCCTTTATAGGGGGGCCTTGATAAGTGCCTCTCATTTCTGCCTGTTGTCTGTTCCATTTGCACAACAGCAAGTGAAATTTATTTACAATCAATTGCAGGTTGACTTCACACAAGTGTGCTTGACTTGAGTTACAATGTGTTGTTTAAGTGTTCCCACTATTTTTTGAGCAGTGTAAATACAGTACCTACACTGTATACAATCGAGGTAAATGAGGATATGCAGAGAGATGTGGTTATATTAAAAATGCAGAATACAGGGTGAGGTGGAAAAAATAGACTCGCTGTGGCGACCCCTAAAAGGGAGAAACTAAAATGTTAATAAAGTTAAATCCAAGAGAATATACATTAAATAAGAGTAATACTAGTATAGTACGAGTAATACCCAGCCAATACTGGACCCAAATGTTTAAAAAGATGTATACTTTTTGGTTAAGATCATATTTACCCACTAACAAGACACAAAGCAAGGGGCATACTTTAAGTGTATATCAAAGTGTCCTTTTTTAAATAAAATTTGACTGATTGATGTTTTTTAAATGACATGGAAATGGATTTTAGTGACATTAATAGAACATTATTTAAAAAGGTGAGTAAAACCTTTATTCAATGTGATTGCTTCATGAAATGAACATCCATTAGTGTGATCACAGCATAACAAATTAATAACATCTATTACGCCAATTTACAGGGCTCAGAAAAGATGGTTGTATTTAGTTTGTTATGCACTGCCCCCTTGTGGACAAAGTTGGAGCATGTGATTTAAAAATCGGATCGCAATGGTCCGTGAAGTTGCTTAATATACAGAAGCAACCGAGCCAAATAATTGAAGGGGTTCTTTTTTGCTTCACTATTATGCTTTTAGTTCAGTTCCTTCCTGAAGTATAATTTGCATGTTCTCCTCTTGCCTGCGTTTCCTCTGGGAGCTCATCACATAATCCAGAAACACTGAGGTGAATTATAGAAATGAATTTTGTTAAAAATGTCTGTGTCTGCCCTGCAGTCTGTCTAAACACTGGGATAAGTCAAAATAATATATCCACCCATCCATTATCTTCCGCTTATTCCTCTACTAGGGTCGCGGTGGGGTTTCCCATGCCCCTCCAGGGGAGAACATCTCGGGCGCTGGGCAGATACACCCAGGACAGGGCGCCAATCCATCGCTGGGGACACACTCACTAACACACACACAAACACACACTATATGGGGCAATTTGGAGCATTCAGTTTACCTGGAATCCATGTTTTTGGACTGTGGGAGGAAAGCAGAGAACCCGGAGAAAACTCACACGGACACGGGATATGGAAACTCCACCCAGATCGGGATTTGAACTGGGAACCCCCAGCGCTGAAGGGCAAACATGCAAACCACCTAGCCATCGTGCCGCCCCCCAAAATAATGTAGTTCTTATTTAATATATCAGCATATCACTCAGGTCTAATTTTAATTCATCCATCTTCTGTTTTTTTGTTTTTTTTTGTAACTTTAAATTATAATAAAAAGCCACATAAACTCCACAAAAACTCTGTTTTAAATAATGAATAATAATAATGAATGCGCTGTATATTATGTATTACTCATATGGACCTTGGATCCTGTTTTTAGATTATTGTAGCTAACACAAGGGGCATTACACTCATGTCTGAGACAATTAGCATAAGAGTCACTGTTTTAGCTAATGACCCATCCTTTTATGCTCCAGCACTTCAGACTATTAATTTAGGTTGCACAATATCCCTAAAACAACGTATTAAATTAACCAAGAAGGACTATAATTGTTTTTGAAGCTGCAAAGTGCTTCACAGTGGCTGAAACTAATGGCCTTTTTTTGGGAAGAGGGAAATTAAAATGTTTTATAAGAGAGACTTCGTGTTTTGTTCATTATGCAGACCATTTTATCCAAAGTTACTTACAGTTATGCCAACTTCATAGTTTGGGACAAAGTGCATGGTCAGCCTTGGGAGCATTAGAAGTTGAGGATCTAGCCCAGAGGTCACTAATAGGCGGACCGTGGTCCAGGTCTGGCCCGAGACGTTGTTCACTGCGGACACAAACTGATGAACTATTCAACTAATTTCCACAGTTTATTTTAAGTGGGAGAACTTTATTCACGGTGGGGTTCCCCATGCTTATCCAAGGGAAAACACACTGCTGGGCACACACTCACTCACACACACAGACCATACGGGGCAATTTACAGCATTCAATTTACCTTAAATTCATGTTTTTGAACTGTGGGAGGAAATCAGAGAACTCGGAGGAAACCCATGTGGACACGTGGAGAACATGGAAACTCATCATGCCCATCCAGGGGAGAACGTCTCTGGTGCTGGGCAGATACATCCAGGACAGGGCGCCAATCCATCACTGGATCCACACTCACAGACACACACTAAGACCCTTAACCCTAATTGCTCCAGGGTCCTGTTTCAACCCTGTATTCTGATCCCAACCAAGTTGGGATACTTGTAAGTCGCTTTGGATAAAAACGTCTGCTAAATAACTAAATAACACTATTCAGGGCAATTTAGAGCATTCAATTTACCTTGAATGAAGTGGGAGGAAACCGGACACGCAGCCAACGCAGACACGGGAGAATATGAAAACTCCACCCAGATTGAGATTTGAACCGGGAATCCCCAGCGCTGAGAGGCGAACGTGCTAACCACTAAGCCACCGTGCTGCCCAGCAGTGATAACTCATTCATTCGTTCATTCAGTATCCTCCGCTTAATCGTTAATGAGGTTTGCGGTGGAGTTCCCCATGCCCATCCAGGGGCGAACGTCTCGGGCGCTGGGCAGATACACCCAGGACAGGGTGCCAATCCATCGCTGGGTCCACATTCACAGACACACACTCATGCACACACTATACAGGGCAATTTAAAGCATTCAATTTACATTGAATCCATGTTTTTGGGATGTGGGAAGAAACCGGAGAACCCGGAAGAAACCCACACAGACACGGGGAGAACATGGAAACTCCACCCAGATTGGGATTCAAACCAGGAATCCCCAACACTGAGAGGCGAACGTGCTAACCACTAAGCCACCGTGGCGCCCAGCAGTGATAATATAAATCTTTATTTAGTAGGCTGTGGAATGATTTGAGAACAAAATAACATCAAAATAATCAAAATCTAAATGGAAATGATTATCCCATGAAGGTCTGGATTTGGAATCCCACCGTAGAAAATAACAAGTGTGTGAGCTGGGAAAAAAAAAAAAAAAAAAGTAGAGTAATTCGGGCGCTGCTCATTTGTTAGGGAAAATCCGTCTATCCCTGCAGCACAGCATGTTCGTCACTCTGGTGTCATATTCAACCATGAAACAAACCCTGGCGTTAGTAAGCGACACCACGGTCCGGCTTTGAAAACAAGTCTATGTTGATTGTGCACCCAAATATCACCACATGGAAAGCATGGTGAAGATGGTTGAAGATGTTTAATGGTGTATAACGCACATCTTTCATCAGGAACAATGTCCTTTATAAATTCATTTATTTATTTTCTAAGTCTCTAAGTCTTTTAGGGCTACACACGCACACCAATTGGCAGGTTATCTTTACGTTTGTCTTTATTTCAACTTACATATCTATACGTAGCCTCTTATCTTCTATACCCATAAAGTCCAGATCCCTCACTGACTCATCACTGATTCTCTAACTTCCCGAGTATTTACATGGCTGAAATTTGGCATTGTGAGTTCCTATCATGTCCTTGGAAAAACAAACCACTTCTCAACTCTTAAACCCTTTAATGGTTCGTCAAGGCATAGGGATGGAAGCTTACATGGTAGCACCATATAGCCAAAAGCCAGTGGCAATCCATGATGCTTATTCTCCCCTGGCTTTAACAGTGCAGCTTTCACACTTTGAGAGGTTCTCCTTCTAAGTGACCAAGGAGGACAAGCGGTTTCCGCAGCAGCTTGGCATATTCAATGTGGTAGCATCGGGGCCATATTGATATGCATATTTTTTTCATTTATTTATTTTGTGCAGGGCGTGCATGGGTTAAATATTTTCATGCCTGTGCCGTAGTAAGATAGGCGTGCCAGCTGAGGTATGGTTTGGTTGTTGAGATTACATGTGCAGCAAAGGTATTGTTTAACATGTGGATGTGTCTGGCATGGCCACATTTTCCACCATCCAGTGTTCCATGCACCAACAGTGACATGTTGTAGGGTAATAATGCAAACATAAAGGGTTGGAAAGAAATAGTGTACTAGCAGGGAACTCCGCATGCTTACACAACCCATGTATCCAACATTCATAATGGTGGAATGAAATTAACTTTGTACAGAAATTATCATTTCTGTACATGTCCTGAGATCTCTCGCTCTCTTTTTTTTCTCTCTCTCTGCCCCTTTTTTCCTGAATGAGGCAGATGGATGTTGAGTTGCTCTGAAATACTGGGACAGATGTTAGTCAGCTACACTATTCATTCTGCAAATTTGCATTAGGACAGGGACAGCAGCAGTAAAAGATTAGTGTATGTGCATGTGTTGGGTGAAACTGTACATTCGCTAAAGATGCATAATGTTTGGAACGTTTAGGTCTGACGGCACAAAACCCAGGAATGCATGCACATCTGTAAAGGTTTTTTACATTTAATGCTAAAAAACTGAGAAATATCAGAACATTTAGTTAACTTCGATTGGATCAACCCATATTAGTGGGGAAAGTTTGATTCCAGAGTAAGCTGTAGATACATTAAGTTTATTTATATTTAAAAGTAAACAGTTTTTTTTGGTTGCTGGGTTTTTTTGGAAGCTGTAATGCCACGTTTGTACTCCGGTGGCGCTGTTGTTAAAAGGCCGCGCTTGTAGCATGGGCAGAGAAGAAGAATTTGGATTTACAGGCGGGAAAAAAAGAATTAAGGATAAACTTACAAACATGTTAAAACATGTTAATGCTTTTCTTTACTTTAAAGAGTAATTCATTCACCTCATACCGACCCCCCATAACTACATTTTGGTGTCAGCGGGGAGACCTTCACGTCTTTTTCGTCATGGAGTTCGATTAAGCGTTCAGTTTGGAAGTTTTGCTGTTTTGGAGACCGCCGGGTAGGGGTTTATTTCTGTATTTTATCCACTTCATATAAAAGTTCATTTAATTTTTGGCTTCTTTATTATGTTTTAGTCCTACAGTCTGCACAACTGGTCATCCAATCCGATCACCGTCCTGTAGATGGCAGTGTTGTCCGGTTCGGAGCTTCACTCCATGTTTCCAACAGTTTAAGGATTATCTATCTGTTTATATCTCTTTCTCTCTATCTCTTTCTATACCTCTATCTATATCTCTATCTATTAATTTATCTCTCTATTTATCTATTCAAAGCTGGAATTTTAATAGTTGTTTTTTTTTAAAACGCATGAGTCATTGACACGTATTTGCTTAAATATGTGTAGATCTTTATTTCTGTATTTGTTTTAATAGTTTAATAGTTTTTTTTACTGCATTTAGGAATTTAATTTTGGGTAAAATAGAGCGGTTTTAAAAGTAAAAAAAGTCTCTATTTATCTATCTCTAGCTCTGTATCTTTATCTCTATTTATCTATCTCTCTATCTTTATATACATTATCTATTCATCTTTATTTCTCCATCTATCTATGTATCTCTATCTCTCATTGATTTATCTCTATCTCTCGATCGTTCTCTGTATCTATTTATCTCTATAATCTCTGTCTCTAGCTCCCTATCTCTCTCTATCTATATCTTTATATCTCTTTTTCTCTCTATCTATGCATGCTCTAGTTTGAAGGCCACAGGTAGGAATGACCTCTTTATCAACTTTAAATAGTTTTAAATGCAGTAAGTGGAGCTACAGTACAGGCCAAAAGTTTGAACGCACCTTCTCATTAATGCTTTTTTTATGACTATTTACATTGTAGATTCTCACTGAAGGCATTAGAACTATGAATGAACACACGAGGAGTTGTGTACTTAACAACAGGTGAAATAACTGAAAACATGTTTTATATTCTAGTGACTTAAAAAAGCCACCCTTTGCTCTGATCACTGCTTTGCACACTATTGGCATTCTCTCAATGAGCTTTCACCTGAAATGGTTTTGTGCCTATAAAGGTTAATTAATATAATTAATTAGAATGCCAACAGTGTGCAAAGCAGTAATCAGAGCAATGGTTGGCTATTTGGAAAAAACTAGAATATAAAACGTTTTGAGTTATTTCATCTTTTTTATTAAGTAAATAACTCCTCGTGTGTTCATTGCCTTCAGTGAGAATATACAATGTAAATAGTGGTGAAAATACAGAAAACACATTGAATGAGAAGGTGCATCAAAACTTTTGGCCTATTCCGTAAGAGGGTCATCTGCTGCATGCAACATACATGTCAATATGACCCTACAGGCCAGAGAACAATCTAGCCACCAGCATCCTGTAGTCAGAGTCCTGTAAGCACTGATGAAGGATTAGAGGATGACATATAACAAATGAGCTACTGTTTCTGATTTTACATCGAAGAAGGGAACAAAGTGTGGAACAATCCAGCAGCACCGCTATGTCTGATCGATTTGGATGAACGCAACACACAAACAAGTCACCACCACATCGGTATTAAAGCCATACTGGAACGATCTTCTCAACTCTGGCCATAAGACTAATTCTCATAGCAAAAAATCAATAACCACGTCAATAACGTCGATAACCAGCATTTTTCTATTTTTATGGATCATAATGAAGGTATACTTTGACAAACATTGACCAGCAAGGATTTAAATTGCAGAGTAACACTTGGTGTTCCAAACTTCTATTTCCCTGGTTTCATCCCTTCTATTTTTTGTAGTGGTGTTTGGAATAAAGAAAATCTTCAGTGCTGGTTTTGATCGCATCTTGCTCCAGCTCCCCCACATTCTACCCCCAAAGAACTTTTAGGGAGAGTGTGACAACTGACGTCACTAACTTAATCAAATTTTGCAGTAAGCAGTATAAATCAGTGAAAGCTTCTGGTCTGGTGTCAGGAGTTCAGGATGGTGACGGTAAAGCCATTGCAATAGAAATTATTTCTAGTCATACTCTGACACTGTGCATAAATGTTTGGACAGTAAGTGTGTACTCATGCACTGTAGCCAACCAAGTTTATTTGTTCATTGCAGCTGTTTATTGTTTGGCAGAAGGACACACAAAAAAGCTTAAAAGTCATGGACTTGTTCAAGGTTATAGTGAAGTTCCCTTGCTTTTCTAGCTTTCACACTGGGGGATAGTACTCTGATAAAGCATCTCTTTAAAAAGTCAAAAGTGGATGTGCAAGTAATTATTGGTCTGATATAATTCACCAGTCAATTACTATTTTATGGCTTTGGAAACATTGGAAAATGCAGTATAAAGAACGGCTGTATTGCAAATAGATAAGTTGGGTGGAGGGTAGTTTGTTATGGGCAAAACACCTGCAGAAACTCAAGCGACAGGCAGATACTACCGGCCAACAACTGTGTTTTAATGAATTTACAATATGTTTAAATAAAGTCTTTACGCACACTACTGCTCAAAATTTTAGGATCACTTGCAATTATTTCTCTTTTTGAAAAAAAAGTCAGTCATGCAATTCACAAACAATATTGTCCATTTCACAATAACTTTAAGTGTATCAGAATGATTTTTAAAGGATATTTTTTTTTGTATTAAAGCCTATAGGCTTATTTTGCATGTAGTCCTATTATCAGCAATTCATCAGTGTATGAGCCTCTGAAATCATCCTCATTTGTACCCCACCCGCCACTCCCCATTACAGTCATGTAGCCAAATTTATCAAACAACTAACTCATAATATTGGAAAGTAATTTGGAAAAATAATCATCACCACAAATCTGAAGTATATCCTGATTATTTCTTCACAATAGTCATTCTCCTTTTAATTAGGATTTGTTTTCTTTTGCCTTTGAAGCTTATGTTGAAAGTTGAGTTGTATTTCTGTCATAATTTTTAATTGGCTGAAAATGCTCATCAAATGTACTCTCCCATCAAAGAGTGTGAATACACTGACATAGCGAAGGCCTTCTAGAAGGCTCTAGTATTGATGCTTTAAAATCTGATTGGTTTATCTACAAAATTTATTCTAAAAAATTTAGAACATGGCAACCAATGATACTGAAATGTTATTGCCTAAATGATAATAAGGAAGTCTGGAAACTCTGTAATTGAGCGAAATATTATGAAAGGAATCGGACAGTTTTTTATGACCAATGTTTTGTGTTCGCACTGAGTTTTCATGATGCCATCCCCCAAACACCTTTTTCTCCAATGCAGCTTAAATATATTTAATGCCTACCTTTCTGTTACCCTGCAGAATAATATATTCTTAGTGTTACTATCAAAATGGTTTATTCCAAACTGGTGAATCTCACCTGAGTCAAATTTTAATTGATCTGGTCATTCATTCATTCATTCATTGTCTTCCTTCCTCTACTAAGGTCGTGGTGGGATTTCCCATGCCCATCCTTAGGAAAACATTTCGGGTGCTGGGCAGCTCAGGACAGAGCGCCAATCTATCACTGGGTACACACTCACTCACACAGACCAACACACACTTTATGGGGCAATTTAGAGCATTCAGTTGCCATGTCCTCCCCGTGTCCGTGTGGGTTTTCTCCGGGTTCTCCGGCTTCCTCCCACAGTCCAAAAACATGTATTCCAGATAAATCGAGTGCTAAATTGCCCCTTATAGTGTGTGTTTGTGTGTGAGTGAGTGTGTGCCCAGCGATGGATGGGCACCCTGTCTTGGGTGTATCTAACCAGCGCCTGCGATGTTCACCCCTGAATGGGCATGGGGAACTAAATTGCGCTAAATTGTACAAGTATTGCACTATTCAACTTAATCAATGGGTAACATTTCTGCTACTGTTTTCACATTGAATTTGCTATTTGTTAATGCAACTTAGAATATGTGATGTCTAAGTCATTTTGAACATTGTGTTTGAATGTTATTAAGCAGTGTTGTATGTATACAGCTTCTCTGTACTATATTAAAAATGTTCATATTACTTCCATATAGCTTATTAAGTGAAATTGCCAAACTTGCAAAACCAATCAGAACATTGGTGTGAATTACTGCCATGAATACATACTACTGTAAGTCAGTACAGCAAGATCAGCTTTGGTGGCAGTGATGCAGGTCGCTCATTCAAGGAGAGAGTATTCTTGCTATGTGGTTTGCGGGTGAATGAGAGCAGAGCTAAATAAGAAGCATGTGACGGCAGAGTGACAGACAACCACATAGCTCTTAAAATGTGACAGAGTAAAAAAAAATTGAAAATAAGTGATGCATCTACATGAGTGTTCAGGGGTTTCTAACCGCTGGAATGCAGTTATTCCATTGGAATTATATTTTATTTATCCCTAAAGTACTTTAATTATTGTGAAATTTGGAAGTTTGTAAAACAAACATATTTGTGTGGTATTTTATAATAATGGATTTCCCCAAAACAGCATGAGAATAACAATCATTTTATCTTAAAATTTGTCACGGCATTTTAGATGTTGTAAATTCTATGTATGTATAGCTATTGTAAACTTTGCAAAACATTAGAAGTTTACCTTAATAAGGAAACAAATATTCCTTTATTTTACACATATTGCGTAATTACAATAATTATCCTGTTTAACAAAAAACACCAACACTACAACTTAATCCTGAGATGGAGACTAGTAAAAAACATTCAAATTAACTCTACAAAGGAGATTGTTAAAATTTAAATTTGGTTTTAACCTGGTTTTGAAACACTTCTGGTTTGGAAGGTCTGTCACCTAAACAAATAAGGATTTGTGTAATGATGTGGATTTTTTAATGTAATATCCATCCATTTATTATTATCCAATTAATCCTATACGAGAGTCGTTCGGGTTCCCCATTCCCACCCAGGGGAGAGCATTTCTGGTGCTGATACACCCAGGACAGAATACCAATCTATTCCTAGGCATTCACTAACTTACATACAGTATATGGGGGCAATTTAAAGCAGCCAATTTACACTAAATCCATGTTTTTAGACTATGGAAGAAAACTGGAGTACCCGGAAGAAACCCACACAGACACGGGGAGTGAATGTGATATTGGATAAGGCACAAGAGATCTTTAGATTTTTTTTTGAAAAAGCCAGTTTATATAATCCATCCATCTATCCATTATCTTTCACCTATTCCTCTACTAGGGTCGCATTGGGGTTCCCATGCCCATCCAGGGGAGAACATCTCAGGCACTGGGCAGATACACCCAGGACAGGGGGCCAATCCATCGCTGGGCACACACCCTCTCACTGATGGAATTCATGTTTTTGGACTGTGGGAGGAAAACAGAGAACCCGGAGGAAACCCACATGGACATGAAGAGAACATGGAAACTTTACCCAGATGGGGACTCGAACCGGGAATTCCCAGCGCTGAGAGCGAACGTGCTAACCACCGTGCCACCAGTTCACAAATTATTTCCACAATTCCCGTGCTTTGAAACACTTTGGATTAGAAAGTCTGTCACCTGAATGGACAAGGATTCAAGTATTAAGGTAGGCTTATTTAAATACTATCCACCCATCCATCCATTATCTTTCACTTTATTCTACTCTATAGTCGTGAAGGGTTCCCCATTATCATACAGAAGAGAACATTTCTGGTGCTAGCAGATATACCCAGGACAAGGCAACAATCTATTGCTGGGCACTCACTAACTCACACAGATACACACACTACATAGGGGCAATTTAAAACAGCCAATTCACATTATATCTGGGTTTTTGAACAGTGAGAGGACACCTGAGAACCTGGAAGAAAACCATATAAACAAGGGCAGAGCATGGAAGCTCCACCCAGATCGGGATTCAAACCTGGATCCTGAGCGCTCAGATTTAAAAGTGCTAACCACCAAGCCCCTTGTGCCGCCCTTCCTTCAATTTGACTTGCTTTATTAATTTTTGTAATTCTTATTTAAATCATTTTTGTAATTACATGTAAGTTGACATTTAGTTTTATTGACATAGAAGGTAAAGTGGGAACAGAAATATATTCATTGCATTGGAGCAGATATGTTCTCCCCGTGTCGGCTTGGGTTTCCTCCGGGTTCTCCGGTTTCCTCCCACATCCCAAAAACATGAAGGTAAATTGAATGCTGTAAATTGCCCTGTATAGTGTGTGTATGTGTGTGTGACTGTGTGAGTGAATGTGTACCCAGCGATGGATTGGCGCCCTGTCCTGGGTGTCTGCCCGAGACGTTCTCCCCTGGATGGGCATTGGGGAACACCCCCGCGACCCTCATAAAGGAATAAGCGGAAGATAATGAATGAATGAAACATATGCAAGTTTATAATATTATAATATTTTTTTCATTAATCTTTTATTATTTTTCTGTAGGTATTTTCTATTTTTTAAAGGTAAACGTAAAATCTTATTTTTATGTTTGGCCAATTTCACATTAAAGGAGCACGCTGGATTCACAGTTGAGGATCATGCTAATATGGAATTACTGATATGTCCTTATTTAACATTTAAAAATTTCATTCTGCATTACTACAAAATTTTTGGAAATTTTGATTTTAATAAGAAGACAGTGACTAAAATCACTCATCTTAAATTGACTAAAATCACTCATCATCGGTTGTTTCACTGCTTACCGAGGCGGCCACATTCCTCTCTCTTAGTAAAGTATTTAAAACCATTAGCAGCACGTCTCTCAGCCTTTTCATGCTTCTTGACGTGCCAGGGAAGCTTTGTAGTGATGTTAGTGACAAAAAAGCATCCAGGTCTCAGACAGTGGTAGTGCCCTCTTAGCCTGAACTCACAATGCTGAAAAACAAAACAAAGACAGAACACCTTGAATTTAACATATTGTTATTTTGTTATTTATTTTTTTTATGTATTTATTTTCATGTGATACATACACACTGAAGGGGGCAGAATAGTAATTAATGATCTGCAAGTAAAATATTTTTATAATAAAAATACAAAAATAATCTGACAGATTTTGAGACCATAATCTATTTCAGCACCAATCTTAGTTTCAGGCCAAAAGCACATGATTCCAAAAATATAATACAGACACCCTTAAGTACCCAAAGCAATAATAATTGTTTGCTATTCGAGTGTAGTACATATATATTAAAGAATTTAAACAGTTGATTTGCTTAAAAATTGGACAGTTGTTTTAAACACATAATGCAAGGTAATGTAAAGGACTTCACACGGGGGCGATATAGCACAGCATTTGACATTTATATTAAACACAAAAGTTATTTCACCCATACCTTTGTCAATGTGTTTTTAGTCACACTTTTTTGCACTTAATGTTCATTAAACAACTTACAACTTAAATCAGACTTAAATTATAACCTTCCATACAAATGATTTATGACAAAAAAAAATGCACTGGAAGTATTAATAAAACTTAATAGCTTTATTATATATTATTAGTGATGTTGACATTTGTTTTTGTTGTACCTGTTATTAATTAAACAGATAAATAAATTATGGTATGAATAAAATTACTTTAGTTACTTTTTACTAATAAAATTATAAGGAAAGCTGTACAGATTTGGGCAAGTATATACAAACTATGGACTATATAACATTTCATTTACATGAAAGTTAATTTCTAAGTCCACCTAATTTTGCACTTCTTTTTGAATGAATTAATAATATCTGCTTTAATAATATATTATTATATAAAATATTATTTATGTTAAAAAGTTGTAAATTTACTGCTGTTCTTGAGGTAAACAACATTGCAAAAATTATTTGCTCACCCATTCAAATAATCCGAATCAGTTACCCCAATCACAGGTTTATAAAATCAAGCAGGCAGACTGCTTTTACAAACATTCGTGGAAGAATGGGTTGCTCTGAAGAGCTAATAGAATGCCATCTGTGCAACAAATCCAGTTTTGGGTTTGGGTGTTAGAGAATGATAACAACTCAGCCACGAAGTGGTAGGCCATGTGAAAAGCTGATGCGCACAGTGGAAGAGATCACCAACTTGCTGCAGAGTCAATCAGAACTCTACAAAACTCTAATGTGGCTTTCAGATTAGCTCAAGAACAGTGCCCAAAGAGCTTCATGGAATGGGTTTCCATGGCCGAGCTGCTGCATCCAAGCCATATAGCACCACTTTAGAGCAGTGTGTCAGGAGAGCTCATCCTCATCCTTACCTGTTTATGTTTATTTGAATTTTATACGGAGGATGAAATGCTTGAATATTTTCTCAGCAACACATCCTTCCTCATTTCACCCTTCCAAATTCGCCCGGGTTAATTAAGCGGCCGCAACCGCTGTTCATTTGTCCCGTCCCAAGTGTCTCAGCCGGAGGCCGTCCTGTCCCAAAAGTGGCTTCTAAGTCACCCACTGCGGCACCTGCCCGAGGGGCGGAGAACTCTGTATTTGTAACACACTGGAGATGCGTTGTCTGATGGACGAGACTGGGTTTGGCGGTTGCCAGAAGAATAGTATTTCTCAAACTGCATTGTGCCAAGTGTAAAGTTTGGAAGGGGGATTATGGTGTGGGGTTGTTTTTCAGGAGCTGGATTTGGCCCCTTGGTTCCAGTAAAAGGAACTCTAAATGTTTCAGTATAGCAAAACATTTTGGACATTTATTAACTATATAAACCTTTGCAATATCCCAAAGACTAAGATAAATTTTGTGATAATCAAACCATTGGTGTGGATTTGTATTGGGAACACACACACACACACACACACACACACATACATATACATATACACCTGTATTTTATCTGTTGTTAAATCAAAATAGAAAAATTGAATGACAGGTTGATTTAACTTCAGTGGGAATTTATGAAGACGTTAAAATGAGGCTTAGTAGTGTGTGTTGCCTCCACGTGCCTGTATGACCTCCCTACAACGCCTGGGCATGGTCCGGATGAGGCAGATGTTCTCTTCTATGGCCTCCTCCATGTCTCCTGGTGTATTAACCTGTCTCCTAGTATCTGTTCCATGCTCTGGACACTGTGCTGACAGACACAGCTCACATTGATGTGCCTTCCTGAATATGCGGCACTACCTGAGTAACTTCTGTGGGTTGTAGACACCACCTCATGCTACATTTATGGTAATGGTAAGAGAACTGTCAAAATGTAAAAGTGACGATTTGCATGATGATTTACAGTGTTGATCAGTGTTGCTTCGTAACTGGACAGATTGATTTCACAGAAGTGTGGTATATACTACCACATCAGTCAGGAAAAAACTTATGTGAACACCCTGCAACTTTGCAAATTCTGCCACTTAGAAATCATTGAGGGGTCTAAAATTTTTATTTTAGGTGCGTGTCTACTGTGATAGACATAATCCGGAAATCCGAAAGTCACAATGTCAGATTTTTTAATAATTTATTTGTTACTGCTGCAAATAAGTATTTGAACACCTACCAATCAGCAAAAAATTAGACCTCAAGGATAATGTTCTGTGGTCAGATGAGCACCATCGAGTGGAGGAAAGGGCCAAAATCCTGGGTGCGGTTTGTGAAAATTAGTGTTAATATTCAGTAAAGTAGCCTTTGTTTGCAATTACAGAGGTCAAACGTTTCCTGTAGTTTTCGTGTTCGAATAATTATTTGCAGCAGTAAAAAAGCATACATTGTAATTTCGTATTTTATTTTTTTTTTATTATCATTTCTCTCACAGTGGACACACACCTAAGATAAAAATTTCAGACCCCTCCCTGATTTCTATATGTGCACATACACACTACAAGGGGATGAAAAATTATTTGAACACCCTGCGAATTTGCAAGTTTTCCCACTTTATTTGTGTGTTACTGCTGCAAATAAGTATTTAAACACCTGTGAAAATCAATGTTAATATTTAGTACAGTAGGCTTTGTTTGCAATTACAGAGGTCAAACGTAATTTCCTGTAGATTTTTTTACCAGGTTTGCACACACTCAAGTAGCCAGGTTTCTGAGCTGTCACTGAGAAACATGGAGTTTGAGCTCCCTCCAAAGATTTTTTATAGGGTTAATTTTGGAGACAGGGTAGGCCACTCCAGAACTTTGATATGCTTCTTATGGAGCCACTCCTTGGTTATCCTGGCTGTGTGCTTTTGGTCATTGTCACGTAGGAAGACCCAGCCACGACCCATCTCAGTGCTGTAACTGAAGGAAGGAGGTCGTTTCCTAAAATCTCGCAATACATGGCCCCGGTCATCCTCTCTTTAATGTGAGAGAAAAACACCCTCAAAGCATGATGCTTCAACTTCCATGCTTCACAGTAGGGATGGTGTTTTTAGGATGTATATTATTCGTCCTCCAAACACAGCGAGGGGAATTAAGGCCAAAAAGTTCTATTTTGGTCTCATTTGACCACAGAACACTCTACCATGACTCCTCTGGATTATCCAAATGGTCACGTGCAAACTTAAGATGGGCCTGGGCGTGTGCTGATTTAGGCAGGGGAACCTTCCGTGTCTTGTATGACTTTAAATTATGACATCTTGGTGTATTACTCACATTAATATTGGAAACAGTGTTGCCAGCTCTCTTCAGGTCACTGACCAGCTTTTCCTGTGTAGTTCTTGGCTGATTTCTCACCTTTCTTAAGATCATTGATACAGTATGTCATGAGGTGAGAGCTTGCATTCCCAGTCTGAAGGAGATTAACAGATATGTTTAGCTTCTTCCATTTTCCAACAATTGCTCCAACAGTTGGTTTTTTTTACCAAGCTACTTGGCAATTGCCCCGTAGCCCTTCCCAGCCTTGTGGAGGTCAACAATTTTGTCTCTGGTGTCTTTGGACAGCTCCTTTGTCTTTGACATGTTACTAGTTGGAGTCTGATTGATTGCCTGGGGTAGACAGGTGTCTTTATGCAACTAA
>JAOUQT010000044.1:11930949-11942599 GCA_025769995.1 Xyliphius kryptos | reverse complement strand
CCATGCTAATTCCCTAGCCAGAACAGGTCCACTTACACACACACACACACACACACACACACTTACACACACACAATGCTAACATGGACGATGAAGGTCAAATGTGCATCTGGAGGTTTCTTATTTGCCGGATATCAAAGCCGTGTTTTTATTCAGTTGTCATTATATCAACAGATTTGATGATGATGGCTTCAGATGTTAGCAATGCTAGCAGCTAAAATACCACTTAGCATCAATTCGCCATGCTAACCTCACACAATGTCGCAAGCACAAACTTGCTCTGCACTCTGCTTACTTTTAATTTTTAAGAAAGTTTTTAAATGAGCACCCGAAATATTAGCATTAGCAAGAATTAGCTTGTAATAATGGCTTCAGATGCTAGCTAGCTCTTAGCGAGAATGTAGCATATGTATACGTAATGTACAAAAGAGCCTCACCTCAGACGCATTTATGTACAGCTAAGTCTCTACTTAGCATCACTTAGCTATGTTAGCATGTAGCATATGTTTCAATTCACTCTTTACCTCAGATGTGATTCTGTCCAGCTAAAATAACACTTGGCATCGATTAGCAATGCTAACCTCACACTTTGATTGTATTTTAATAATTATTTTGATAGAATTGGATACAGATGCTAACTTTTAGCAAAAAGTGAATTTCCTGCTTTGTAAATTTTTTAAAACCGTATACTTTTTAAATTTGTACACGTCTGGACACTAGTTCTTTGCCTTAATTATCTTTTTAAACAGACAGAAAAGGATTCAGCGCATGACTAGCGTCTGCATTCAGTCTCGCTGAGGTAATTACACACACAAAGTGCTAAGCTGATAGCTAGCTGCAACTGTGCATCCTCAGGATTGTATCAAGTGAGCACTTTTCCATGACGCTAACACTCCGCTAATATTAATGTTTTCTTTCACGTTTTCCTACAGAATGCACAGGCGTTTTCCCACAGGGTTAGCGACCGATGCTAAGCTCAGATTGAGAAATTACAGTGTAATTGTAATTATTTAAATTAAAATTGTATTTGTCACATTCATAGTCATAACATGTAGTGAAATGTGACTGACGGCTCGCATGAAGGAAGCTACGTATAGACCAAGGACGTGCAAATGTGCAATGAATGCTAGTATTGTTCACATAATTGCGGGGTGGGGGGTTGTGTTGGGGGACGGGGTGTTGATTTTAAGTGATTTGTGTCCTAGTCCATGTCCTTATTCAGGGCACGGATAGATGGTGGGAAGAAGCTTGTCCTCATTCTCTCTGTGCGGAAGCGCTTTCCTGTGGGTAAGAGAGAGAGCCGTCCATTATTGAGATGGCTGAGGTCTTTCACAAACTTCCTGGCCTTGGTCCAGCTCTGCCTCTTGTAGATGGTCTGCAGGTCAGGAAGGTCAGTCTGAGGGATACGCTCAGCTGATCGTATCACCCTCTGGAGTGATTTTCTGTCCTGCGTGGTGCTGTGATGTTCCCTGTGAGGATGCTTTCGGTTTTGTAGTACGTTGGGGGACATTCTGAAGTCCCTTCGACGTCTGAGGTGGTAAAGACATGACGGGTCCGGTGAGATAAAGATTTATTCATAAACATTAATTTAAAATAACAACGCTAATAAATCTGAGGTAACTTGTCCAGCTTTTTGTCCTTTTTTATTCTGTACGTCACTCAGCATTACTTGGTATGCATCTTGTCTCCAATTCCAAAAAAACTTGGGACGCAGTGTCAAATATAAATAAAAACACAATGCAATGATTGTGAACACACATCAGATGTCAAAGCTGAGACATTGTACCATTCCATGTCAAGTATAAGCTCATTTTCTACTTGATGCCTCAAAAAATAGTTGGCACAGGGCCACGTCTACCATTTTCTTTGTTAGACCAGTTATTAACTAACTGGTAACTGAGGAGAACAATTACTGGAATTTCGGGACAGGCATGTTTTCATATTTTATTCGGATATAGGATTCTGTCTTTTCAACAGTCCTGGACATTCTTGGCTGGATTTTTAATTTCATGATTAAATGAGGAAATCCTGGACTGTGTTGACGTATGTCTTCTTCTTTGTACGATGCAACTTTAATTTGCATTTGTGGATTATATACTTTAAATGTTTTATTGTTTCGTTGTGCGTGAGGATCAAAGGTTTTCTGCCATTTTTATTGTTCAAAGATTGAAAGTTTTCTCCTTTGTGAATTTGAAGGTTTTCTCCTTTGTGAATGTGAAGGTTTTCTCCCTCGGTGAGTAATAACTTGTGCCTAGCATATACGCTATCATTTGTTTCCAATGTCATGTCATTGATGTGTTTAATCAGATACAGACACGTGTTAATCAATTAGAATAAGATCAAACAGAAGTGAATTTATTTTAATAATTCAACACGAACAGTGAAATACAAACATTATATAGATTTATTACACACACACACACACACACACACACACACACACTGATCTATTTCTAGTGTTTATTTCTGTTCATGATTATTGATTACAGACAATGACCCAACATTCATTATCTCAGAAAATGATAATATTTAACACAAAACACCTGCAAAGTTCCTAAGTGTAGGATACACAATCATGGGGAAGACACTGGCAGTCATTGACACGCTCCACAAGGAGGTTATGCCACAGAAGTCATTGTTAAAGAAGCTGCTGTTCACAGAGAGTTGTATCCAAGAATATTCATGGAGGAGTGGAAGGAGAAAAGTGTGGTAGAAAAAGGTGAACAAGCAACCGGGAGAACCCCAGATTTGAAAGGATCATCTCAAAAAGTCCATTAAAAAATTTGGGGGAGATTCACAAGGAGTGGACTTCTGCTGGAGTCAGTGCTTCAAGAGCCACCACACACAGATGTATCCAGTACATAGGCTACAACTGTCTCATTCGTTGTATTAGGCTATTCATGTCCAAAAGACAACGCCAGAAGTGTCTTACCTGGGCCAATGCGAAAATTAACTGGACTGTTGCTCAGTGGTCCAATGTGTTGTTTTCAGATGAAAGTAAATTTTGCAGTTCATTTGGAAATTAAGGTCCCAGAGTCTGGAGTGGAGAGGCACACAATGCAGGCTGCTTGAGGTCTGGTGTGAAGTTTTCTAATCAGTGATGGTTTGGGGAGCCATGTCATCTACTTGTGTAGGTCCACGGTGTTATATCAAGACCAAAGTCAGTGCAGTTGTCTACCAGGTAATATTAGAGCACTTCCTGCATCCCTCTGTGGACCAGCTTTTTAGAGATAGAAATTTCATTATCTAGCAAGAATTTGCACCTGTCTACACTGACAAAAGTACCAAACCTGGTTTATTAACTACAGTATCACACTATCATATGCTTGAGTGCCCAGCAAACACGCCAGTCCTAAACTCCATAAAGAATTTATGGGGTATTGTCAAGAGGAAGAGGAGAGGCGCCGGACCCAACAATGCAGACAAGTTAAAGGCTGCTATTAAAGCAACCTGGGCTTTCATAACACCTCAGCAGTGCCACCGTTTGATTGCCTACATGCCACGCGGCTTTGATGCAGTAATTAATGCAAAAGGAGCCCCAACCAAGTACTGAGTGCATTTACTGTACATACTTTTCAGTGGGCCACAATATATGCATAAAAATCACATATAATATTTTATTTTCTTTAAATAAGGATTTTCATTGGCTGTAAGCAATAATCATCCACATTTACAAAAATATACACTAAAATAGATCACTGTAATGATTATACGTATATGATGTATGCATTTCACTGTTTATATTGAATTACTAAAATAAATTAACTTTTTGATGCTAATTTATTGAGATGCACCTGTAGATCAGTGGACACACATTTCACTGCCTGTCCCTAAGTATTGTCAGGCAAGATTTATCCCTGTTCACACTACCTACTGTTCTATTTCAATAATACCACTATGTAAAACCCATGCAAGTTCAATTTATATCAAAGTACATGCTCCCAAAATGGTTCATTTGTTCTTGTGCTCTTACCAGAAGTCACAATGGCCAAAGCGTGTATAAATACTACACAAATCACCTGAATGTATTTGACCTAAATCATTTATTGAGTATATTTGTAATAACAAAAATCTTTCTTCTGCTGGTTCAATAATATACAGATGTTTGTTTTTTTCTCACAATTTAGCCACCAGTTCAGCTCACCTGGAAGACTTGGCTTATCTGGATGAACAGAGACATGCTCCACTCCGCACTTCAATGCGCATGACATGCCAAAACAACATGGCTGCTGGACGATCTAGCCAGGATTTGAGAGGTAATGAAGTGTGTTTGTGTTTATGTGGGAAGGGGCAGCCATAGGCTTGCCGTTAAGGAACAAGCCTTGTGACTGAAATGTTTTCCAGTTTGTTTCCCGTCACTGCCAATTCTACATGTGGCTAAGTGCCCTTGGGCAAGGCACCTAACCCCTGGTTGCTGACTGGGCAGCTCACCGATCCAAAGTGTGTTCATATATATGTGTTTATATATGTGTTCATATATACCAATTTCGCTGTGTGCAAACATAGTTGCAAATAAATCACTGTCAGTTTACTTTCACTTTATGTGTGTGTGGTATGTAAATAGCTGCTTTTACAAATTCCTAATTACATCAAAAATGTTTTAAATAACACAGAAAAACATGTGCAGGAGCAGTCTGGTACGACTGAAAACTCACTGAAGCCTCTACAACAGTAATTAGGTTCCCTCAAGGCAAATTATTAACAATTATTCATTAGTAATATAAAATAATAACTTGCCGCAGTGGATAATGCTTCACCTTATAGCAAGAAGGACCGGGGTTTGATCCCCCGGAGGTTTGAGTCAGAAAAAATTCTTTGTGGAGTTTGCATATTCTCCCCGTCTATGTGGGTCTAGTGTTGTTTCTGCCCATAGTTGCTGAATGGGCACCGGCTAACCCGTAATCCCTTGTGGATGCCAATGAAAACCCAAAATCATTATAATTATTATACATTTTAATGCAGATATTTTGTACATACTGGAAAGTATGTAAAGTAAATGAACTCAATACTTGGTTGGGGCTTCTTATGCATGAATTGCAGCATCAATGTGGCATGGCATGGGGGCGATCTGCCTGTGGCACTGCTCAGGTGTTATGGAAGCCCAGGTTGCTTTAATATCAGCCTTCAGTTTTTCTGTATTGTTGTGTTTTGTGCCTCTCATCTTCCTCTTGAAATACCCCATAGCCAAGTGATAGTGTGGTTATTAAACCAGGTACTAGTGCTTTTGACAGTGTGGAGAGGTGCTAATCCTGTTGGACAATGAAATTCTCCAAAAAGCTTGTCAGCAGAGGGAAGCCTGAAGTGCTCCAAAATTTCCTGGTTAGACGGCTGCACTGACTTTGGTCTTGATATAACACAGTGGACCCAGATAGCTTGACTCCCCAACCACTGCTGATTGTGAAAACTTCAAACTAGACTTCAAGCATCTTGGATTCTGTGACTCTCCACTCTTTCCTCAGACTCTGGAATCTTTATTTACAAATGAAATGCAAAATTTATGTTCATCTGAAAACACACAGTTCTTTTTTTCCTTGGCCCAGGTTAGACGCTTCTGACGTTGTCTCTTGTCATGAGTGGCTTGATACAAGGAATGCGACAGTTGTAGCCCATGTTCTAGATACGTCTGTGTGTGGTGGCTCTTGAAGCACTCCAGCAGCAGTCCACTCCTTTTTTAATCTTTTCAAGGCTTGGGTTGTCCACGTTGCTTGTGCAACCTTTTCTACCACACTTTTCTTAAAGTGCTTGCATACAGCACTCTGTACACATCCAGCTTCTTTAGCAATGATTTTTGTGGCATAACCCCTTTGTAATGTGTTATAATGACTGCCAGTGTCTTCCCTATGATTGTGTAACCTACTTAACCAGACCGTTTTAAACACTTCGGAAGACTTTGCAGGTGTTTTGTGTTAAATATTCTAATTTTCTAGAATAATGATTTTGAGTTTTCATTGGCTGTAAGATGTATTACACTGTTTGTATTGAATTACTAAAATGAATTAACTTTTTGATGATATTCTAATTTATTCAGATGCACCTGTATATTTGGGACATTTACATGCAGTGCATAAACCTGGTATCTCTTCCAACATCCCCCCCCCCAACCTCTGCTCTGCCAAATGCAGTTAAGCAACCCTTAAACACTAGTAGAAATATCAAAAACAAAAAAGGAGCAAGTACAAACGTGCACACAAGCGGTTGAATTAAGTAGAATTATTTATTTTATATGCATACAGTATTTATATGCATACAGTACACAAAAATTAAGCAAACACCAAAAGAATGACAACAGCTAATCTGATTAAATCCTTTGTGTTTTTGTACAGCCATACAAATCTGTCCCAACAGTATACAATACCAGCAACACAGATTCTAAGGCTGTAGACTAACCGTTAGCCAGATATACCAACTCATAGTTTGAAAGTATGCACATTTTTCCTTAATTCCAACGTATGGCTTTCCCTGCCACTGGTATCTCTACAGCAAGTCACTTGCATTACAATCAGGAGACTGCCATTATTTTTTTTATTAATGGCAAATGCATAGTGCCTTCTTCTGAATGCTGAGACTTGTTTAGACTGCTATGGGCCCACTTCTCTAAAATCTGATTGGTCAAATCTTTCTTTAATTTGATAATAGTCTCACATTGTTTAACTCTTTAAAATATGATCAGAAGGGGCATGCTGGTACATAGACAGGAGCAACCTGCATAAAGGACATTAGCTACGTACCAACAAGCAGATTTTATTGGGTAGTTCAGATATATCTGTCAGATATGCGTCCTGTAGTGCACAAGAAAATGCAGAGTTGTGCTCTAAATCCATTTATAAAGGATTAGATGGATCTGACTCTACATCCCTGATTTAGTCTTTATATATTTACTTTCTGTTTGTTAAATAACAAATAACCCTGAAGTGGCACAAAGTGTATTTGTCAACCCTAAACCTACTCAGCCTGCTTACGCTCACACACTTCTACCAGTCCAAGTGCTGTGGGGTTCAAACATTTAAAATGATTCTCTTTGCTTAATCAAACACCTCACTCTGCTCTCTTTTGCTCTGTGTAAGAGTGGTTGAGTCTATGTGACATTGGTGTGTGCTCTTAGTCTCCGTGCATCTGTGTCTGCTCTGTGTCTAAGGCTACACTTAACCTTTCTTCAAAGTGTCTCGCTCTATTCCTTTCTCTTTCTTTAAATACACACAGAGAGTAAGAAAGAGATTTACTCAGTAACAGTAGCATCAATTTTCCTTGTACTGAAAAGTATGTGAGAGTTGGATAGTATGAAGGTCCATTTTACATTTCATAAACACACTCACACACATATTGTATATATACACACACATGCTTCTATGAAATGGAGCTTGCTCATCACCTCTACTTTTTAAGCCCGTATGCTGAGTCATTCTCACCAGGTCAGTAATGAGGCAGATCACACCTTTTGCTTGACTGAGAGAGAGAAATACTGTATATTTTGTTAGAATCTTGATATAATTTATTCTGCTATTTCACAAGGAAGTATTGTTCCGACATACATAGCAATTGTATACATGCTAATAAATATTAGCTGTAACTTTTATTTTCGTATGCTATATTTAGAAACATAATAGGCGGCACGGTGGCACAGCGGATAGTGCTGTGGCCTCACAGCAAGAGGACCCGAGTTCGATCCCCGGGTTCATGTTCTCCTCGTGTTCTCCTCGTTTTTGCGTGGGTTTTCTCTGGGTGCTCCGGTTTCTTCCCACAGGCCAAAGACATGCATGTTAGGTAAATTGGAAATGTTAAATTGTCATTCTAGGTAAATTGGAGAAGTTAAATTGCCCAGTCCTAAGCCCGAAGGGGTGAGGGTTGCGTCAGAAAGGGAATCTGGCGTAAAACATGTGCCAGATCCTAATGCTATATATATATTTTATCTCTTTACATTTTTGTTTGTGTAATAAAGCTACAAGTACATTAACATTATTGATTTCTGTGTTAATGCATGTTTAGGGAGTGTTCCCACTTTTTGGAAATAGGGTACAAGATTTGTCTGTATGTTTTACATCATATTATTCAGCATATATATTGTATTATACACTCTCATGTTGCATTTACTGATCTGAATTTGAGTTTGACTGCATTTTAGCATAACATGATTATTTTTCAACTTCACCATTATAACCCTCTAAACTGCTATTTCATCTGTCTTTAGACAACTACTTTGATTGGTCTGTTGAAGACAGCCCGGCTGCTGAGATTAGTCCGGGTGGCCAGGAAGCTGGACCGCTACTCAGAGTATGGAGCAGCAGTGCTTATGCTCCTCATGTGCATTTTCGCACTCATTGCCCATTGGCTAGCCTGTATTTGGTATGCCATTGGCAATGTAGAGAAGCCTTATCTGGAGCACAAGATTGGCTGGCTGGACAATCTCGGAGTCTCTATTGGAAAGCGTTACAACTATAGTGACCCCAACTCTGGACCCTCCATTAAAGATAAATATGTCACTGCATTGTATTTCACATTCAGCAGTCTGACTAGTGTGGGCTTTGGCAACGTCTCCCCAAATACCAACTCCGAGAAGATCTTTTCTATCTGTGTCATGCTTATTGGATGTGAGTTGTTTTCAATTATATTATGCAGTGTTAATTCATAATGGCTTCCACATATTGAACAGTCTTTAACAATATGGATCTTTCCCATTTTTATATTTAATTATAAATAACATGTGCCTATAATAGCATATATAAGCATACACATCAGTAGTCAGACTGATACAGTGGACTGTAAGAAACACATGCATTGTAGCTATACCTTAATTCTGGATCGTTTATATCCATAAATATGTTGAATCTGACTCTTAATATGACCCAGTGTGTTTGATATGCACAATGCATTCATGCCAGCATCACACACACTATCTGAACAATATAACCTCTGTGCTGAGAATAATCAATTAAATGATCTCTAGTGGTCCCTTTACATTGATATAGGGAATACGTACATGTTGATTTGTGACTGAATTATGCACAATAGCAGATGGATAATGGTTTCTAAGTGTTTACCAATAGACCACCTACGTAATAAAAAAGGTCTGTACACATTACTGTCATTTGGGCCTTTTCCAAATCTGAAATTGCCCATATGTCTACAATGTGTTTGTGTACATATTTTATGAGTAGTCTGCAGAGGGTCATTGCCGCAATCAGAAGCAATATTCAGACCAGCTTCCAAGTAATGGTTATGGGTTTAGAGAGACAAGTTTAGAAAGCACGTCTAGCTGTGATTGGCCATAGTATTTTGGATGTATCTAAATTAGTAACGAATTTAGAAAAAAATCACATGTATATTTGCTTTATAACGTAAAAATTCCTGGCTAACATACTGTATGTCTTGACTCATATATGTCATATTCTTGTCCTGATTAGCTCTAATGTATGCCAGCATCTTCGGGAATGTATCTGCAATCATTCAGAGGCTCTACTCAGGAACAGCACGGTATCACACCCAGATGTTACGTGTGAAAGAGTTTATCCGCTTCCACCAGATCCCCAACCCACTCAGGCAGAGACTGGAAGAGTATTTTCAGCATTCCTGGAACTACACCAATGGCATCGACATGAACATGGTGCGTTTGTATGTTGGTGAGGGAGGAGACTCCAAGGCTCTCTTCATGCATTGACTGTCTTTTTGTAAAAGTAATACAAACGATACATTGTATATCCGCAGTGATTACTCTGTATGATGTCGAATTTATCAACTGGAACAGCTATTCTACATTCATCATCACTCTGTTATAATTTTAGTAATGTCAGCCTTGTCGAGACCTACTGTCGATTTTAACATAGCTGCTCTGAGATATGTAAATAAATCAAGTGAAATGTGTTTTTGAGTATGCATAACGAATGCAAAACTTGTCTCTCTCCATTTTGCTCCATACGAAATGGAATGGTCTCCTCTCGCTGGGATGCAGGAGGTATTTATAAAACAACACAGGATTCTTCTTAGACATTCTCATTCTTGTTCCCTTCACTGCCTGTTATGTGCAGATACTCCAGTCCTTTCCTTCATAGAGCACTTTTCATCTTAATATGTTCTTTTTTCAGTCAGAATTCCATTTCAGCTTTGCATCCGCTTTGATATTTTATGTGGAGATCTTAGCCTGGAGATCTTCTTGCTTACAAATAAGGTGCTTGGAAAAAAAAAGTTAGGTTTTGTCTATTTGAATTTGTGCCATTTAGAGGCTGCTAGCAGGATCAGCAGGTTATCTCTGTAGTTTCTGATTTGTTTTATAGAATGCATGCTCATTATTATTATTTCCTTATATCTTTTGGTGGGATGTCTATTACCACTGTATTATATATTCAAAACAGTGAGTGAGTGACGTTATTTCAAGAAATCGTACCCTTTTCATAGATCATGGAAAGGGTAGAACTCTAAACTGTTATATGTCTGCATTTTGCCTATGTACAATGTTTTCATAATCTCACATTTGTTTTTGTTTAGATATATTTCTCTCTTCTTTTTATCTAGGTGTTAAAGGGTTTTCCAGAGTGCTTACAAGCAGATATCTGTCTTCATCTGAACCGGAGCCTACTGCAAGAATGTAAAGCCTTCCGTGGGGCTACAAAGGGCTGCCTGCGTGCCCTGGCTATGCGCTTTAAGACAACCCACGCACCACCAGGAGATACACTGGTTCACTGTGGAGATGTCCTTACAGCTCTGTACTTCCTGTCCCGAGGTTCCATTGAGATTCTGAAGGATGACATTGTCGTGGCTATTCTAGGTATATATGCCTTTAGACGTTGTTTTGCTTGTGATTTAAAAATGACATGATATATTTTCACTTTATGAGTGAGTTGATAAAATAGCCCTGTTTTTTATATTTTGAATAGACTATGTCTAGGTAAACTCCTATTACCCAATTCATAGGAAAGTGTATTGTCATTGAGTTTTTTTTTGTGACGATCATGACGAGCGTATTCTCATATTGCACTGTTATAGTTGAGGATAATCGGTTTTATGAAAGAGAAAACTCTTGGCTTGTGTTGTTAGTCCGGAGTTAACAGCAGGAATCTCATTGTTAATAACCACTGATGGCACTGTCAATATTTATTTGTCTGTCTCAGTTTTCTTATAATGCGCAGGCTAAGCTGTTGATGTTAGTTTAGTGTAGCCTGTTCATTGCTTGACCATTAACAAAACGGGCCTGTTTGGCGTTGGCCTCTTATACAATAAAGAACATAACAGCACTTTAAACATTGATGTTGAATAAATAATTTATGTCTTATTCTAAAAAAAATAGTTAGTACCATATGGACATATTGCACCAGCCATAGAAAAAAGGAAACCACCCTTCTACTATTGTTGTTGCATTGGATGTGTGTTGTGTTAAATTAGAGCACAAATTATTCATAATTATAAAATGATACCTTTGGTAAATTTTATTTTAATGAACACTGTAAATGGTGTTTTAACTACGTTTTATAGATTAATTACTGGAGCATGAAGACTTTAGTAAGCCTCACATTAATTGGCTGCACAAATGAGGCTGCTTTCTTCAGTGCCCTGTGTATCGAGTGGCTTTTCAGTAGGGGCAGTCATAGGCTTGTGGTTAAGGAACCAGCCTTGCAACCAGAAGGTCCCTGGTTTGATTCCAAGTAGCGACAAGTCATGGCTG
>JAOUQT010000044.1:11866157-11876672 GCA_025769995.1 Xyliphius kryptos | reverse complement strand
GTCTCAAGTAGTTTTATTGTCATTTTAGCCATATACATTGTTACAGTACACAGTGAAATGACACAACGTTCCTCCAGACCAAGGTGCTACATACAACATTAAAGTGCACTACACTTTACTACAAGCCTGAGAGTAAACAATAAAGCATGGAATGGCAGATTGATGCTTACAGATTTTTGGGATTCTCAAGGGCCAACATTATCAGATAAATATTTCAGAAATCACTATTGCTTGTTGTAGTAGATGCTCACTGAGGATCTGAAGCCTAACAGAGGGACAAAAAGCAAAGGAATTGTGATGTCTGCATTTAAATGCATGTCTGCACACCATACATAGACTATCTACACTCGAAAAACTGTGTTCTGAGTTGTTAAAGCATCCTGAATATATCCCTGATGTTGACACATCAGACAATCGCATGTTTGATTCCCTAAAAAAAGTCCTACGAGGACATAGCTTGACCTCTGAGAAAGAGGAAAATACTTTGTTCACAGAAAGCTATATATATGTGTGTGTGTGTGTGTGTGTAATGTATCATGTTAGGCATAATATTAGCTAAGTATGGTAAGCATTATTTTAGCTAAGTAATAGATTATAGTTACTATACTGTTTACTGTATGTTAAAAAGGATAATTTCATGGCTCTCTGAGTTCTTGTTTTTATAGCATATGTATTTTATGCTTATATGAAGTACATTGTACAAGTTTTTCCACTCCGCAACAATTAAGGGGAAATAAAATAATAATAAACTAATGCATGCTGTTTATTTTACAGCTTTAGCTATTAATTATTTATTAAGATTTTACTTAATTGATAGTATATTAAGCTTTTGTATACATTATATTATATACCAAAATATATCAGTCAGAGGGATCAATTTAAATTATCCCCATAGGGAAATTCTTTCTTTGCATTTAACTAATTCGGAGGAACACTCAGAGTAGTTTGCTGCTCCCTGTTGAAGTGCCTATGAAACAGTTTGGGGCTGGGTGCCGTGCTCTACAGCACTTTAGCTGTGACTTGCCCAGGGCTTGGCTCGAACCGGCGATCTTTTGGTCAGTTTGAGCTGGTACTAGTACTTTTACTTTAAAACTTTAACAACATTTTACTAATACTTATGTACTTTTAGTACAAGTGGAATTCTTTTGCAGGATGTATATATGTTTGAATATTTTTACATTATTTAATTGTTTTTTTTACTTAAAATATTATTACAATTATAAAATTATACTGTATACATCATTTAAATGCATGTATTTTGAAATCTTTATGTTTCTGCAGAAATTTGAGCAAAAAAGCAGAACTGGCTGGGTTGGTCGCGTAAGTACATTATACTAAATGTTAAAAAAATTATATTCCAGGGAGTCAGTGATGAAATACCTAATCTTCCTGCTTCTCTCCATTATCAGTACAACCCTTTGCCTCCATATTTTGCCGCAGACAACAGTAGTTTCTACAAAGTGATGAGTGATGCGAAGGGCTACAAACATATCCACTATGTGAAGGATGTAAGTGATCTTTCATATGCCCTATAATGTACATTAGAATAATTCTAAAACAGTATTATGAATATTATAAATATACTGAATAAATGTAGCTACATATGGAAATGTCAGGCACGGATACCTTCCTATTTCATGCTTGAGTTCTGTGTAATTGCAATTATAGACACCTTTAATTGGAATATATGGTATTATTTTTATTTCAGTATATTGCTTTCGGTACCAAGAAAGAAGCATATTTGTTGAAGCCTAAGGAGAAGAAACCCTAGCCATATGGTATAAACTGAAGTTGTAAATTTGCATTCTTGTTAATGAGTGTTATCTCCCAGAGCATTATATAACACCGTGGCCAATTAAGAACTGGGACAGTGTTTTTTTGAGACCTCCATGTGTATGTGAAAAGCGCGGGGCAGAAGAAAGTTACATAGAGCATCTAATAATATTTATCATGGTAATGTTTATCTGGTTTTTCTTATATAGGGCAAAGCAGTAGCAGTAACCTCTGGCAAGTGGGAAGTAATCTATATATCCAAATTAACCAAAGATGCCATGTGAGTGCTATAAAATTACATAATTATTTTTAGATTGTTGGTTTGTGAACAGGCGTATCAGTGATTTAATGTAATGTTGTTATGCATTTTTTTTCATAGCTACTATGTTAGTAATGAGCATATGGAAAGACCAGGCCAGAGAAACCTTTATAAGTGAGTATTTACTATCTGTATTGTGTAATACGTTTTATTGTTAAAGTTGCTGATCCATTGTGAATGGATTTTGCATTTAATTCCTAGAATTTTTTGCTGCACTGACATTGAGTAACAGTCAGAAGTTGGGACACTTTTATTTTTTCCTGCATTGTTAGTTCATACTGACCTTATCCAGACTATGAAGGAACACGTAAGGAATCAAGTAGTAAATGTAAAAGTGTTAAACAAACCAAAGTTTGTTTTAGAGTTGAGATTCTTCAAAGTAGGCACATTTTGCTTTGATTATAACTGTGCACATCCTAAGAATTCTCTCAATCAGCTTCATTAGGTAATTACCTAGAATGGTTTTTAGTTAACAGCTGCGCCTTTTCAATAGATAATTTCTTGAATGTCCTGCTCTTTTAATGTGTTTGAAATCATCAGTTGTGTTGTGAAGAGGTGGAGTTGGTATACAGTGAATAGTCATATTTGAGTTATGATCTAATCTATATTATGAACTACTCAAATAATTAAAGAAAAACAACGGTCCATTATTTTAAGAAATGAAGGACAGTCAATCTGAAAACACAAGAACTTTGAAAGAATCCTCAAATGCAGTCGCAAAGACCATCAAACATTATGAAACTGGCTCTCATCAGGACCGCCCTGTAAAAAAAAGACCAAGTGTTACCTCTGTTGCACAGGATAAGTTTATCAGTGTTACCAGCCTTAGAAACCGCAAGTTAACAGCACCACAGATAAGAGCCGCAAAAATATCTCAAAATTAATTGTTCAGGGAAGACTAAGTGAATTTGAACTTTATAGTCACATTGCTGCAGTCACCACTGAAACCTGTCCTTTGGTTTGAAAAGTCCAAATCTGAGATTTTTGGTTCCAAACCAAATGTCTTTTAGAGACGCAGAAAGAAGCTGATAGCTTAGTGGAGCCATCATTTGTTTTTTACCACCTCAAGGCTATGAAAGGGTTGACCAAGAAAGGTTGCTTCAGATGACCTGGCCTCCACATTCACCTGATCCAAACCCAGTTGAGATAGTTTGGGATTATTTGGACCACAGAAAACTATTCCAGGTAACTACCTGGAATGATGCTGATTGAGAGAATGCCAAGGATGTGGAAAGCTGTAATCAAAGCAAAAACTACTTTGCCTACTTTGAAGAATCTAAAATCTGAAACTAATTTTGTTTCGTTTAACACTTTTAAGTTATTAAATGATTCCTTGTGTGTTCCTTTATAGACTTGATGACTTCAATATGAATTTTTAATGTAGAAACATATATTAATGAATAAAAACCTTGAACGAGAAGATGTGTCCAAAATACTGTATGTGTGTTTTTATGTGCTGTAAAGGATATCCTTCAGTGCAAGTCACAGTCACTCTGCTGCTGTTTGCCTGACCTGCTCACTCTATGAGGATAGGTGTCAGTTCAATTCAGGTTATTTCAGCCAAAACGCCTCTTACTTTCGCATGGACTGCTACGGTTAGTGCACTTTACATCTTGCTCTCCCATGAATGCTGCTGAATTAATTTACTTCTGATAAATATAATACAATGTTAGACTATGTAAAATGAAGAACACCAAAAAAAGTAAAACAAGAACACATTTTATAAAAGACGAGTCATTTAGTCCATTTCTGTCCTTTCTCTAGGACCAGGACTACCCATATTTACACTTATGGATAATCGTGGCTCTCACAAAGGTAGGTTTGTAAGTTTATTAAAATGATAAGGCATAATCGTGTGTACTGTTATATACTGGATGATCACTTGATTCGGAACACCTGGCAGGGGCAGTATGAGCACTGATAAAGTGCCCCAATTGGTGATTATGTCACACTCAGCTCTCATAAAAGTTTTTGATCTATTCATTACCCATCAGAAGGCAGCTTTATGTTAACGGAGCTGACTTGATCTGCTCGAGGTAACAGTTGTACTTGTGGGCTGTTTCCATACCACACCGACAGTAGGAACATAAGAAAACATCCATTTGAATGTTACACAGCAGCCGTCCACATGTGATTGAGCCGAGTATTGAGCGCCAAACCAGCGAAGTGAACGGATGTAGCTGTCGCATCAGGCATGGGTTGACTTAGGAATGATGTTCGACACTGTGTGGAGTCTGTTCCTCAACATCTCTGTGTTGTAGTTGATAACATTTTGGTGCAACCTGGTGTTAGCCAGGTGATCCTAATAAAGTGGTTGTTGTATGTAATTGCATTTCAGTATTTCTGTTTCTGATGCATGTCTTCTATGTTGTAAAACACCTATGCCACACGCAATATTACTCAATATGTAGCAGCTATAAACAATCATAACCTGACCATCAACTCTCTTAATTTATAAAAACAAAAACAAAATGTTGGCCTGTTACAATGTGTGGGCTATAGAGGCTCCTTCCAACTTGTCTCCTCAAACAAAGCTACATAAACATTTAATTAATGTTTTATTAATGTTTCATTAATGAAACTACAGTGTCAGACCCTCTGTTAAAAAAATGACACCTGCTTTGCAGCCAGCTTTTAGAGAATTTAATTTTCCATTTGACAAAAATCATGATGGCTTCTATGACGCTTGTAGAGCTCCAAGTCCTTGAAGACAACAAAAAGCTGGATGACATTCTGAAAACAGAGCTTCTAATGCCAACAATAAAACGTGCCACTCTCAAAATTGCAGGGTTTGGTAAGTGAGACATTATATTCACAGAGAGTACTCTACAATAACTGCATTATTTTAATATTAATAATATATTTTATTGTGTGAATTTAGATTGTGCTTATGATTTATGACAGATTTATGGTACCAGATGATGTTTCCTCCTGATTTTGATGCATCCAAAAAATACCCTCTCCTGATTCAGGTGTAAGTTCTGCATTCATATTTGTCTCGCTATTGTTTTCTTCCCTCTGTTTGTTTAGCAACAACATTATTAGCTAAAGTCTTTTTTTCTATGTCAGTGTTTTTTAGTTGCGGACCAGGCGCTATGACTTGTGTTTAGGTGTGATTAGATGTGCTGGCTGTGATGTGTTAAATGTGTGACGTCGTGTGTTTTGACCAATGTTTTATTTTAAGCGAATGGTCAAAATTGCAATTGTGTGAGAATAATAAATTCAGCTGGATGATTGTGATGCTTGATTACGATCTCTTTCGCTTTGCTTGCATAAATGATCAGAGTGTCGTAGAAGAATTATCACTTAGACCTTGAAAATTCTTGAAAAACAACAAACTGATGGGTGAAGTTGTGTATTAAAGGTATGCAGGTCCAGCAAGTCAGTATGTGGACTATAAATTCAGGCTGGAGTGGGCCACGTACCTCTGCAGCACCGAGAAGGCTGTCATTGCTAGCTTTGACGGAAGAGGAAGTGGTTACCAAGGTGATGAAATAATGCACGCCATCTACGAGCGACTGGGCACATATGAGGTGGAAGATCAGATCATGGCTGTGAGGTGAGGCTAAGTGGAACATTAAGCACACCCTAAATACTAAATCTGTATGTTACTGTGACAGACAGATATGTACAGCAGGTGGTGAAACAGAAAACAAGTAGATAGACAAGTAGTTAGTGTGTGTACATAGAAGAGCTTGGTTAAATAAAAGTACAAAATATGTACTTGACTGCTTTTTATTACAAGGTGTGCCATTTGTCTTGATAAAGATGTTCTTGGTCTAGACTCTAAAAAAGTGATTTCTTCTTCTAATAAATAATAATAATAATAAGAAGAAGAAAATAATAATAATACCAGAGCAATACCAAATTAAGCCAATTATGAGGGTGAGTCAAAAATGGTAAGCACTCCAGTTATATATACAGATTTATTATAGACTGAGTAGGAAAATAAAACATCCTCAATAGCCAACCAAGATAAAATTCTAAAGTAAACCATCATCTAAAAAATTCATGCTTAGAATTTTCTGGGCCATAATTAGAACATTATCAGGAGAAAGTTCCATCTATCAACAGTTCTTGGTAAAAGGAGAAGCTCACTCGAGAGCTGAAGCCTAAAATTCAGACAAAACATATGAAATTGTGTAGGCGCTTGGCACACCATAGCCCTGCAAGGATGTAGGTGTGAAGACAGTAGTGGTTTGCAGCTCTACTTAAAACAATACCTAATACTTAAAACAATGGAAATATGAAAGCTGACTGATGGACATCAGTCCTTCATTTAGTCTCAGACTTAGACCTGAAAATCCAGCCTTGTCTACAACACTAATGTAAAGTGATGCTTCAAAGACACTTTCAAAGAAATGGAAATCTTATGAATGCAACACATTAAAGTCAATGTTATTTTTTGTATGTTTTAGTGTATTTGTGTTAAACATGATTATTAAGCTTAGCTGACAAAAATATGTTTTCTATGTAGGAAATTCATCGATATGGGGTTTATAGACCAAGATCGAATAGGAATGTGGGGATGGGTAAGTTTTCTAATAAAGTCTTACAACTGTTTATGTTCTGCAAATGATGTTAGAGCTTGTAGATATTAAAAAACTTAGCTTTAAGACTTATCAGATAGATCTGATAAGAATCTGCTGCAGAAGTGTAGAGTACCAGTAGAAAAATATTTAAGATTTTACAGATTTTAGTATGTATTTTAAGATGTAGAATCTGCTGAAAATATCTCATTATTTTTAATAAGTAAAGGTGATATTAGCCTTGTTTTGTTTTCTGTTATAGTCATATGGTGGCTATGTGACCTCCATGGTTCTGGGCTCAGGAAGTGGCCTGTTCAAATGTGGAATTGCTGTAGCTCCTGTTTCTAAATGGGAATATTATGGTAGGTCTTTTCTTCCTTTAAAGATTAACTAGTTATTATATGATGGTGGAGCTTATATTGAGCATGTTGTTGACCACTCCAGGGTGTTTTGTTTCAGATGCTGTGTATACTGAGCGGTACATGCATCGCCCCGAGGAGAATTCAGACAGCTATAATGTAAGAGCATTTGTATTTTTTGTTTTCATTTTTATTTCTTAAATAACTCCTGGACATGATTTATACAAATATTACCAGGTGAATATACTTTTATTTCCCATTTATTTTGTCCTGTTTTAAATTTTCAGAATTCCACAGTAACCGGCAGAGCAAAGAATTTTAAATCAGTGCAGTACCTGCTGGTACATGGCACTGCAGACGGTATTGTTTCTTTTGTTTGTACCAAATATGTTTTGAGTTAACTGATAAGCGTGTACGTATCATGCTTTTTAAAAAAATACTTTAAAAATGTAATATTTGTCATGACGTATTGACTAATTGTATTTCTCTATTTTTAGATAATGTCCATTTTCAGCAAGCTGCCCAAATTTCCAAAGCCCTTGTAGAGCAGCAAGTAGACTTTGAGGCAATGGTGAGTTGCAAGAGGGCATTTCACCAATTTTCTTATCAGATAAATGATTAAAATGTGCTGTTTTTTTTTTTTTTTTGTCCAAACAGTGGTACACAGATAAAGACCATGGTCTGTCTGGCAAGGCCCGCTACCACCTCTACACACACCTCAGTCATTTTCTTCAGAAGTGCTTCTCTGAAAAGAAATAGACTTAATAGCAGCATATTAATAAGACATTTTATTGAAACAAAACTGTGCAAAAATGTACATAATTTCTGGTGAAATGTTAACAAAATGAAATTTTTGATGCACTTGGCAATTTTTTATGCTGCATCTTCTTTTCGCTCATCTTTTTTTAATTGTTATTCTTTTTTTTTTTTGGTCAAGCAAAGCATGACTGTTTACTGTTTGCATGACTTTTTATTATATGTACTTTATATAATATTCTGTCTCTACAGTAAGGTGACTCTGATTGTAATGCCTGTGCAGGTAGAAGGCTTACATGCACTGAAAGCAACGTGTATCATGAAGATTCGTTTTGATCTTCTCTGAAAAATGATATGGTTTTATAAATCAAAGTGTAACTCAGTGTTTCAATGCAGTTAGATAAATAAATTTTTAAGAAAACCATGTATAATTAATTCTGAGTTTTTTTTTTGGTTTTCCTAAGTTTCGATGTACCTGTGCCCACTGTAGCCTCCACATTTTTGTTCCTGACTGACAGAACATTTTGCAGAACCCTCTGAGTTAACGTTGCCTTTCTATCATCTCGAACCAGTCTGCTCATTCTCCTTTGACCTTTAATGTCAACAAGGCATTTTCATCAACACAACTGTCTCTCACTGAATATGTTTTATTTTTCTGACCATTCTGTGTTTCCCCTAAAGGTATTTTCTTAAATACTCAGAACAGCTCAATCTGCCACCAAAAACCATGACACATTCTCTTAATTCACACAAATTACCTTCTTGCTCTGAGGCATGGAGTCAGTCTAGCTTCACCCCTTCTACCCCTGTCTAGAGTAGTGGTCACTACACTGTCTAAGTTGTTTAACTTATAAACTAGCTCCAGTTGCCGTTGGTTAACATTTTCTAACTGTGCTATGGTTTTAAAGTGATGTGGAAAAAAATATTGAAAAAAGAGAAATGCCTAGCCTTTATGTTTTATTGCCTTGGTTGTCTTGACCACCTCTACTTGTCTAAATAGCTTGAGTTGCGGCCATGTGGCTGGCTTATTAGATATTTCTATTAACATGCCATTTAGCAGGTGTACCTAATAAAGTGGCTTTTAAGGATAAGTCATAGTTATGATAATAAAGAAGCAGAGTCATTATATGGTGTGACAACTCAGCTGTCCTTACTCTCCCTAATAATATTTTTATGCAATTTTATAAAGAAACTAACAGACTGGTTTCCTGCAGAATCGGCACCATTTCTGGAGTCTATACACTTAATGATCACTGGGTTATGAACACTTGGCTAATAGCTTATAGCTCCAAGGTGGCACAAGTCATCCCATGTCTAGTGCAGCAACTCTGCCTGTTCACCTCAAAAGTTTGACACTTAATTCCTCCCTAATTTTATAACTACATATTTCTCTAGTTCATGAAAATGTATAGAAAATAAATAATATACTGTATATTAGACTGGCATTATTATTATTAAAGCCTCACAGCAAGAAGGACCTGGATTTGATCCCCACTAGGGGCGAATGGGACATTTCTGTGTAAAGCGTGGATGTTCTCACATGTTCATGCAGGTTTCCGTCCTCCCACATTCCACATACATACACGTTAGGTTGTGTGACAGAGAGTGTGTGAAACAAAGTGCTACCTTACTGTGGCTCCTTTAGAATTAGCAGCTTATTAAAAAGTTTATTATAATATTGTTGCAAAAAATATTGAAATATATTTCCAATGACACAGATAAGCCTAAGGTAAACAATGGACTACTATAAATGATCCTATACATGGCACATAGGGACAATCACTTTGCAATATTTACACAGCTTAAAACCAAAAGACGATGCTTTAATTCATCCAGTCATTCGGCACCACTTACTTCAGTGGAAAGTACACAATCTCCTAGAAACTGAAGTGCATCACTGTATTTGCCAGGGAAGAATCATGTTTGATCTCTGCGCTACTAGTTTTTAAGCTTGCATGGACATTGCACGCATCTCTTTTGTAACACTGCAAATTTGTCCAGTGCGTTGAAATGGAGACTTGACTAATGGATTGAGAGTAACAGGTAGGTGTGCGTGTGTGTGTGTGCGTGTGTGTTACCAGAGCTACCTGTCGATGGATGGGTTTCTCTCTATATATATAAGACACATTGTGTCGGGCAGGGAAAAGGAAACGCTCCTGGGACGCTGATAAGACGCCAGAGTACACCAGTACCCTTTATCCGTCTTCTCGTTCTTCCTTTTGGTAATTGAGCTACAGGTAGGAAGACATTTCAAATAAATGAATGCTAAAGTTTAATATATTTAAGTTGATACTTGCATTAGAATATGAGCATCTGTTGTATTTGCATTGCTCAGGGAGCAGAATGAAGAGCATCCAGTATGTAGCAGGTCTTTTACTCCTTGTCATTGTACAAAGTAGCTGGCAGATTACCATTGAGGACACAGAAGACAATTCCAGGTGAGATTGGTAAATTTTGTTTTAGACATAAATGTTTTAGAAGCATTTCTCTAATTTAAAAATAATATATATATAAAATAATAATAAAGGCTTTTTCTATTTTAAAGAGATTTCTGGGTGCAGAATATAATGGTTTATAATGCTTATTCATATTGCTGTGTGTTTTTCAGTGTGCTGTTAGAAGATACAATACTAAATAATCCAACGTACATAAAGAGGCACTCAGAAGGAACATTCTCAAATGATTACAGCAAATATCTGGAGACCAGAAGAGCTCAGGACTTCATACAGTGGCTGATGAACTCAAAGAGAAGTGGGTATGTGTTCAATTATTTGTAACA
>JAOUQT010000044.1:11818106-11830339 GCA_025769995.1 Xyliphius kryptos | reverse complement strand
ATCAGGAGCATGCCCAGGCGTTGTAGGGAGATTATACAGGCACGTGGAGGCCACACACACTACTGAGCCTCATTTAAACTTGTCTTGAGGAATTTCCACTGAAGTTGGATCAGCCTGTCATTTGATTTTTAGTAGGATTCCAAATCCAGACCTCAATGGGAGAATCGTTTTCATTTACATTTTGATGGTATTTTATTTTCAGCGCATTCCAATATCTACTAAATAAAGATTTTCAACTGAAATGTTTTATTTATTAAGATCTAGGATGTGTTATTTCTTTGAGCAATGTAACTGAGACTGATTTAATTTGACTTTGTAGGCCATGGTATGAAAACTTTGGGAAACGTATATAAGGAAAATTTTGGGGTATAAAGTTTGTGACTGGAAACAAACTATGGTACCATTTTAATAGAAAGCAAAGATCAAAATACAAAGAAACACAATGTAGTTTTAATATTCTTCAAATCTAATTTAAATTCTTTTAAAAAATTGTCACGACTCTTCCTCATTAATAAATGTGTATTTGTCTATTCTTTGTCACATAAACCGACTGTAACTTCGCAGTGCAGAATTGATCAAGTATTTTGCCAGTTTAACTTATAAATTATATATTGCCTTGCACCGTTTTATTAAATGAATTTTGTCAGTGCGGCTGATCTAACCACAGGCGAAGTATTTTTGAAGTAACCGGATTATGTGCATCCTGAAAACCTGGCACCGCTGCGTCCTCTAGTGATTTACAGCCGCACAATATGCAACGGGTTTTTAAAACGATTTTTGTCTGTGTACAGTTTCACGTGATAATATTTTTCCCAAAATATGTAAGCACTGAAAGTAAGTTGGCCTGAGTATTTTGATACTGAAATATAATACGATTTATAACGTGTTTTTTTTCTAATACAATGTATTTATAGTCAGGGCAACAAACACATAAGCCACCAGATGGCAGCAAAATAATGTAAGGGTTTCCAATCATGAACTGAAGCGCATGAGATAAACTTCGATACAACACAACAGGATGCAGAACACCACTTTAATAGCCTAAATTATATTTGTGTAGCATTTTTGTTCTATATTTGCTTTCATTGTTGTATTATCATTATAAAGCCAGATGCTCTTTTTGAATTATTCCGTTGAAACTGTCAATTCAAACAATGTAAAGCTAAAAAAGATATTATTTAAACAGGTCTAATTTAATTAATCAAAGAGCCAGTCAGGACAACAGCATCGTTGTTGACACGTTTTAATAACGTGATGGAGCGGGTTGTTGGCCCCAAAACGTTTTTGTCTGCCAGACTGCAATCAGAATTGTTTTACTGTTTATATTATTTTTCTTTTAATAAAAATAATTTCAGACCAGATTACATGGCAAATATCACCTTTTTTTTTTGGTTTCCCACCAACGTGTTGGTGCAAATTAGATTATGTTACATTTTCAGTTTTCACAAACTGTTATTTACAGTAGTTTATAAAGTAAAAATCATTGACTAAAACAAGTTTACAAGGACACGAACGTGTAGGCCTAAAATTAAAATGGCACATTGAAATGAGCACAATTATTTAACACATTTTGACCGGTTTTGATGGACGTTTTTGGCAAGAGTTTCATTCTCTTGCTAGATTTATTGCAAAGAAACACAACACATATACATTTGCTTTGCAGCAGGCCTGGCTGATTTAAAGTAGTTGAAAAGTATGTGATTAATTGCCAATTAAGGCAAAAAAAATGTAAGACATCGGAACACCGTTAAATGCTTTTTCAAAGATGTCTCCTGTCTGCCAATTTATTTATCTCAAGGCAGGCTACCAATTATCGATAGCTTGAATTATTTGCCTGACCAACGGCCCAAACGAACAGCAGTACAACAAGAAGCCTACAAAATGAGCTTAGCTAAAGAGAAACAGTGAAACTACGGACTAATATTTTTCCAAACGACAGCAATACCGAGCTATGCAATACAACTCCTTTTGGTTTCTATTAACACTGAACTACTGAATGTCCGGAGCTCCGACTGTCTGTTGTCGTCTATATGCAGGAAATATATAGAAGAACAAACCAGACTGGATTTCACCGCTTTTCTTTTAGGCTAATATAAACAGTCTTTATATATTCTCTAAAACATTCACAAAAAGCGTCTAATAATTATGTTCTCTTACAGAATTTACATGGATGTCTGATGGGAGGCTATATCATGAATGTCAAATATATACATTACTTACAAGGCATGACTGAATCATTAAATCCTCAAAAAAAAAGGGGGGGGGGGGATAAATAGCGTCTCAAAAGGAAAAAACAACATGGAAACGAATGCATGAATATAGGTATAAATAAGTATAAATAAAGGTCCAAGGTTAGAATTAAGTGTTTAAAGTGTTCTTTTCGGTGTATACTCGTTCTGTTAATGAGATCTGTGTTTTGTTTGCAATTCTGTTTACCTAAAGATTTAATTTCTTTTTCTAGTAGTATGGTAAATAAATATGCATATTTCGTGATGTGTCCAATGTTCAGATTTAAATGGTTAAATGAAGCAAAGGTCACTATTGAGAGTGTCTTTTTAAGGGTTCAAACCCTATTTTTGCTCAGATTTTTCTTATTATTATATTTTTTCTTGGGTAAAACGCCCTGGACAGCCAAGACCACAAATCCTACAGACACCAAACTTGGAGGTGCAGCTGGTGCACAAAAATCACACCGACTGGGCTATAATTGGCTTTATATTGCGACAAAAAGCGTTTAGGGTTTTAACTCCTATCCATTTTTCCAGGCTACACACTTTTTTCCCAGGGTCCCAAAAAAATACCACTTTACAATTTGGACCCAGGAGCTACGGCCATTTTTTTGCAAAATTTGAAAAAACCTACTTTCACTAACTAATCCTAGGTTTTCAAACCCCATGAGCTTGGTATCAACAATTTTGCAAACATTGCTCTTCAATAACTTCTAGAAAGTTGGACTTTTCTATTCTGTCAGACTGCTAAATAAATTAATCCATATGGCAAATTTCAAATTAATTCATTTATTTAAAAAAATCTTAACTTTAAAAACGCTTCTATACCTCACACAAACATTCAACATCATTCCCTGAGGAGGCCGATTAAATTTGGTGCACTTATGTCTTTAGGGGGTTCTTTAACGACAATATGTCTAACTGCACTTTTTCATTCATCAGGCTGCTATATGCAAATTGATGGTTAGCACGTTCGCCTATCTGGTTTCCTCCCACAGTCCAAAAACATGGATTCAATCAAGGTAAATTGACTAAATTGCCCCATGTAGTGTGTGGCTGTGTGAGTGTGTGCCCATCGATAGACTGGCGCAATGTCCTGGTCAGCCCAGCGTCCGAAATTTTCTCCCTTGGATGGGCATGGGGAACCCGCCCACGACCCTAAGCGGGAAATGATGGATGGATGGACGGATGGATGGATGAAGATGGCCGTAGCTTGTGGGTCGGTCCTCAGGCAGCTTGAACCCTGTGACTTTTTCATTCATCAGGCTGCTATATGCAAATTAGCCCTTACGTCATCATTCTAATTAATTCATAGTCTCCATGGGGACGGGTTGATTTAAACAATTTATGTATTCACGTTAAGAAATAAAGTTCATTAGCGTTGTTATGAACAGTTTTAATCATTAAATGGAATGGAGTGACTGTGGGGTTTAAAAATAAATCAATCTGAACCGGATTCCGGTGCCAGTAGTCCTGTTCCCTGTGCGTCTCTGCCGGACACCCGGCTCTAACTGTGAGAATAGAAGCTGTAGTAGCCGAGGTCCTTGGGGCAGTTCTTCTCGCACTCCCGGGGAGTCAGCATTTCGGATTTCAACGGCGATGCTGTTTCTGAAAGCGGCGTGGCAGATGGGGAGATCCTCCTCCGCTTGGCCTGCTCGAAAATGCCCGAATCGCTGGAGTCGATGGACTTGATGGAGGAGGGGGTCTCTATCCAGCTGGACTCGGACAGGTCTTTCGGCTTGCTGTCCTCGGTGAGCGGGGACCTGTCCGCCCCACTGTCGCCCTCGTCCAGACCCAACAGGTAGCTGGGGGCGGCGGTCCGGCTCGCGACCGAGTTGGAGGGCCAGCATGGAAGCACGGTGCCGGATTTGGCGCAGTACTGCGGCGGGGAGCGCGCCCCCCAGGCCGCCGCGTCACTGTAGTAACCCAGGGCTCGGTTGGAGCAGCCGGGCAGCGTCTTCACTCCGGCGGCCGCGTACGAGAGCAGCGTGGCCGCGTTGCCCGCTAGGTCGGCCGCGGCGGCAGCGTCGTAGGCCGACGCGGTAAAGTCCAGCCGGTTGTTGGCCGGGGAGACGAACCAGCGCTGCGGGGAGCCCACCGCCGGGTCGTCGCTCTGCTGGGGCGAAAGCAAGCTGCTGCCGAGCGGGACGCCGCGGTCGCTGCCAGGAGCGGCTCCGACGCCGGGGTGGAAGCGGGACTTGGCGTAAGAGCTGACTAGCTGCTCCTGCAGGAAGGAGCCCGGCATGGCGGCGTAGCGCGCACCCGGCATCAGCTGAGCCCGTGGAGACTCACCCGGGGACGGGGTCAGACGGTCAATGTCACAGCCCGTGTACACCCTGCAACGAGAAACGGTCCAAACACAGGGATGCACCCTGAGATCAGCAAGAAGGACTGAAATCCCACTATGTGTGCGTGTGCGAGTTTGTGTTCTTAAGTTCAAGTGGTATTATATGTCATTCCAACAATATGCATTGGGGTATAGTATACATTTACCCTTTTTTGTTCTTTTTTCCTATTTTGCCCACTGTACTGCACACAGAGAAAAATTTCCTCCACATTTATTCCATCCATGCAGTGAAACACACACATATATACACACTGAACTGAGCACATGTACAATGTTATCAGTTGTGTTTTGAATAACGGTAATGAGGTAAGAAGTTAAAAAGTTATCCTTATAATGCACCAACACCAACATTATATGAAACCAACAATAAAGGTTTTTACTAAAACCCGACCACGCCTGTGCTGGTGTGTGTATGTGTGTGTGAAAGACTTTTTTTGTGTGTGACTTTTTAACAACGCTTTATTTTACCCAACACTAAATTACAGTGGGTAGCAAAAGAACTACTAACAAAAATAAAGAGAGCTTTTAAAATATTGACATAAAAATCAGCTTTTCTATGCAATAACATTATTCGAAATCGGTTGTAATGTTTTACATCACGTTATAGAGGTAAAAAGTTACCAGTTGTCCTTAATATCCTTATAAATAATGAAAAGGTAAACCGATTTTCGTCTTTAATATATAGTTATTTTACAGGATAATTCATACAAAAAAACAATATAGTTATTTCGCACATTCTATTTAATATTACAATTTAACGCCAGACAGTTGATTGCAAAATTAGGTTAAATTTGTTCATTTAAATATGATACGAAATTATCGTCCGGCAGAGCGATATTTACCCCTAATATTAATCGCTGTCATTTTGTCAACAGAACTAATGTTTCTGTATTTCCTTAAGGGCCATATATTTGTTACAAAAGCAAAACATTTTTTTCTTTTTCCCATCGTATACTAGCAACTTAAAAAAAGGAAAGGATCCTACATAACTAATATCACATAAAATAATATAAAAGGCATATCATATTAAATGATACCCTATATTATATATTAAATAATAATAATAATTATTATTATTTTGATAATAACCCTAAATAATATATATATATTTTTTTGCTACAAAAAATACGACCTTACTAAGTGCACTTAATAAACGATTCGTTTTAAAAACATATAAATGTATTAGATTTGCTATATTCTTATCACATATCGACCTTCATGTAAACATAAATAAAACGATTGCCATGCTTAAGGCCTATGTACATTTTAAAAAATGCCTTTTGGCTAGAATTTATATAAAATTATTACAATTATTATATTACATGCCGATTTGATTAGTTAATTTACAAAAAAATAGATTTGAATTAATTTAATGGACCAGTGGTTTGTGGTTAGGATACATAAAACTTTTTTTTACAGTTTTTATATTAACGTGCGAGTGTGTGTTATAAAGTGTTTATGGGTAAGTAGGAACGCACCACCGAAGGATTATGGAAAACTAAAAATATACCATAAAATGTAAATAACTTACGTGTCATAATTGTCGCGAAATCCTTTCGCAAATGGATTGTGGTCAATTTTCAGCTGTGTGATCTGAGACAAAAATTTAAAAAATGAATTTTAACACAATATTTTATTATGCTTTAATTCTTCACTGAAAAGATGAAATTATATACGTTGTTTCTAATAAGAGCTGCATTGGTAAAACGGTGCTTATTTCTGAGTCATGTTGGGGTTAATGTCTTACATCAGTATTCTGATAAGCTGTGACAGCTATGAACTGGGTCTCAGGAAATGTGAACGTCTGCACTCGGCCGGGTTGGTTCGTATCCTCGGTTCCGTCCTCATTCACCTGCACCACATGCAGCCGTGGCTGGTATTTGTGCAGAGACTGCAGCACCACCATCTGCGTCAAATTCCACGAAAGAAACCAAAAAGTCCTCTTAGAAAAACATCCACTCAAGTGCATATATTTTGTTTTTACATTTGCTCCATTTATGAAGTCGTTTCCGTTTAACATTATGACGACGTAGAATTGTTTAAATAAAAAATGGACTTAAGTATTTTTTTTGAAGTAACCCACTACAAACATTTAAAAACCAGTGGATTTTAAGCAAGGGCGATGGAAACTCAAACTAATATATAAAAGAATCAAATTTGGCTATTTGTAGCTATATAATGCAACGATACGGACGACTACATAGGGTTTATACATTAATAACCAGTATACAGAACACATAGAGAATCTTATTAGTGCTTCCAACTGACCTGCCCCGTGTTGTTCGATGCTCCCTTGTTGTTCGTTAATTTTAGTTTTCCAAAGGAAATCTCCTGGCGCATCCAGTGCGCACCTGTATTTGGTGAATCGGGGTGCATGTACACCCTGTTTCCTACACAAATGAATAGAAAATCAACACTAAAGTGGGAACTCGGAGCAACATAATACTGAGTTTTTCGTTTTCCAAAATACTACTGGACCAACACATGTGATGTACCTGTCACATTGGTGTCTGCTTTGCCGCATGGAACCCATTTTCCCCCTTGAAAGCGCCAGTGGTTGGCATCTGCGAGAATTACGTCGACAAATATATTGTAGTGAGCCGTCGGGTCCAGACCAGAGATGTTAAAGCTTAAGAACGGGAACATTCGCCTAGAACAAAAGATTTCCCCAATAAAACAATTAGTCGTTTAAATAAAAAAAAACATATGAATTCCAATGTATACAGACAATAGGGTCAAAAATGCTAAGTGCGTATATTTGTCCTACCAGCTCCACAGGTAGAGTTAAAAAGCCTGATGGCGCTTGGTACAAAGACACACTCCAGAGATCTTTTGTACCGAGAGATATCGGTTTTTTTTAACTCTACCTGTGGAGTCGATAGAAGGACAAAAAAATAGGGACTTGTACTTTTTGGAACTATGAACACTTCTGAACTAAGGGTCACTTTACCTCTGACACTGCTGACACTTTTTTAATTACACTTTTAATTACATAATTTCTCGTTTTTTGTTCTATTTTTTTTTTTATTTTTTGATTCATTCATTATCTTTCGCTTAATCCTCCATGAGGGTCGCGGTGGGGTACTTTTTTTTTATTTCTAATTGTTTTTTTATTATTGTATTTTTACTGTTTTTGCTACAACTAGTTGCTAAATTTCCTTTGCGATAAATAATCTATCTATGTATCTATCAAGGATTCAAGAAGACTTTTGTGGTCAATAGAAACGAAATTGTGACCCAGTTTTACCCTAAAGCAATTTTACATTTACATATTAAATACAAGATACAACGAAATATAAAATAAAATATTATATATATGCAGTAAAGTATAAAATATAGAACTAACTGTATGTATAAATATTAAATTAGCAGCTTAAGAATATAAACATTAGCAGCATTTAAATAGGATAAATGAGGTAAAGTGACTGATAAAAAAAAGGTGTCCAGTGAGGAGAAAGAGTTGCTGTAAGAAGGATGTTTTGTTAGGTGGAATTTGTGAGTCTTGTGGTTCTGCATTTTAATGCTCTACATGGGGATACTATACATATACTGTCCACTGCTTTTTGTAGTTGCTTTTTATTATTTATTATTCTATTTTGTTTCATTTACTGCAAAACATACATTTCCCTCTGGGATTGATAAAGTAAGCTGTCTATCCATCCATCCATCCATCCATCCAAACTGATCCACATACATTTGTAATTCCAACGAAAAATAGCAAATAACTATTTTTTGCTTTTAATATAATGACGAACAGGGGCTGCTCTCTAAATAAGCCCGAATGCTTTAGCTTTCCCTACCTTCCCTGCTTGGTGATAATCATCTCTGTCTGGTGGCGGTGGAATTTGAGCCACAGAGCTCGGTTGCAGAGGTATATCTGCGCTTTTCCCGGCAGCAGTCCCGCCTGGGCCGAGCTGAACTGGTAGAACGCGGCTCCCTGGTACGCGTGGCCATACTGCTGCGCGTACGGGTAGCCGGCGCTCGGGTAGCCCTGCGGCGGCGTGTTGCTCAGCAGACTGTTGTAGGCTCCGTTCGTGATGACCGGATGATGCGCCATGTAGCGGCTGGGGCTTCCGATAGAGAAGGCCGGGTGCGCCGGTGCGTGCTGGCCGGGGTAGGGGAACATGGCCGGGCTGGAGGAGAGCTGGCTGGACTGCGACAGGAGGTACCTCTCTCCAGCACATCCATCGAAGTTGTGACGAACGTCAGCGACGCCGTCGAGCGCAGGGGAGAGCTTGCCCCTCTGCACGTCTCCCGACGAGTCCTTCGAGTCGGAGAAACTGTCCGCCTCCGACTGATTCGTCATCCCAGCGGAGTTTTTTTTCAGGGGTGAACTTCTTTCCAGGTTGTCACGAGTAGATGTAATAGGGTGGCCGTGCAGGGTGAGATCAGAGCTCTCGGAGTTTGGGTAGCCGCTGCACACACTCAGGCATTTCTTGGAGAGAGAGAGAGCTGGAGAGACGCAGTGCTCCAGCTGCATAGTGCCCGAGCACGACAAGCAGCAATTAACGCCAACGACGTGAAAGCGCAGGCTTAACGCCTCGCCAAGTTACCCCGAGAGAGAGAGAGAGAGAGAGAGAGAGAGAGAAAGAGAGAGAGAGAACGAGAAAACGAGAGAGTGAGCGAGAGAGAGAGAGGCATTTACAAATCATTTATTTATCATGTCGTGTAATAAAACAATGACATTAAAGTAAGAGAGGAATAGATGGAGTTAAGGATTTAAACCATTTTTATTTTACATCTATAATTTACGGTACCATTACATTCGATAATTGTTTCTGTCAATAAATCGATAAACCCACTTTGTAATAAACTATTAAAACATCAACCTACAAAGATAAAAAAGTTAATTAAAATGATTATATTTTCAGGGAATCCCCCTATCTCTCATAAACTGCTGAACCCTTTATATCATTTATCAATTTACAAAACTGAAATTCGGCTTTAATTCTGCCTTTAACCAGAGCTCTCATTATCTGCATCAGCACAACAGTAACACAACCCTGGTTCTTACGAGTCTTCCAAATCGCCAGCTTAGCAGTTCCTTATCGACCATTTAAAGAAAACACCTTCTTTCTGTGCATACGTTTGTTTTCTAACTCTAAAAGGAAAACAATGCGAGAAAAGTTTTCACCGAAGCCACTGAACAAAATCTTTAAAAAAACAAAAGATACCTTTTAACCTTTTACAAATGTGCTATAGAGAAAGAGGGAGAGAGAGAAGAGCAAGAGAAATATACACTCCCCTCTTTACTTCCCTATGTGTAAAAAAATAAAGCAAATTTTGATTCCATCAACTGATCCCAATTTCTGAATCACTTAACAGAATTGGAATAATTACAAATTATACCTGGAATGGGTGCTCACCTGGGGGACAAGGGGTAACACATACATACTGTATATGTATATATAACGTATATCTTTTCTGTAAATGTGGCAAAATATTTAATGTATTATATAACGTTGAAACCTATTTTTAATTTTCATTTCTACTGTTATTTTCTCTTCTTTATTCACTTATTTTTATATTATTTCTGTAATGCTTTGGCAATATTGTTTTACATAAAGCCATGCCAATAAATCTACTTTAGTCTTGAATTCCGAAAGAGAGAGAGAGTTAAATAAAGATAATAAAAAGACTCCTCGCGGGCAGACCTATTTTGCACAAGAAAGCAAATCAGCCAATTGACACTACCTTTGCGCAATCGGGAGGGCTTTTGCTTTTCATCGTCGTTAATGAATCGACTTTTACTATTGGTTAGCACGTGACAGTAATTTAATTAGACGGGGCTTAATTAGGATAATCAACGAGGCCCTTCACGCCACAGTGTATTCGCTTCTTGTGGCCAGTGATGTTTGTACACTCAAACTTGTGAAAACTGGGACCGCGGTAATTTTAGCTTGATTGTGAAATATATTAGGCCAAAAAAAGAAATCACCAAAAAACAAAAACAAAACGGAAAAAATCTAGTCTTTCATCTCAATGTGATTATGAGCTGTTTCACTGTAATCCATCTGTTAAGCAACGTGTCTGCTCCTGTGTTTGTATATTCAGAAGGTTATAGACACAGTTGTACTATTTTCTTCACATAAATTAAGTCATTTTGTAAATTGGGTGAAGCCTACTAATTCTTTAAGTTATGAAAGCGTAAAATAAAAAAAAGCATGGACTTAAAGCACATTCTTTAAAAACTTGTTAAAATGTATATTATCAGTACATTAAATAGTAGCAAACCGAGCATATAATAATTTTCATAATACAATAATAATAATAATAATAATAATAATAATTACTATTATTATCATTATTATTTATTCGTTATCCTCCGCTTATTCCTTTATGAGGGTCACAGTGGGGTTCCCTATGCCCATCCAGGACACACCCAGGACAGGGCGCCAATCCATGGTACACACTTACTCCCACATCCACACACACTAGACAAGGCAATTTAGAGCATTCAATTTACCTTCATGTTTTATTATTATTATTATTATTATTATTATTATTATTATTATTATTATTATGTTAGAATCAACAAGAACTAGTATTTAGATTTATTGCATGCAAAGTGCAAAACTGCCAGTATTGTGCAATTACGTGAAGCAAGCATTAAACATAGCAAGTGTGAATGATATAAATAATATACAATATCCAGTTCAATAAAATACGAAGCATTATTTACTAAATAACTCTTATCTTATTTTTTATACTAGGTGATTTGCAATTTTATGTATTAGTAATGGAAACATTGATGGTAATATATTATTGATAAACAGATATTCCGGCTTACAATTGTATTTGCGTTTAATAATAAGAAAAATAGTTCAGGTTGTTGCTTGAATATGGACTGCCAAAAATTTGCATAATGACTTCACACGTGTAGCTCGGGTTAACTTGGTTTTAAAACGCACCAAATCTAGCGATCAGGAGGGTGTCAGATGTGACGCTGTTTTGTGGATTGTAAACTGCAGTGCATGTTCATACCTTTATAACACACTTCCCATGACCCCAACTGCCATCATCTCATTAACTGATGTACAGTCAGGGGTGTCCAGACTTTCCCTTACTTTGATATTACTTAAGCCTTTACACTGCAAGCTTATCATGTTTGTAAGAACCTGTCAAAAACAAAGACAAAAAAAACCGAATTCATATGTACATTATTTCATGTGTTTACAGTTAATACACTGTTATCATTAATTTGCTGACCTTAATATGTTGGGGTGAAACGTAAGAACTGGGTTGTCTAAAAGGCAATTGTCCATTTTATTTTATTAATAAGGCGATAGATTTGTGTACTTTCCTGAGTGCATTTGCCCAGTGCCCATAACACTCTCCCTGGATGGGCATGGGCACCCCAGCACCTCACCTGCAACCCTAGTAAAGGATTAAGTGGAAGATAATGCATGAACGGACAGGAATATTGTAAAAATAGCCATAAGTATGTTCCATTGTAGTGTACTAGTATACTGTCATTTGATTAATCTATATAATGTGGTTTCTCACAACCTATTTTTTATCTTTATTTTTTACATTATATCTCTATTTATATACCTTGACCTAATATTCTTTTTTAGAATTTCTAAGATTGTTGCTTAATTTTCGTGCAATCTGGAACAGCTGCTGGATGTCCTAAATTTTCCTTTGGAATTAATAAA
>JAOUQT010000044.1:11418931-11428984 GCA_025769995.1 Xyliphius kryptos | reverse complement strand
TTTGTATGTCCTCCCCGTGTACTTTGGTTTTCTCCCAAAGGTAGTGTGTGAATGTGTGTGTGCACCCTATTATGGATTGGCGCCCTGTCTATGGTTGTTGTTGCCCTTACGCCCAGAGTTACGGGTTACGGGTGGGCACCATCTTTCCTGTAACCCTAAAAAAACAGGATTAAGCAGGTATATAAAATGAATGAAAATGATTGTGGCAACACGGTGGCACAGTGGATACAGCTGTGGCCTTACAGCAAGAAAATTCCGGGTCCGAGACCCGGATGGGGCGCCTCGAGAATTTTTTGTGTGGAGTCTCTCCGTGTACTCTGGTTTTTTTCTACAACCCAAAGACGTGCATGTTAATTGGTGTCTCTAAATTGCCTGTTAGGGTGTGAATATGTGTGTGTGTGCACCCTACGATGGATTGGTGTTAGGGTTGTTACTGCCCTTGCGCCCAGAGTTGCCGGTTGGGCACTGGCTTCCCCTAAAAAAACTAGGATTAATCGGGTATAGAAAATGATGAATTAATGACATCATCGCTACTAAGTTATACCAGAAACATGACACCGGATATGACGCAGAGAATTCCTTGGAAATAACTACGCATTAAAATCCCTAATACAGTGAATGATCAGGATTAGGAACACGTGACAGATGGTCAGATGGCATATGGTCACTGACACAGTAGCATTATTCTGCTGTCCTGTTTTAGTTTCATCCTTTTTTTTGCATATTTCTTTATTTTTTTATTGCTTATTAATTATTAATTACCTGTTCCTTATTATTTGATTACCGGCTTCAAAGCATCATGACTTTTTATTGTTATTCACCAAACAATGATCACATCAAATTAACCAAAGCATCAAATATGGTATTGTCATTCATTCACTCACTCACACCGGTGGATACCCGGCAAACCCGGGCACAATGGCAGGAACAACACTGGACAGGAACAACATGCAGTCACACACGTGAGACACCAGCACCTAACATGCATGTCTTTGGAATGTGGGAGGAAACTGGAGCACCTGGTAAAAAAAAAACCGCACGCGGTGAGAACATCAAAACTCCAGACCAAAAATTTCCCACGGATTAAACCCGGTTCCTTCTTGCTGTAAGTCGACCCACTGCTCCACCAGTCCACCCTTGTCATTTCATGTCATAAGAAATCATCATCACTTCCTGATGGTTGGCTGCACGGATGAGTCAAATATCTCCAGTGCCCTCTGTATCATGTTGCTTGTAGCAGTCCGGCCACGGAAAATCCTGTCCATGTTATGATGATGTCCAATGTCCATCCAGGTTCTTCTAGATCTCAGACATTTGCTGATTCCACTCCACTTCCTGTCATGTGCCATGTGTTAGTAAATATAATACAGGATAATTATGTTGGCATGGTGAAACACACATATACACACACTGGTAAAGTGAGCACACGTGCCCGGAGCGGTGAGCAGCCCTGCACAGCACCCGGGGAGCAACTGGGGGTTGGGTGCATTGCTTAAAGGCACTTCAGCCATGACTTGACTAGAGTGGGGTTTGAACCAGTGATCTCTAGGTTCTTTACCCTATCCATTAAGCCACAGCTGACAAATTGACAGATGTCTATTTTAATGCAAATAAATTTCTTTTGGATTCTTTGGAAAAATGTTTTTAGTACTGTAAACAAACTGGATCAACCATGTGATAGCGCATATGAACTGTAATTCGGTAAAAGTACAACAGCCACTTTCATGTGTGTGTGTGTGTGTGTGTGTGTGTGTGACTAATTTCTTAGTGTTACCATTAATCTCTTTAGATTGCTTGCTGTGCAGAGTATTTACTTCCTCTCCTTTTTACATCCCTCCTCGTGCAATCTCTGTACCTCTCTCTCCCTCTCTATCTCTTTCACCTTCCTTTACCCCCTCCCTTTCTAACACTGGTAAAAATATCTGCAGACAGTAGGAGCACAGAAAAGGGTGCCTCTTTCTCTCTCTCTCTCTCTCTCTTTCTCACACACACTCGCTTTCACTCTTTCCCTCAGACAACCCACAGGCAGGCTGTGCTCTGTCTTCAGCTTTCAGCTGGCTGCACCTAATGAGTCTTTGTGCGGCTGGAACAAATAAGAGAGCAAGAAGCAGAGAGGGAGACAGAATCAAGGAGAGACTGAGAGAGAGAGGGAGAGAGAAGAAAAGAGTTTACTTGTGGAAATAACAGTAAAGGCTCCGCTGTTTCTGAATGCACAGATTTCTTTCTCTCTCGCACAGTCACTTTCTTTTTAATTTCTCTCTATTTCTCTCTCTCTCTCTCTCTCTCTCTCTCTCTCTCTGCTGCCACTTTCATACTTGTTCCCTGACATCTCCAATTTACATTCTCTCTCTCTTTCTGTTTCTCTCTTTCTCACATACACACACCTCCCAGTACAGGGAGAGTAAAATAGGAGGCCTTCATTCATCACGACTCATCCAGGCTTGAATCATCCCATTCACTGTGAGTAAGAGTGGAGGGAGTAGCGGGTGGAGCACATCAGTAGTGCACGCAGGTCAGTTAGCTCCTTAAAACCCGGCATGTTCTCCGTTTCTTGCTGCTAAACTCAGGGTTTCAGCAGCGTTTATCTAACTGCGGCTTAATGCTCAGGTGATCAGTCTTCTCCTCTCTTTAAACTATATAGAGCGGCTAAAGATGCTGCAGTTTCTCGGCTTGTGATTATTTACATGTTCTGATGTCTTGAGAATATGTGTGTGTCTGTGTGCATGCATCTATACATTTGCCTGTGAAACAGTCCTCATCCTGGGAGTGGCTGAATTGTCTGTGGCTAGGTTTTGCTGCAGAATGCTTTAGTTGCAACATGGAGAGTGTGTGCTGTGGAAAAGTACAGCAGTCTAGCCAGGAGAGAGGAGAGACAAAGGGGGAGGAGGGAGGGTGGGATGAGGTATGGAGAGGAGGAATAACTAGCTAGGAGAGTTACTGCTCTCCTCATCTCTTCATCGCTCTCTCCCACTGCACACTACAGCAGTCAGCTCTTGTTACCTCTGGGCTACCCATGATGTCATGCCAATTCATTTTTTCCAAAAATTAATAGTTGCTACTCTTGCAGTGCTTAAGTTTCTCTGCTTTAACAAGGCCAGATGACCACATTAATAAAAATCAGTGCGTGCCTTACACTTTCTTTTGTCATAGAGATGTGATATTCCTTAATATTACCAGTTATTGGTATACTAAAAGCTAAAAAAACACTTTGCTTTTTTTGGTTTGCTTCTGAATAATCGCATAAAGCCTTAGAGATATATGTAACTGATCAGTGATTTACTTTTCTTTATCTTTTTCTTTATGATTTAATGGATGCACATGATTATAGTTGTGTGATTCAGCATGGGGCATGCATTTATTTTTGGATCTTGGTGGATTTGTAATAGATGCCAAAAACACAAAAAGATCAAAATGTGTCTGATATGAAATCACTATTTGTGCAAGTGTATTAGTATCTCCATAGCAACCACTTTTGGTATGAAAGAGCAGTGCAGCATTTGCAGAGGGCTACGAATGCGAATGGATTTTCAACAAGGGGAACTAATTATGATGATTACAATGAAATAGGCTTACATTGTATCCGAAAAACCTGGATGAGCCATTTACAGATATCCCGCTAACCTCTTCTGAAGATCCGACAGAGAGCAACAGGCTTGCAAAAATGGATGTAATTGGGTGTTTTGTTTGTTGTAAGATGTCTCCCTGTGATTTTGAGTTATTATATGCTAAAACATAAAGTAGATTAATATCAACAGGGTCATTTGTCGGTAGATACAGTTAGTTCTATTTAATGAGGAATTAAGTTAGATTAATTCAGCCTGTTGAGCACAGACTATTTAAAATGATTTTTACTCTAGAGAACATGCCAGACATTCCATAGCAGCACTGTATTCTGTGGTTTGGAGTTTCTCCAGCTCCATTTTCTCTTTCTCTCTCCCCCTCCCTCACTCCATCACTGCACACAGAAGAACAATGGGCTTATGCTGAGAGCCTAAGCGAGCACCCCTGCTCCGTCTGGGCTTCTGTAATCAGCTGATAGTGCAGAGAGTTTCTGAGTCTCACCACATGAAACAATACAGCAGCATATCCCAGACTGCCCCCTCTCTCTTTCTTTCTCTCTCTCTCTCTCTCTCCCTCTCCCTCCTTCTCTCCTGGCACAACACTAATCTGTGCTTCCTCCTGCAACTTTTTCAACATAGTGCCTATTTTAGTTTTGGAAAGCAAAATACCATGAGTGTGCGAGAGTTATGTGTTGGGGTGTTGGGGTAGATTTTGGCTAAATGTCTTGCCGATTACTGTCATTGTTTTTTAACGGTGAAAGTAATTGTAAATTGGGAAACAAGTGGTTCCACTCATTGCATGCCTAGTTTTCGCTCATATGTGTTCATTAAACAAGAGCGAGATATTAAGAGAGAATGTTGTGTCCCTAAAAAACACGCATTCAGGTTTTAAATAGTATTTTTCAACTGCACCCATTTGCTACTGCAACCAAACCATTGAGCTGTCGCTTATTTTGAGCTGCAGTTGGAAAGCACAGACCAATGAAACTGTGATATAAATCTGCTGCAGGTAAAGGTACATCAATGAATCAATGAATCTTTACCCCTTACAGAGTTCAGTGGGAATTGTGAACTGATTGTTTTTAGATACACCTGCTGAATACACAAGGCAGGCTAATTTGACCAGTGATCTTATAAAATCCAAAATACCACAGCTTCATAGTAGGTTTTTTCCTACTATAAATCCAGTTGTATTGATTTTTTTTTCCAGCAGTTTGTCTACACCTGACCATCATAATCCTGGGCTTGTTTAACATCATATTTTAATTTGTTTCGTTTTAATGCATTCTAGAAAATTCTAGAAAACTGATTTTATTCTAGAAGATTCTACGTCCCACTGATTTATGTTCAATTTGCGCTCTAAATTTAAGATACAAGGTCTAAAGAGCAGTGTGCATTCCAGTTTATCCTGAAAGTGAAATTGAGGTCCTGTGCTTGAGTCTTCCACTCAGCGCTGGCAGCACAGCTTTCTGGATGGTACACAGGGGCATTATCATTCTGAAATATAATCAAACATCTTAGTTCCAATTTAGGGAACTGCTGATTCTACAGTAAAGACATTATATACAAGTATAAAGTAAACACATGATGGATAGATTCTTTATCAGCTAAAGCCACCATAGTCTTCTCCATTCGTCTACCCAGTAGACACGCATCATTTATCCCTATCTCACTCACTATTAGATTATTATACAAGAAAGACTACACTGCCTTCAATATAAAGGTGTACAATTAGGACTTTATCCTTCTCTATTTTGTATCTGAGGCCAATTGTGGCAAGGCAATTAATTGGCCAAGTAATGGAGGGAGGCCAGGTGGAGAGAGGGAAAGTTTGTTGTTCCTTTTGTGCTTTTAAAATTGAAGCAGACACAAGACAAAATATTAAAGAACCTTCCTCTGTCTGTGTCTTTCTAATAGGCATTCAGGTGTGGCTCATAAGCGGTCATGAGTGGAATACTGAAGAGGAAGTTTGAGGAGGTAGAGGGAGCATCTCCCTGCTCTTCATTGCGGGAGTCGGAAGAGGAGGAGATATCGAGCAGTGAGAGTGGGGACAGCAATGACAGCGTCAACCCTTCTGCCTCTCACTTTACACGTGAGTCTCTGTCATCATTCCCGTCATCAATATACATAAGTATTTACATTTTTTTGCATGTTGCAATCAAAAAGGTCTTCAAGCTTATACACTTTGCAGTGATTCAGCATTGACATTTACTCTGTCTAAGAGAATATTGTTTTAAAAAATCCTTCCTGATGAATAATTGTTAATATATCTATTAAAAAGACAGTGAGTCATAAATTAACTTACATATTTTCTCAATCACTGCTTTTTCAGTTGGTCAGTCTAGTGATTGGTCTGAAAAATACAAAGACAAAATTTTGTATTTGTACTGTTCTTACTACAAACCCGATTCCAAAAAGTTTGAGACAATGCACTAATTGTTAATAAAAATGGAATGCGATGATGTGGAAATTTCAAAAGTCCATATTTTATTCAAAATAGAACATAGATGACATATCAAATGTTTAAACTGAGTAAATGTATCATTTAAAAAGAAAGATTTGGTGATTTAAATTTTTTTGACAACAACACGTGTGTGGGACAAGGCCATGTTTACCACTTTGAGACATCCCCTTTCCTCTTTACAACAGTCTGTAAATGTCTGGGGACTGAGGAGACAAGTTGCTCAAGTTGAGGGATAGGAATGTTTACCCGTTCTTGTCTAATGTAGGATTCTAGATGCTCAGCTGTCTTAAGTCTTTTTTGTTATATTTTCCATTTTATGATGCACTAAATGTTTTCTATCTGGACTGCAGGCTGGCCAGTTCAGTACCCAAAACCTTCTTCTAAGCAGCCATGATGCTATAATTGATGCAGTATGTGATTTGGCATTGTCATGTTAGAAAATGAAAGGTCTTCCCTGAAAAAGACATCGTTTGGATATGAGCATATGTTGCTCGATTCAGAATTGATCGTGTCCTCCCAGATGTGTAAGCTGCCCATTCCACAAGCACTAATGCAACCCTATACCTTCTTTTTAGTCCTAATGACACTGCGTTCCTGATTTCCATAAAGAACTTCATCTGAAAACAATTTGACACAGTCCATTTTAAATTATCCTTGGCCTGGCACAGCGAAGACATCTGCACTTCTGGATCTTGTTTAGATATGGCTTCTTCTTTAAACTATGGAGTTTAATCTGGCAATGCGGATGATATTATGCACTGTAGATGATGATATGTTCAACCTCTTTACAATTTTACACTGTTGATCTCCTTTCTGATATCGCTCCATTATTTGTCAGCATATAATTGGATTGGTGATCCTCTTCCCATGCTTACTTCTCAGAGCTGCTGCCACTCCAAGATGCTCTTTTTATATCCAGTCATGTTCATGACCTATTGCCAATTGACCTAATGAGTTGCAATTGTTTGTACCTTTAACTTTTTCAGCCTCTTATTGCCCCGTCCCAACTTTTTTGAGATGTGTTGCTGTCACAAAATTAAAAGGTTAGTACTGCAGTCTTTAGTGTGTGAATGTGTTCGTGTTTGTGTGTATGCCCTACGATGGATTGGCGCCTTGTCTAGGGTGGTTCCTGCCCTGCCCTGCCCTTGCAGAAAATGAAAGATTGAAGGAGTAATATGTAGAATAATAAAATTCTCTGTAAAAGGAATGATCTTAAATGAAATTTAAACCTTAGTATTTGCTGACCCATGCAAATTATCAGAATCGGGTGTTCCAATCACTTCCATGGCCAGAGGTGTATGAATGCCTCAGCATACCAAGGCATTTTGGACAATTCCATGCTCCCAACTTTGTGGGAACAGTTTGGAGCTGGCCCCTTTCTCTTCCAACATTACTTGTGCACCAGTGCACAAAGCAAGGTCCATAAAGACATGAATGACAGAGTCTGGTGTAGATGAACTTGACTGGCATGCACAGTCCTGACCTTAACCTGATAGAAAATCTTTGGGATGAATTAGCGTGGAGAGCGAGCCAGGCTTTCCCGTCCAAAATCAGTTTGTGAGACAAATGCGCTTCTAGAAGAATGGTCAAAAATTCCCATAAACACACTTCTAAACCTTCTGGACAGAAGCCTTTCCAGAAGAGTTGAAGCTGTTCTAGCTGCAAACTGTGGTCTGACATCATATTGAACCCTATGGATTAGCTCATATGTGAGCCAAGGCAGGTGAGTGAATACATTTAAAAATATATAGTGAACCTTTGATCAAAGGAATCATCAGTGTTCTGTCCTACTTTCTCAATGATGTGACTGTATTGAGTAGGCAAGCATTCTAACTTCTACACGATTCTCATAATTTGGTAGATATTTGTTTCTGAATAACCTTGAAGAGTAAACTGAATATATGCTCATTGTATTTGTAACCAAAGTGGCCGCCAAAAAAGGGAATAATGTAAATGTGAAATGTAAATCTGATGATAGGGCACACACATTTTCCTGTGAGGTAAACACAATGAACTCACAAATATCTGGTACATGTTCTAGCAACAAACTGATTCTGGCTTGCACTTACCTATTGTTTCAATATTTGAAACGTCCATATATACACTGACTTACTATGTAGATATTGCTTTACAGAACACTCACAAACACTTACAAATATATACAGTATTATACACTACTTGGATAGATGTCACATCATTATCCGTGTGCTGTTATTATGCAATTATTTACTTACTAACACAATAATGTGTTACATATTTTTGAGCTGATTAATGGCATTCCAGATGGCCCTTAGACCCACATCATGAACACTTAAAATAATAAAATAATAAACATTTTTCTCCAAAAAATTTAAAGACTATAAAATATAGTATACAATGAAAAACTAAAAGAAGGAAGCAGGGTTTAAATGTACAATCTGTACATTTTTATAAATCAATTATCTTGGAGGATCTGGGTATGATGGCACTGCCATTATTTAGTGGAAGCAGTGTGACTGGAATTGAAATCCTCCCTGGTGCTGTGGCTTGTCAAGCATGTCTGTCTCTCTGTATTTTTGTCTCTCTGTTTCTGTGAGTGTTTGTGTGTCTGTTACAGTCCAGAGTTCTGTGTGCATATGTGACTGCAGTGTTTCATCTCCTATTTAATATTTAATCTATTTAATCTTAATATTTATCTATATACATGTATCTATATCTATATGTCCTTTGTTATGTAATATATTGTTTTCTTAACTGAAATACATTTTTAAAACTGTTATGGTTGGAATTATTGCACTGTACTGTATATAATTACATAATTACAGAATGACTATATTAGTGAAAAATATTTTGGGGAAAACTAGTCCCTTGTTGCTACTGTTCTGTATGATTTGATTAATGGCACCTACTGAACTACATGCTTCAACTTTAAAAGTATACATAAATTCCATATCCCAGGATTTGTTAGAGGATTTATTAGAAATTCCTGTGACAGGGTCCATGTGAAAATCGATGAATTTATAATAAAGCTTCTAAACAATCATGGGATGTTTTGTAAAGCTGTAAAGATCTCCCCTAGTATGCAAAGTCACATAGCCTAATGGAAATTATATGTAAATGCAAGGGTTAACATATTCTAAAATACTACTAAAATTTATAATACTAAAATTTGCACTTAAAAACAGAAATTCTATACATGTACCATAGAGAGAACATAGATTTTCTGCTAGAAAACTAGTCCAAATAAGTATAATAGTAATAGCGTAATAATTCTTAATATAATTATATTTTGATGCATTCGCTTATCCTTAAAACATAAAAAATATACATTTTGTATTTGCATTCTTCTCGCTGAGCAAAAAATAAGTACAAAAGTCAACCATCAAGTTACAAGTTAGACGATTCCTAACGCTCAGCATTAAAACATTATCAAACAAAAAGTGCTAGTTACAATGAGATTAAAGCGCTAAAGCCTACAATCTGGACAAAATGTAAAGAACTGCAACCAAATGCTTTGCACTATTGTATGACAACTCACATCTGTATACCCTTTGCACCACTGTCCACACTCTGTTTTGAGGCATTGAATCAACTTGCTAATAGTCCTCATCTTGTTCCATGAGACTATGACCTGCTTAGTCACCTGAAAAAAAATATTTTTAAATATTCACTTGTTAATAGAAAGACAAAGTGTATTGAAAATCAGGGAAAATATGATGTGTTTGTCTTTCTTGAAAGTTATTGAAATAAATTCTGAATCTCAGCCTGAATCTCATATACAAAGTAAAAAAATGGCACAGTGGGTAGTGCTGCCACCTCAGAGCAAGAAGGACCAATGTTCGATTCCCGAGTGTAACAACCTGTGAAATTTCTGTGTGGAGTTTACATGTTCTTCTGGTATTTGCATGGTTAACTCCAGGTGCTCGGGTTAACTTCTACAGTCCAAATACATACAGGAGTTAGACAATAAAACTGAAACACCTGTCATTTTAGTGTGGGAGGTTTCATGGCTTAATTGGACAAGCCTGGTGGCCAATCTTCATTAATTGC
>JAOUQT010000044.1:11396680-11407709 GCA_025769995.1 Xyliphius kryptos | reverse complement strand
GTCGCTACTTGGAATCGAACCAGGGACCTTCCGGTCGCAAGGCCGGTTCCTTAACCACAAGCCTACGACTGCCCCAAATGAGTGCAGGAAAGAAAATTTCTGAAATCTAAACTAAATTCATCAGAAATTTTGTTTTTGTATTTCCCAATTTAATGTCTTACTGAGTACTGTATTTAAAAAAATATATAAATATAAATAAATATATATATATATAAGAAGATTTTTGAAAGCGGCATTAAACATTTGCAGTATTTAATTGACTTCACTGAGTAAAATGTTTCGATATGAATTCTAAATGAACAAATTATACATTAATAATATATGAACAAGTGATTTTTAAAGACTGACGAGTCCGTCATGTGCAATAGTGTAAAAAGATAACAAACGCTGTCATTTCCGGAGGTCAGTCTTTCATTGCCAGTTATCACATTCTACTGGTATACTGACTGACCTTGAATTTCATGCACAGTTACAATAGTGTTATATATTCCTCAAATGTTTCAGTGACATGTAAGCTATTTTTAAGAGGATAGTTTTTCAAGAAGCATAAAAGAGGACAATCCTATTTGTGCACTTATTTGGCAATGTTTAGAAGAACTACAGAGGTCACTACAGCCATCGTGTTCATTATATAGCCAAAGGTTTGTGGACACCTCATATTAAATCAATATGTCCCTGAAAATCCCATTCCAGATTTAGATTCAGGTATTCTCCTTTGTTATAATAAGACCAACTACTCTGGGAAGACTTTTAACTGGGAAGAATTTGGAGCATCGTTATTGGGTGTTGGTTGAGCGGGTCAGGGCTTAATTTAGTTCCAGTTTATTTGAATTTTGTCACAGCTCTCTGAAGGAACCTCAAAATATGCCACACCAATATTGACAGAGTGTGTATTTATTGACCACACTTTATGAACAGGAACGTTATCATGCTGGTGGACGTTTGGATCTCTTGATTACATTAATATAGCGTATTATTCTGCTAACATTGTGGTAAAACCTGGAGATAACCCAAATATATGGGTGTGAAGGGCCGGTGTTCACAAACTATTGTCCATATAGTGTATATGCTGTAAGTTAATGTCTCCAACAAAATATAACACTAAACTAATGATCAAATAAGGAATTGTTTTCTAATGATATAAAAAATATACTTTAGAAGGTAAACTGGAACACATTATTTTTTTTAATTTAATTTGTTTTCAAATGTAAATTAAACACAAAACACACCATGTCCTTATGGTTTGGGTTTGCCTTTAAATTTCATGTCATGTTGAATTCTATTGTTTGTGTTTTAATCATTTTTTTCAAATCTTAATGAGCTGTGCTGTTATATGATCTAATTCTCTGTTAGAGTCCATGGTATGACATAACCTTTTGGCCGTGATGTAGCAGAAGGCAGCACATCGGGCATCACCACCACACCCTGTTTTCAGTATTTATTCTGAATTATCTATGGAAATGTGTATTTATTGTGATTTGCTGATAATGGTATGTGCTGAATTAAACATTTCCTTGCTATGTCCATTATGTGTTGTGATATTAATAATACCAGAGCCTGTAGATGAAAGCATGTATGCTTTGATGCTGCAGCATAATACACTGTACACTTAGTATGTAGTAGTATGACGTGTGCAACAATTAACCTCTGGGCCAGTTGAATTTATTTAAGAGGTTGGCTATGTTTGAATGAACATGCATCATTTTTGAGAATATTCATAATTTTTACAACAAAACATCTTTTCATCAGTTAAATGCATGCATTGAGGAGATGAGGCAGTGGAGAGGATCTTAAATAAGTATTTAAAACAGTAATCAATACCATCAATATCTATTTCTACATCTATCATTGCAACATGTTAGAAGATTTATTTTAGTTTATGTTGGGGATTGTTTAAACGGATGTGGAAGTTTTTTTTGTTTTTGGTTTAAATTGATGGTATGAACACACAAATGATACTGAATATTAATGAGCTGTAACTTGGCAGAAAGCACTGTAGTAACTTGGTTTAACCTGGTACAAACATGTTTCAGGTAAAAGCATTTAATGTTTAAAATGTGCTTTAATTGTGCTTTAACAGTCGCTTTAATTGTGACTGAGTGTAACGGAGGTTAAACAGGGAATTTAAAAAAAACAAGACACAAGTGTAGTCATTAGCTGCAAGTGATTAGAGATTGTTTACACCAGGCTCAGCAGCTTGCTTCCACTTTCTCATGTGACTCAAAACATTGATGATAGACACATACAAACCAAATCGCTTGTCTACCTGCATCAGTGACATTTCTGGCATTTTCTTTCTCATGGGATATAGCTGGGTTCTTTTTTTTTTTTCAAATAAAATATATTTATGCAAAACTTTTTTTTTTCATCTTTTGGCTTTTCACTGCCACTAGGGGTCGCCTTTCAGGAATGCCCTTCATGATGCAACCCTGACCTTATCGGGCTATACCCCTAGCATGCAGGCCTTTGGACCGGATAACCCAGAGGGAACCCATACAAACACAGGGAGAACATGAAAACCCCCACATAGAAATATCTTAGGTTGTCCTACCAGGGGATCGAACCCAGGTCCTTCTTGCTGTGAGGCAACGGCACTACCACCGCACCACCTTGCCGCCGTACTTGCATTACAATAATACTAAATTTGTATTTTTGTATTAAAGTAACAAAAAATGTAAAATAGTAATAATCTCAGACAATTGGAGCTCACTGTAGGTCTAATCAACAAAGACTGCATTAATGATACACTTGATTAGAAACACAACAACTGAAGCGTAGCTACATAAGATTACATTCTAGGGAAAAACAAAACCACTGAACAAAAATACTTACTGTTTAACGATTATATACATTTGTGGATTTCTCACTTATTCTGGAGTGTTTCCATTAAAAGCAACTAAAATTATTTTATTTGATTTATTTATAAAATAAACTCTTAATCCTAGTTTAGGGTCACGGAATTCTGGGCGCGAGAGTAGGAACAACCCTAGACAGAACCCCCTAATCCATCATAGACACAGAATCACACACAGAATCAAGTCTAATCATATACAGTAGACGATCACAGAGGAGTGCGCCCTCTACTGCTCTACAGCCCAAACTACAATATAGACCTGATTGTAAAAAAAACTGACAGTACCATCTATAGCTGAATGTGCTTTACATAATGGACCATTTGCCAGATCAATTAAATGATTTGACAGATGTTTTAATAAAGTGTATATCTTTTAATTTTTTTAAAGATTAAAACACTTGATGTGTGATTGTGGGTTTTTCACACAATTGTATTCTAATGAGGAACGCCCAAATGAGAAAAGGTTTCGCTTTTGATCCACTTCCTTATATGGGCTTTTCCTCTGATTATATACAGATTTTACTTTAATTTTGGATTTGTGAATTATTAGTACAGAAGGGTGACGTTTGCGTCAGAAAGGGCATCCAGCGTAAAACATGCCAGATTGTAACTCGAGTGACTGGCAGTGGCGACCCCTAGTGGCAGGGAAAAAACCGAACGGTGAAAAAAGCATAGAACTGTTCTTCTATTCTGCCAGTAAGTCCTTCTAAGTGCTACTATGTCATTCTGGAATGACTGACACACTGGAAGAATTTTCATATACTTGTTTTTACATTCTGCTTTTGGGTGGGGCTCAATGTAGACTCTTGTGCTAAAGGACTACAAAGAGCTGTGGTATATAAGGAGTGCATGGAATACCTCACTCTGTCTTGGCCAGTATTGCCCAATGTTTAAAGGCAAGATGATCCTTTTTTTAATAATTGATGGTTAAAGCCTAAGACACATCTACTTCTAAAAGTAGGAGGTGTATGAAGAATTATTTACAAAATCAGAGGGTAAAATATGAGCACAGTAACAAGGCTTTTAAATACACACAACTCCTGCTCACGGGATATTTTCTCTTTTTTGGACCATTCTCTGTAAAACCTAGAAATGTTTGTGAATGAAAATGTTTCTGAAATACTCAGATCAGCCCATCTAGCCCCAAAAACCATGCAATGCCTAGTCACTTAAATCACCTTTTTCCCCCCCATTTTGATGCTCAGTTGTTTTTACCACCTTTACATGTCAAAATGTATTAGCTTTCATACATGTCATAGGCTGGTTAGATATTTTTATTAACAGGCAATTGAATATGTGTATCTGATGATAAAGTAACCAGTGTGTGTAAATGACATATTTGCATCTTTTTAATTTTAACTGTTTAAACAAACAAACAAACAAAAACACAAACAAATATTGGAATGTTTATTTTAAAAGAATACATTGCCTTTTTCAGAGATATGTTCTCTCTCGGGTTACAGTACTTTTTACTGCGATCTCTCTATCCAGGAGATGACTATACTAAGTACTATTTTAACAAGTGTTTTTTTGTTGACAAAAGACACTTCACTAACTTACACACTGGCCCAGTGAATACAATCTGAAATATTGTGCATGGACGGATGATTCACTTGGCTAAAGTTGGAAGTAGTAATTTTAGAGTGCAAACATTTGACAAATAACGGAATATTCTATATGAATGGATTTGGTAGTCTGCTAATGATGTAGGTGATGAAATTAAAATAACATAAAAGTAGATACTTTGTGTTTTTACTTTCGGACTTTCACCCAAGTAATGGATTAGTGCGGGGCAGTTACTGAAATCATCCTATTTAATTTAGGAACTTATTTTTTTTAAAGACATTTCAGAAATAATGCGTTTGGAATAGAGGTAACTCATTGTGCATACTGAAGAGGAATTGCACTCAATGTAACTGGGCTTACAAATACTCTTTGGTGCATTAAAATGTGCAGGTTAAACATATTTAAGATTATAAACCCAAAACAATTGATGGCATCAGTGTTCTATTAGATGCTTTCTGTGTGACAGTGGTAACAGCCCTTGAAATAATAAAAAAGAAAGAATATTTTAAAAACCTAATAGTTCAGAAGTCTTCACTTGGTGCTTATTATACATCAGCATATGTCCGGACGGTGCCATGTTGCTTTTTTCATTATGGTCCATGTATTTATAATACATCACTTTGTAAAATGTAAATCTTTCCAGCAGCAGCAATTTCACATGTAAAAATAAATTAAAATTCTCTTTTTTTAGAAGTTCAGTAACAATGGTGTATATTTTAATTGGCTTGTTCTCTCAGGTAAAAGCCCAAAGCTGGAATCTGTCCATTGAGTTGCAAGGGACCATAGACGGGTTTTCGTAGCGAGCGCTCAGGCACAGCTTCTGTCCGTGGTTATAAATCAGCTGATTCTACAGAGCCAATGAGCAACACACAATAAGGCAAATGGCAACATATCCCTGCGGTCCAATAAATGTAAACGCTAAGAGATTTACAGCAAGTTATACAAGAAAATGATTACTTCTCTTAATCTATAAATTCAGAGAAAAGTTGCACAAAGAATTCTGGCTCATCTTAGACCCGAGTACAAACCCGATTCCAAAAAAGTTTGGACAAAGTACAAATTGTAAATAAAAATGGAATGCAATGATATGGACGTTTCAAATTTCTATATTTTATTAATAATATATGACATATCATATGTTTAAACTGAAAAAATGTATCATTCATTTGTAACAACACATCTCAAAAAAGTTGGGACAAGTTTTGTTTATGACTGTGAGACATCCCCTTGTCTCTTCAGTACCCAGACATTTACAGACTGTTGTAAAGAGAAAATTTGCCCAATTTGAGGGATAGAAATGTTAACCCATTCTTGTCTAATGTAGGATTCTAGTTGTTCAACTGTCTTAGGTCTTTTTTGTCTTATATTTCGTTTTATGATGCGCCAAATGTGTTCTATCTGGACTGCAATCTGGCCAGTTCAGTACCCGAACCCTTCTTCTACGCAGCCATGATGCTATAATTGATGCAGTATGTGCTTTAGCATTGTCATATTGGAAAATGCAATTTCTTCCTTAAAAGAGACGTCGTCTGGATGAGAGCACACAGCCCTCTTCAGATCACCCCACAGATGTTCGATGGGATTCAGGTCTGGACTCTGGCTGGGCCATTCCAAAGCCTTGGATGTTCAAATATTTAAATTCTTTGCAATTTTACACTGTCAAACACCTTTCTCATATCGCTCCACTATTTGTTGGCGCAGAATTGGGGGATTGGGGGTTCCTTTTTCCATTTGTACTTCCGAGAGCCGCTACCACTCCAAGATGCCCAGTCATGTTAATGACCTATTGCTAATTGACCTAATGAATTGCAGTTGTTTGTACCTTTAACTTTTCCAGCCTCTTATTGCCTTGTCCCAACTTTTTTGAGATGTGTTGCTGTCAAATTTCAAAATGTCTCATTGATTAGTAAATTACTGCATTCCATTTTTATTTACAGTTTGTAATTTGTCCCAACTTTTTTGTAATCAGGTTTATAAATTGGCGAGTGAGGGGTTTACCTTTCTGATGCCTTATAACACCACACTCTGAGGTTATTAAAATGTACCTGATTACATTATACAAACAAAATGCTGTAAAGCTGTACACAGAGTGCTGCTTATGCACAGGTCAAACTGCACAGCTAGACACACGGACGAGGACGAAGGATTAGTGAACAGTGTGAAAATGTTTTAAAAATTTGTATTACCTCCTGCAGCTCCCATTTCTGTTCAAATCCAGTGAAAGTGTTGTGGCCTTTGTACTGACAATCCTCGAGTTTCACTGGACCATCACTTGCATGCAGACAAAGTTCCTTCTGCAGGCTGTGTCGTATTTCATGTTGTGTAGAAAACTCGAAATACTGCAAATGTATGTTTTGAGAGGAAGACGAAAGAAATGCTGTTTAATACAATAGTAAATGTCTAAACATACTGTACATCATTTTAAAATAATAATGTAAAAAAAAAACTTAGACGGGGGGGGAAGATAAATTTTCCAATGGTAACAGTTATAAAAGTGGTACCTGATTGCCTCCCTGGCCATGACATGGGTACATGATGATCGCCTTGCCTCCCTCATTGCTCTCTCCTGCATCAAGACACATGTCCTTTCCTGTATTCTTGATCTAGGGAGAGAGGGTGTAAACACAGCCAGAAACTAAATAAACAGTGAAATGAGTGAGGTAGAACCATTAGTTGGATGAAAAGAAAAATGGCGACAGAGAGGGCCATTGGGGCAGTATGATCCAAGTTGTTAAAATATGTAAACTAGTTATCGTTAAGACCCCTCTGCAGTTAGAGGGAAACCACAATGGCTAGACACAACATACTGTGGTCTGGACTATTGGTATGAGGAGAAAGATAAAGAGTGAGAAAAAGACTGAAGAAAGAATGACGAGAGCCAAAAGAATAGGAGAGGAAATGAAAGAAGAATGAGAGAAAGAATAAGAAAAATGTGAAAGAATAAATAATAAATGGAAATATGAAGTGAAAATGTGAGTTACCACACACATACCTCTGGGCACACATGCATGTGCGCACACACACACACACACACACACACACACACACACACGTACACACTTACTGCGCCAAACAGCAGTGGGTTGCGATCAGGCATGAAGACCTCTGGGTACACGTTCTTTAAATACCAGGAGAAGTTCTTACACTGTAGTGTCTCTCGAAGCTCTAAGCGTTTAGAGACGTCGCCAAAGGTTCTCTATAGGAAACACACCCAGAATGCCATTAATAAACCTCAATAATTGTGAAGAGAGTGGTTCATTTCTAAAGCAGCATTGCCATGGGTCATATAGGAACTGGTATAGTCAGTCTTTCCCTTTTGGGTTTAGACAAGCAGCAGATCTTGGCTACATGCTGAAAGTCTGGTGATGGTTTTCAGTGGTTTGGGCCATGAAAGTGCAAAAAGTCTTGGATTCAAGTCAAGAGTCTGGCAGGATGCCTTTACAAATCAACTTAGCACTGAAAAATGACCAAGCATTTTTTTCCACAGGTCATATGCAGCCACAAATCTTTATAATATGACTGCACAAGCATCTGTAGAAAATACAGAGTATCCCGATTACATTAAGTATTGTCTTTGTTATTTTCCATTTAAGTTATAAAAAAATGTTATGTGCACACTGTCAAAAATTTCTTAATACTCTGTGTAGGAAATATCTCTAAGGGGCCACAGTGTGGTGATAAGGGTGATATAGTGTACATTATAGAATCCATCTTTGCATAAAAGTATATAATCTTTATGTGGAAGAGCTCTGTTAAGACAAAGAACAGACTATTTATACAGACTTTACCTGCAGGAAGAAAGAAAATAAAAAACACAAATAAATGCTTAAAACGTTTGCATTACCTCTTTAGACATCTGTGCTGCTTGCTGGTTCCTGCGGTAGAAGATATCCTTGTAGTCATCCATCCAGACCTCAGCCAGTCTCACCTGATTACGGGCGATCACTTGTGTGCCCTTTGGAAATGTGTGAGGACTTTTGTTGCGGAACACATGGCCCACAATTGAGCAAGGGATGATCTCCAACTGACCACCACACTGCCATACCTGCAAGAAAGCAAGGAAGAAACACTTTTAAACAGTATTTTTTTTTTCAAATAGCACACGACCCCATGAGGAATAAGCTGAAGAAAATGACTGAATTAATAATACATTATAGAATTATTAGTGATTTTTGTAAAAATCACAAAAAATATAAAAACTATAGCATGGAAATATAATTTTTACTTCAAGTTTCTGTATGGTTACTAGTTTACATCATTCGCTACTGTATTTTTGCTAAACACAAACTGTCCTTTTCACCCTTCAGCTTCAATTATTTATCTTTAGTAGCAACATTACACGGTGTGCCAGTCCACCTCATTGCAACATGCATACACACATTCAATCAAACCCAGGATGAATTCACAGTAACCAAGTGGGAATGATTTCATCTCTAATTCTTACCCTGAATGACATTTCAATATTTTCTCCTCCCCAGATCTCCATCTCCTCATCATAGCTCCCAATGTGATAGAAATAATCTTTAGATATAGAAAACAATCCTCCAGCAAATGTTGGCGTTCTGTACAGTACAGACAAACAAACCCGAACTGAAGGCCATTTGTTTTAAAAGAAGTCCTTAAGTCTTAGCTTGTTTATAAAGTCTTATCTGTTTAATCCCTGTGCTGTGTCTTACTTGATAGGGTAGGTCTCGTCTTTTCGCCTCTTTTTCTCATGGTCAGGTAAACTCTCCCAACCAAAAGACAGGATCCAGTCAAAGTTACCCCGGTTGTGGTTTTGCCCATATGGAGAAGGCTTCATGAACTCAAATGTGTTCAGGTCGATAGTGGTGATGTCTGGACTCACCACTGCTGTGTAGTTCTCTGCTATCCGGGCCAGCAAAGGCTCTAGCCAGCCATGAAAACATTCACCTGCATAGGAAGGGCATTTAAAAGAATAGTCCTCAACATTTGTGGCAAAAGTTGCAAATGGGTGTTTCAATGATGTTTAAGTGTCATGCTTTCAGCAGGGGAGAGTATGAATCAAGCTACGTCAAGAACACCAGTGGAGAGCTGCATGTGTGGTGCTCTATGTAAATAGCGTGTAAAACCACATTAAATCAAAAACGTGTATGAGTTTAACCAGCATGACACACATACACTTTCAAATGGAGTTAATTATTACTGCCATTATGCTTGTTTTGCTAGAGAAATGTAAAGGAAGGGCAAGGTAAAGTGTGTGAGTGAAGTGCAAAATACACTATTTTTGACTTACAGTGAGCATCTAGAAAAGTGAGGGTGGCTCCAGTGGCTACTGATGCTCCCAGCAATCGTGCAGCAATAAGACCTTTTCTTTCGAGCTGTCGAACCACACGCACAATGCGCAGTTGCTTCAGATACTCATCTAACTCTTCTTTTAGCTGTCCTGTTTGTTATAATGCACAGTCATACATATGCAATTTTTTTATTTTAGGGAAACAGGAGGTAATCTATGCCATGCGAAAAAACTTAAAAATCCATGAATAATCAGACAGTAGGTATTTTTGACGATTTGGGTCTGAGCCACAAAGTGAATTTTAAATAAAACACTGATTTTGCATGGAAAACATAAACATATAAAAAGTTTTATACAGACCTCAGTCTGGACACTGTAAAACAGAACTGCTCAACATAATAGGTGTACTGTGACTATGTAAAGATACAGTAAATGTGTCAGAGACTTCCATAAATAGAAGCATGCACCAGAACGGTTTCAATTTCCCTATGCCTTTAGAGAAATTTTCTCCTAAGAGAGAATTATTATGACTGAAATGAACCTGATGGAATAAGTCAAGTATAATTAAATATAACCTGCTAATAATTCAGTCAACATTGACATGCATGGCTGCCAACTAATAGAATTAACTCTCTTGTCTTTACTAATAAAAAATGGGTACAAAAAAATATTTTCTACTTTGTCTAATCCACAATTGGCATTTCTCTTAGTAGCAGAATGACCATATGAACATAATCTTTGTTTTAGTGTCCAATAAAATATCTTGTTTAGTTTGCACCAACCTAATAAACCTATGCAGACTACACTGCGTTATGATGCCCACAAGTGTTATTAATCTATAGAAGGTGGTAGGACCATTGTGCTTTCATTAAATAAATGACTGTTATAAGCAATAATTTGTCCATTTATAGGAAAGATATAAACTGAGCATAATGGCTAACATTCTGGCAACTTGGGAAAGTAAGTGGAGAGAGAGAGAGAGTACTTTGTACAATCAGAACAATTAGCCAAAAAAGGATGATTTAAGAAATTTAAAATTAAATAAGAATGAGAAGGAAAGGTCAAAGGTGTTTACCATCACAGTCTGGTACATCACTGGTCATTTCAGGGATTTGTTCACAAGTGAAGCCTATTTGTTCAGATTCTGCATAAAGCCAATCACACATTGCTATAGTTTCTGCTCTACAGCCCAGTTTGTACCACTGGAACAAAGGTCCTGCTTTCACAGTTAAGCTAGAAAGTTATGTGTGCCATCTTACTTGTATTCAGTTATATATAAGCTACAGGGTTATTACCATCTGTGCTGGCGTCATCAACAAGAATAATCTCTTTGAGAAGAAGGGCAGGAGATGTGT
>JAOUQT010000044.1:11281429-11296271 GCA_025769995.1 Xyliphius kryptos | reverse complement strand
GCATTGCAATATTTTGAGCAAAACTGTGCTCTTACCCTGCTAATTAAACCTTCACACTCTGCTCTTACTGGTGCAATTAATGAAGATTGGCCACCAGGCTTGTCCAATTTAGACATGAAACCTCCCACACTAAAATGATAGGTGTTCCAGTTTAATTGTTTAACCTCTGTATATCAAAAGGATTGTTCTGCAATATATGCTAAAAATCAGGTTTGTGCTGTAGCATAGCCACCATATAGGCTAAATTACACAATGATCCTGTGTCTGTTCCCCTCTACCCAGGAAAGAAAGGAAAGGGTAAAGGAAACTAGAAAGACATCCAGTAGTGGAAGCGAGAAGGCCAGACCTCCAAACTCCAGCCTTTCAGTATTCTGGATATCTCTCTATCTCTTTCTCTCTGCTGATATGTCTATGTCTACACAATACAGCTTTTTTTTACCATACTACATTGCAGTTCTTGACCACAGGAATGTGGCTGCTATAATATGATTGACACATATTGTATGTTCTTTCTGTTCCACATGGGAAAATGAAACACTGAGGTTTGGAGAAAAACAAACATGGGCTCTTTGTAAAAGACAGAAAGATTACACTCTCTGCCAAAAACATTACACATGACAACAGTTGTCTCTCTCTTTCTCTCGCTCTCTTTTATACATACACACACAGAATAAAACTGTGTACCTAATGATCAGTCATATAAATACGTTTTGAATAAAACTGATGAGGCAGTACAGTGTTGCCTGTTTTGGTGTATGACTAGTGTTTTGGAAAGTCTTATTTCTTTTTTGTAGTATTATTTGCCATTTAAAATAAAAAGATTTTTCAAAATTATTCAGCTAGGTGTTTGACATGTTTCATCTTCGATAATCTCTGAATTATTGTTTGATGTGTGAGCAGACGTTATAGAGTAAATCAGCTACGTTTTGAAAACCAGTCAGTAACACACCTTTAGAGTTCATATATTCACTGTATCCTATAATGATAGATGATGATTTCCATAATATGAAAAATACGGACAGAATCGTGGATGTAAGGCAAAATATAAATATGGAAGTTCAAAGCAATTCACACAGAATTTTTTTATATTAAAAACAATATACAATATCTAAAATACTGAACACTTTTAAGACTTGTAACATTCTTACATTGACGGTTTTATGTACAAGAGTTGAGTTGACTGTTCTCGGCTCTCACCATAATTTAATCTCAACTTTAAACCACTTCCTCAATCAATAGAAGATAATCTACAAAGCTGGATGAATATGTCTATGAAATGTCTTGGCAGAATAGCAACTATAAAAATATGAGTCCTCCCAAAAATAAATGAATTATTTATGAATCCTGTTAAACATCATACCAGCTGTTTCAAATCACCTGATTCTGAATAATTACATTTTATTGGAAAAAATTAAAAATCTTACCGACTGCACTACTGTGCTGCTAGTTAAGGACTTTTACTTATTTAATTCTTCTTTAACTTGTCTTTGGTAGAAGACTTATGGACTTATGGTCGTTGTCTTGCTGCATTATCCTCTGACATTTTCCTTTTCAATTCTCTGATATAATGTTTTTCTTTCTTCAAGCATAACACTTTTCATTTAAGCCGAAATGAAAAGTTTTTTTGGTTACATCTGTCCAAAAAAACATTCTTCCAACCTTAAGTCTTCTGTCTTATCCACATGATCTTTGACCTTTACTAGTCTGAGCTCATATTCTTTTCATTAGAATATAGAAAATTCTGATGGGTTCACAAACTTCCAAGCTCCACTGTACCTGTGCCCATTGCACCTTTGCCAAGAAAACGACTCTTTTGGAAGATTAGGAACTTTATTAATATTACCACACGTCATTTGAAAGATTGAATGCTATAGAAATAAATCAAATGACGGTATTTAGTTTTAATTAATTTTATTGATCTCCAAAGGGAAATTATTCTCTGCATTTAACCCATCCAGGTGTGAACACCCGGAGCAGTGTGCTGCCCCCATTGAGGCGCACAGGGATTGTTTGGGGGGGTTGGGTGCCTTTCTTAATTGCACTTCTGTCATGACTTGCCTAGAGTAGGGATCAAACAGGCGATCGCTTGGTCCCCAGCCCTCTACATTATTCATTTAGACATCTAATATTTTCCTGCTATCAAACAGATCACGATGTCATCTGCAAACATCATAGTCCACGGCGATTCCTGTCTGACCTCATCTGTTAGTCAGTCGATCTTTAGAGCAAACAAGAAGAGGCTCAGAAACATCAACTCTGCACATCACCCTTGAACTCTGCACATCACCCTTGTTTTTCTAAATTGGTATAAGTGCACTTTTCCTCCATTCCTCGGGCATCAATTCACTTTTAATATCTAGTCAAAAACACCACTCCCTTTTCTCTTATACATCTACCCGTATGTGGCTAAAGTAACTTAACACACAAGCCTGTGAACAGTGAAGCAAGAACGTAGAATCATTGGGTAAAGCTGGCTGCACTTCTGAATATCCATTTAGAGATATTGGAGATCGAGTGGGTTTTCTCCGGGTGGTCTGGTTTTCTCCCACAGTCCAAAGACATGCATGCTAGGTAAATTTGAAATGCTAAATTGTCACTAACTTGTGTGTTGATATGTGACTTTGTGTATGATATGAGACTTGTGTACGAGTATTATCGTGTTCCTGTCATTAGAATAGCCACTAGCGCTGAGGATGACGTTAAACAATAAATAAATAAAATAAATAAATAATCGGCTATGGTGGCTGTGCTGGTGAATATTCAATTTACATTTTATAGGTCACAATTTTACATTTTCACATTTTACATTTTTAGGATCTTGTTTTTCTTATTTAATACATCTTGTTTATACAATGAATTTTTTTCAACAGTGCTCACTAATAGTTAATAAAATGAATATGGAAGAAGAGTCTGGTAGTGAGGGACCAAATGCTTCAGATATCAGAAGATTGAAGAACTTCTCTAGGTGTATGAATGCTTCAGCATACCAAGACATTTTGGACAATTCCATGCTCTCACAGTTTGGTGCTGGCCCCGTCCTCTTCCAACATGACTGTGCACCAATGCACAAAGAAAGGTCCATAAGGATGTAGATGACAGTCTGGTGTGGATGAACTGACCTTAACCTGATAAAACGTCTTCACAAGTGCTCTTCGGGAATAATGGTCAAAAATTCCCATAAACAATCTCCTAAATTTTTGTGGACAGCCTTTCGAGAAGAGTTTAAGCTGTTCTAGCTGCAAAGGGTGGACCGATATCATATTGAACCCTATGAAGTAGCTCATATGTGAGTCAAGGCAGGTAAGCAAATACTTTTGAAAATATAGTGTATTTGCAGGGCTCCTCCTAAGTAATAATAATAATAAAAATAATAATAATGATAATGATAATGATAATGCCTTTCTAGCGTCCAAGGACAGTCCTGGGAAAACCTGGCAACCCTATGTTAGAGTCTATCTGATTTTTTTTTTATGTTTATTAATACTACCATATTAAAAATGTAATGATAATGAACGGTTAATGACTTGCAAATATAAAGCAAATAGGCTTGCCACTCTATTAAATCTGCACGCAACCAGTGTGCCATGCTAATACATTTTCTTTAGATCTGCCCCTGCCCAGGAAAGGAACCATATCAGAGAGACCTTCTTGCGGCAGCAAAACTACCCACTGCACTGTTGTACCTTGTTCAGAGAGACGATTTATCTCCAGTAAATATCTTCTTTAACCAACAGGTGTCAGTGTAGCATTCGTGCACTACACCTTGACGCATATCAGTGAAATGGTCAAAATATTTATATAAGCAAATACTGCAAAGTGTACTACAGTACATCGCAAAACAGAGCAGATTCAACTCCTTAGCTGCACCAACACATTTATGGGCTACTGCATGAATGTTAGTAAAATGTAAGTACACCTAGTTTGTACAGTCTTTCATTTTATTGCACTTTGATACAAGTCCGTTCTAATTTTAATGTTCCATATAAGAGTAATCTTAATGCCTAACGATTACGGAGCATGAACCGAACTTACAGTTATAGCACTCTTGTCTTGTTGCAACTTGTCACTAAATAGTCAAAACGCAGACACAGCATTCCATGCATTCCTCACTCTGTAACGAGCAGGAATGGACCTGTGATCACGAAGCCACTGGCATCCCGGAAGTATCTTTGATCTTATGGATTAGCAGGCAAGTGAAAGCGTTGCTCCGATATGGGAGCTCAGGAAAACGATCGAATTGCTCAGAAAAAAAACTCAAGATAAATAATAGGCCATTTTGAATGTACCCTAGCTTTTTTAATGGGCTTACTATCAGTTATGATGAAAACATTATAAATAAAGCATGATCAAAAAGATTTGATCGATATATTTGCGTTCCTTATGCCATGTGGGTATCTGAATTTTTTTCTCTCCCTTTTACTTCTCTGGTTGCATGCTAGTGCCCACAAGCTTGGGGTAGTTCTAAACAACCGTGCTGATTTCTTCGTATTGCTATGAATTAGGTATATCTAACTACTTCTGGAACCCATTCAGTCCTCGGTCATCTTGATTTTTGACGACTGTAGTTGACCTTGGTTACAGCTAAACGACTTCAGCTAACGATCTTAATAGGATTTGATTCATCAGTATTTCTAACACCAGTGTTTGCCTAGAGAGCCACAAAGACAGTCCCACTTACCTGTACATACATATCTCACTATTTCTCTGTCATTTATGTGGCAGATTAAACTTCCCATGGCTGCCAAAATAGCTGAGGATGTCTTCAGTAGAATCTTTCACCTACCTTTGACTAAGAAATTAAACTAGGGACATTTAACTTTATAAATAAGTAGATAAGTAAAAAAGATCCAGTTACCCTGTGCAGAGTACCTCTTGTTTCTGTCTGGGTTTCCGTCCACCTCACAAAACATCCTGCTAGTTGGATTGGGCTTATTATATGGATCCACTGTGGCCATATAGAGGTTTACAAAAAAGGGGAGAGAGAAGGAGGGAAGGTAGGATGAAAGAAAGGAAGGAAAGATGAAAGTAGGTAGGATGGATGGATAAGTGTTAAGGTGATGTATGTACTGTTACTGTATGTACTGCATCTGCAAGTAAAGATTCTTGTTCTATTTTTGACTTAGAACGTTGTCTGTTTGAACTATTATGGACACACTGTTTTTTTATATATGGTAGACACCGTAAAGCATTTCTGTAAGGATAAATGCGCTGGGAAAAAATCCCTGTAAATGAAAATTCACGAATAAATCAGCCATTAAAGCATTTGTAATGACCTCGACATATTCGTATTATCAATAAATGCCATAGATCTTCATGAGCATGACTTATATGATGAAAATATCTGCTTACGTTTACTCTAAAGCATCACTGTTCCCCTGGCAACACGGAGGCCGCTCTCTTGGCGGCAGACATTCGCATGGATCGTACCAAGTTTGAGCCCGCGGGATTTTACGAAGCGTTAAATATACAATATTTGTTTAATCACGCAGTGTCAGAAAATAGGCGAATAAACACCAAGACTGTATGAATTTGGTAAAACACACTGCGTTATTGTTTTTAACGAGTATCCGGTTAAAAAATGGCTCTTGGTTGGGTCCCCCTCCCCCATTTCAACTTGGAAGCGCTTCCTGAAAAACAGAATCAAGCTGTCAAATGCTTGTTGCTCGATGGAAAGTCGGAGCTAGTGACAAAAAGTGTCGCTTTAACAGGAAGTGGACCGTTCTGCCTCTAAATTCTGTTAACTTTTCAAAATAATGCATCGATGTGTTTTATTTTTTAGTTAAAACAAGTCATTAAGTATTTCGCCAGTTTAGCTGCACTGGTGTGGGTTTCCGTGTCGGTTCGTGACTCTCGGTGAGGCTAGCAGCGAGATTTCGTGGCGATGAGGTAAGCAGGTGTTAAAACCGGGGATTAAATGGCTCTAGCTACCTCGCTAATGCTTCATTCTCTTTTAAAAACTTTAAGAGCTGTATCGGGCACAGGTAACCTGAATGCAATATTGTTAATCATTTATATAAAAAAGCACAGTTATGAAGGAAACACGCAACCGTGCTGAAGTTAACGCCGACCGGTGGCGACATCTAGCTGGCCAGAGGCTGTATCATTAGCCATATTGCTAGCTCGCGAACTACAGTAAGTTTAGCACGAAAACTAAGCTCCGCTAACTAGCCGCGGGTTAAGACGGTACTAACTAGCTGTCTGTGTGTACATTAACTAGATAACTAAGAGACTTTCACTCACTTAGGGAACAAAAAAACGACCCAGAGTTTAGCAGTTTTATCCCAAGTCTTCAAATTTGCCCAGTCATTACTATAGGTTGTGTCAGTTCCAGTTAACAAGCGTGTAATAATGCTATAATTATGGGTGTAAACGTTACTCATTATGTCCAGTTTGGATATTAAATGTGTACTTTAGATATTAAATGTGTTTGAATTTACAAGTTATTAAGTAAATCGTAACGTGATGTCTACATCTGGATTATAAATGTAGCTATTTCTGAAGAGTTTAACGGCAGGAAGTGCATTTCAGGAAACAGGAGCAAAAAGAAGGGTGAGGTTGGGATAAGTGTTGGATAAGAAGCGAGGCTTTCGTTTTCATATCATAGGATCTTTTCGGGACTGGATACAGATTATGGTCTAATCCTAGCTAATCCCTATTTTCTGTTGGTCTGGAGAATTAAAGCAAAATGCACGGATACTTTGGTTTTGGTAGTAAAAGTGCAGGATTTAACATAAAATGTTGTATTGTTTACTTATTCTTATTATATTCTTATTAAAATTATTAATATATTGCATAGATAGACATTTGTTAATGCTTTGTATTTTCCTGCCACATTTGATGAAAACCAAAATAGAAATGCACGATATAACATAATCTTCTGTAGACACAATTTGGAGTGTTAACCGAAATGAAAATTCTGTGGAGGATAAATACAGAGGTCATTTTGTCAAGCTTTAAAATCATTTTGTAAAATTATAATACTTATACAAGGCTTATGAGACACCCAGCCTGATAATTGGTTCTAAACATGTTTATAATGTTTTCACTCACCACTGAATGCTACCTGGCCATATTCATAAGTGAATAGTGTTGGGGGGAGTGTGTGTCAAAGTAGATACAGTAAGTTCAACTCTTTTCTCAAGTCAATGAAGATTAGTTCTGGCCTAATTTAGACAAAATGCCTCTGGCTTAGAAAATTCAATTACAACATCATTTGATCATTTTAACCTAACTAGATTAGGTTTTTAGCAGGATGCATAATTTCTGTTGTAAGCCACATTTGAAAAGCAAGAAATACTATTTATTTTCCATATGAGAATATCAATAGTAAGTGATATGATATAATTTGGTTAGAGGGGTATTATATGGTATGTATCATGTGCCAGATGTATACATGTTATACATGTATACATGTATACATGTAGCTAATAGAGACAAGCAAGATATTAATGACAAAATTATATATGCTCGCTAAAGCCCATATGTGTCCAAATCTTTATGCATATAACGAATCTCATGAAATTGATATTCAGTACAGAGTCAGATATGGTAATATTGGTCTTGCTGCTAAGAAAAGAAGTAACTTCTGGTTCACAGAACAAACCTAGCATAATTTAGGCCAGGGTTTCTCCTGGGGAGCTACTGATCTGAACAATTTCAAGTTTTCTCTTCTTCACAATAATCTTCATCTAATTTGTGAAGAGCTTAATAATTAGCCCAACTCCCAAGACTCATTGTTAGTTCCAGATTTACTTCCTTGCACTTGTAAGTGTATGCATGTGGCTTTTAGCTTCACAGTAGTTACTAATAGCTGAATAGACAATATATTATATAATATATAATATTATATAATTATATAAATAGTATAAAAGCAGGGAACACCTTATATCTATGGTATTTTTGATAATATACTTTATGTAATAGTAACACAGACTAGAGAGGTGGATTTCCTGCAGAAAATGTGATTCTGCAGAGAGTGTGATTGCAACTGCATGTGCATGCCGGATGCTTAATAATTACCCCGTCTGTCCTTGCTGAATGTGGGTTTATGACAGAAGAGCTAATAAGGTTTGGCATCTCTCACAGTGTGTTCCTAATAAAGGGAGAATCTTTTTGAGTGGGGGTGTATACATTTTCTCTTAAAACCCATGTGTCATTAATGTTACATGCAGTTGAAGTGGTGTTGATATAACAATCCAATGTGCCTGTTAAAAATGTTAAATTTCCTTTTAAAATGCACAAGGGGTAAAAGCGAGGTCGAAAACGGGTGGTGCAGTTGAACAAGTGGGAAATATGTGATTTCCTACTGCAATCACTCTAATAATACTGCTATTTCCAGTATTACTCATAGATCTAATGTAATAAAGCAGCACCAAGCATGTGACTGAGTGGCTGATGCAAAGTTATTGTTCTATGTATACATCTGCTTTATATTTTTAATGTCTTTAGAATTTTAGAACTCTTCATTTAAATATCTTCCTCAAGGTCATAATACTCACAAATCAGAGCTAATTATTATAGCACAAAACCCTGGTAGGCTCATTGGTTAAGGTATTGTGGCACCAGGGATGCTGTGAAATAACAGCAGGAAAAATGCTGGAACGCCTACACAGAGCCAAAGATCATAATACTGAGAAGCAGAATGTAAAACAGTATCTCTGCCCACAGTCAGCCAGTGTGAGATCTTGTTTACATACACCTCACAGTAAATTTATGCATTTAAACTTTTGCTAATGATGATTAACATGCTGCCTTGTTTTTACGTATTAAACACACTCATTTTTGTAGCTTGCAAATAATTGCTTTCTTCTGTCTCTACATAATATCAATGCGCTTGCCCCAGTTATTCTTAATCCTTTTATATCAATGAGTGAGTTGATTTCCATTTGAAATATGGAAACGCAGGTGGCCTACTTCGTTACTGTAATAAACTACAAGTTGTTTATTTAATATTGAGTTGAATTTAAAGGTCTGTAAGTAAAGTATTCAAGAAATAATTATAAATAATAATAATACTGTAAGAAGTTAGTGGTTATATTCCTAGTTATTAGATTTTGTTGGTTGATTTTAGACCAACTTTCTTCAGTCTATATCTGAAATTATAAAAGATTAGCCACATTAGTGCTGTACTTACCGATTATTATTATATCTATTAATCTAACAATTCTATTTTTTAATTAGTTGATTAATATAACAACTAGTACACTTCGTTGGGAATTAAATAAATTTTTCAAAAATCGAAAATAATCCTGTTATATTGCGATATTTTCTCTAATTTCTTTGCGTTTGCGCTTCAAGTGTTCGTGCATAGCAGTTGTACTGTCGTGATCAGCAATCTCCACTTTGCAAAGCTAAAAGGGCATCACTCTGTTAATTCTGTCTGAAGTACTCTCACACTTTAGATAGACTCAGGTGAATTTTTATAGCTGCAACTTGCTGGATAAATCCATACGTTCAGTATTTTTGCATTTTTGTGACGCATCAACGCAAGTTATGCAAATCAACATATTTTCCTAATCGATGTTTTAGCATTTTTAGCAGATGTCGATGACATTGACATGTTGCCCCAGCCCTAGGCCACATGATTTGTTATTTTGCATATTCTTATCATGTCTTATTGGCCACAAGAGATAACGTGACATTCATATTTAAAACAGGGTCACTGCAGGTAATTTTTTTCTCTATTATTTAAACTAAGTGATTTTGTGACAACTCGGCACTCCAAATACTATATCACCGAATCATGTGCTGGGTTTGCGTGAAAGCGAACTGTGGTGCAGTCAAAAAACATTCTTCATGCATTTACTTCTGTCTTCCGTGTGTTCCCAAGTGGGGAATCGTAACAGAATGGTGTGCCACATACAAGTAAGTAGCGGAGAGGATAGCTATTGCTTGGACTGGATTTTATTTCTGCCGAGATGTTGCCAGAAAGAAGTCTAAAAGCCGGTATCGCTGTTTGTTTGAAGGCACCTCGCTAAAAGTCATATTCTTTTCAAGACTTTCCCATTAAACAAAAGCCGGATCAGACAAGGACATGTCAAACCCAGCGACCAGTGCCGCAGCAGGTCAAAGCTCTGGTTCTACAGCGAGTCACCCAGCTCCATGTCAAAATTCCTGTGAGGCATCATGCCATGATCCAGTCTGTTTTTAAGCTGAAAAAGGTGGGAGTGCTTCACTGTGACATGATGGTGTGAACCCCAGCCCCAGACAAAAGTGTCTAAGTTCTAGTGCTACAGCACACTGAACACCCTCCCACCCCAGATCAGATCACCAGACGGAGTAGCTGAGTTCCGGACATTGTGGTCAACACCCAGGCAGCCCAGTCTACCCAGTGTTTCTGAGGACATCCTATTGCCTCACTGTGCCCCTGATGTCATAGTGCTACCTGGCTCAGTTGAAGAAATTGCCCTCATCTGCTGTTCTGTTGTGGAGGTTGTTGCACCCACTACCTCGGCCGACTTTTTTTATCAGGATTTATAAAATGCAAATGCTTAAATAAAAAAAAGATTTTTTTCTTTTTTCAATAGATTTTACACATTCATTCATTCCTTACTTTCGATGTGCCGTCCATAATCCACATCGTGGAAATCATAACGCTATATAAACATAATCTGCAAAAAAAATCGGTTTTACAAAAGTAACCGTGCACCTCTTCTGTGATCGATACATCACATGGCAAATATATTTTTCTAGTGTCAAGTTTTAATCTGCCACAAGACACAGGACACAGGCTACTATATAGATAATCAGATAAAGATAAACATATATGCTGGAGGCTATCATTGCTACATTAGGTAGCCAGCCATATTTGACATATTTGTCTGCACCCATTACATTACATTTTATTGTAAACTTGTCCAAGAAATTTTTATTATGCTCAGCCCTTTGCTCAGTTGAAATCCTTTTTCAACTTTGTGTGAGAATTGTCAGTAATTAAAAAAAAATTCAGTACAAGATTGCAAAGAATGTACGTATTTCACCATCTATAGTTTATACCGTCATTAGAAGATTCAGGTAAGTCATGGAAATTCTCAGTCCATGAAGGTCTAGTTCGGAAAATAGTACTAAATATATATGTGGCCATTGAGCACTCAAACAGTATGGTATGAGAAACCATCATGCCACGGTGATGAACTCCATGGTCTCTAGAGTGCTGTTGAAAACCATACTCACATAAATAACACAGTATGTTGCTGCAGCAAAGACAAAACTAGATATTTATTTAGCAGAGAAACTCCAGCAACTTCTCTGGGCCCAAAGTAATCTGAAATCGACAAGAAATGGAAATGTGTTCTGAGGTCAGACAAGTCTAGACTCTCAGCTTGTTTTTGGGAAGACTGCATTTGGATTCTATGTGCCAAAGATCATTTAAAAGGTTATTTCCACTTACTAACAAGGCTATATCTAGCGTTTACACAGTTTGTTTTCTGAGGACTCATGTATAAGCAGCTTTGACTGGAAATAATTAGTGGCTTGTTCTGACATTTGCATGGGTGCAGCTTGACAAAGATACTGCATCTGTTCATGTCATGAACCGAATGTGATGGTAGAGCAAGTAGGTCTTTATTGCACTTCTTTTAACTAATTAAGGGGACGATAGAACTGTAATTCATTTAGAAAACTGAGTCTGTTTGATAGCATCAGTTTGAGTACTATGTGTTGCTTGTCTGTTGCTGGGCAGTCTTAGCCGGATTTCTCTGAAGTAAGCACATACTATGTCTGTCCAACAAATTCCCTTGTAGTATGTGATATAATAGGATTTATGCTGTTCTGTGATCTGATACAGTTCTGTCATGCTGTCGTTTGCATTGAGATTTCAAAAGGGTGGGGAAGCCTTATCTCCACTTCCTGGTACACAGCAGGAAAATACTAAACTCTGCTCATTTGTTTATATTTATTTTTATTCACTGTGACAAGTTGACTGTTGGATAGGCTGTTTTTGGAGAGTTCTGTCCCACTTAATAAAGTATTTTCTTTTCTTTTTTTTAACAGAACACTATCAGGAAGTGCCTTTCAGATGACTCCCGATTTCGCTGATCTCTGGTCTCTACCTGCCTGTGCCACCCACGCTCCTCTCTCTCCACCTCAGTGAGAGTACTAATCCTACCACCTCACACTGTTTCTTTCTCAACCTAAGTACATCATACAGTCCCACCCACAGCCACAGGAAAGCATAAAGCGGGAAGGAAATTACAAACTAATTCTTCTGTGTAGTCAGAAGACTATGATATGCTGGAGCATTTAATTTCTTGAAAATACTAAAACAGGCGATTTACAATCCATCAACCTATTATATTTTCCTTTTACAGTAAATAATTACACAATACTCGTGCATCCTGAAGATAGTGCACAAGTTGTCATTCTTCTAGATTAGTAAGTCTCACTTTGGTTGTTAGAAAAATGTCTGTGGCATTGCCAGCTGTGCGCGACACTAAGTGGCTGACTCTGGAGGTGTGTCGTCAATTCCAGAGAGGCACTTGCTCTCGCAGTGACGAAGAATGTAAATTCGCTCATCCACCGAAGAGCTGTCAGGTGGACAATGGCCGAGTCATCGCTTGTTTTGACTCCCTCAAGGTAAGAAGCGCTATACAATAATTATTGGATCTGTGTTTACAAGCATTGACAGTGTTCATTCGTTTATTTTATATACTCGCTTAATCCTAGTTTTTGGGTCATGGAAAGCCGGTGCCCACCCGGCAACTTTGAGTGCGAGGGCAGGAACAACTTATTGCTGTGTTTTGCAATATTGTATAAATTCAGAAAAGCACTTTTAATACTTAATACACATAAAGATTTCAATACTAGATTATTTATTTTGAGTTTAACCGCTCAGCCGCTAGATGTCAGTATTGTAACCTATTCCTCAGCCATTGAAAGGCCATACATACTACAGTACAGCATAATAGGAAACTTTTAAAGCAGGATTTAAAAATATACTTACAGTTTTATTTTCTTAATTTGCTTACTTAAAAATCCTGAAAACACTGAGATACTACTCAGCTCCACAAAACTTTGCACGAGTTTCCTTGAACTGCTACATTGTGAGAACAGGCTTGAGTGTCTTGAGTCAATAAACATGGTGGATGACAGCGAGACATTTGTTATGTTAGTGGTCCTGAAACATCTCTTTTTCTATATAAAATACTACCACGTCAGTATTTTTTCCCAACAACTGTAGTCTGAGAAGCGCTTCGGCATACATATTGGAGTGTGTGTTTTTTTGTTTTATTCCACAGATGAGTCAGCACTAGGCAGTGGCAGCCGGGGTTTATGGAGTTGTTTTGTGCATGTTTTCACCGCATACTGTGTGAAAATTTCAATAGTATGGGGTATGGAATAAAAAAATCAATATATTAAAAATAAAATATCACCATCAGTCATTTCATGAAATGTTAGCACGGTGTTAATGAATTGACAGTTGCATCTTGATTGTTCAATTCTGTAACACATTTAGTATATGATTTTCTTAAATATGATTTTTTGTAATATTGTATAAAATTGGTGAGGCAAGCAAATATTGACAAACGTTCAAAATGATCCATTTTCCATGGTATTACAGAATTTTAAACAAGATCAAAAGCTCTTTAAAATAGTTTTCCTTTTAGGCACAGAAGGAGCTTTATGCTGGTTAGTTAAATGGTTAAGTACTTACTGATGCACATGGGAGCTGCTTCATCTCACATACAGGGAGTGATCACATGCCCTATATGAGATTCCATGTTACTTTTATACCAGGGTTGCAAATGTCATGTAAAATTACTTTATAGTATTGTGTTATCCAATCAGGATTTTGTAGTTCGTCTTTTAGGTAAATTAGTTATTAAAGAAAGAGGCTATTACTGTACAACTTTTAAGCATGATGATGAAGATCATCACAATCTGATAGATTGTGTTTTAGATTGTATTACCTATTACAAATCTCTTCGTTGTAGTCTGCTCTTACTTGCACGAAGGAGTGTCTAAATCTTTTAACAATAAAGGAGAAAGTATGTTCTGAGATGTTCTGTCTAGGCGCGTTTGTGCTACAGAGGAAATGTTCAGTATGCCTAGATACACATGGCATAACGCAAAACCTACGCTGTGGTTTTGTCTTGTTTACAAGTTGATTCAATCATAATGATGACTGCTTTTGTGTCAGCATTAATATTGCATGTACGCAAAGAGCAAAAATATACATAACTTTTATACATAACCTGTTATTTCGATGCTGATCGGTGTGTTAAACCATGTGAGCACTTCTACATGCTGTCTCACGTTAAACTTAAATAAATACTGAACAAATAGATTGTTCGGTCTATCCAATCTCATCTCATCTCATACATTTCGCACCCTTTTACCATAACGTAGCAGACTTGATGAGGTGACAAGAATAAATGATACAGCACAAAGCATTGTGATGGAACAGGCAGTATTTTCTATACATTTTTTGAAGAGATTATTGAAAATAAATGGTATTTAATTTTATTTTATAATTTGAGATTTATGATAAAACAACAGTTTAAATTGAATATGTTGCCTTCTGGTTGCTCTTTGGGGTTAAAATTATTTTTAAATAACATACATAAACTTTATATTCTGTATTTTATTTTTATTGCCACTAGGGGTCGCCGCAGTGAACTTCTCGCATTACGATCTGGAACAAGTCGGTTTTACAACATTGTTCCATTGTAAAAAGTGCTAAATAAATAAAATTTGTGGAATTCAACAGAAGTATGCATGCAGATTTGCTTGTGGGTTTGTAAAGCTTTATGAATTTTCGGGTAAAATAAATTTTAGTGTGGGAGGTTTCATGGCTAAATTGGACAAGCCTGGTGGCCAATCTTCATTAATTGCACATTGCACC
>JAOUQT010000044.1:11266525-11277266 GCA_025769995.1 Xyliphius kryptos | reverse complement strand
ATCTGTGACCAAGACAGCAAGTCTTTGTGATGTATCAAGAGCCACTTTGGGGTGTTTTGGATGAGCAAGTCAGGAAATGTTTTCCTCCACCAGCATCACGTAGTGACCTGGCTACAATCCTGCAAGAAGAATGGCTTAAAATCTCTCTGACAACTGTGCAAGACTTGTATGTGTCATTCCCAAGAGGAATTGACGCTGTATAGGCCGCAAAAGGAGGCCGAACACCATACTAATAAATTATTGTGGTCTAAAACCAGGTGTTTCAGTTTCATTGTCTAACCCCTGTACATCCCCTCCGGGTAAATTCTGGAACATTTCAGGTTTACCATGCATGTGTGAAAGGTGCATTTGGAGTACTATAAATGCCATCTACTGACCTTTCTTTGTATGGCTGTGTTCTCAGTGTGCTATAGTTATCAATAGGTAGTAGGATAAGTGACTATTTAAAAGCAGGGGGTGGACTAATGAACAGGCCCCCAAGAACTTTGCTGCTCCGCACAAAGGTGTTAATGTTATATAGGCTTATATTGGGGGTTTGTTCATCTCATGTCAGAATGTTTTCCATTTATTTCCACAAAATGCATGAGAATCTATTATTTAGGGGGTTATTTAAAAAAAATCCTAGGGCAGCATGGACCCTCCTTAACTATAAATGATGATCAGGGTTATACAAAGGCTGCTCATATATATCTGGGCCCAGGGGCCATTCAATATTACCCCACAAAGGAAATACATGTACAGAAAGAATATATTTATTCCAGTCAGAAATAAAGCAGTTATAATAAGCCAGTACATAGATATTATGTACTAATATTGGATTACTAAAGGTTTACAATCCATGTAAACCCAATTGAACGTTTCTTTTGATTGGGCTGAATCGTGCCATTTCAATTGAGGTGTCTGATTTGTCTGTCCTTTTGTTACAGTTGTCAGTGCAATATCAGGCTCTAGGTTAACAGTTATTTGCAAGCACACTGACTTACCATAGTACAGTATAATAAAGGCATACACATTGTGAATGAATGTGTATCCTAATATGTTTATTTTTAGTCTTATAGACTCTTTGGAACATGTGACACACAATGATCATTATTATAAAGTATTTCAGTATTAGCATCATTAAAGTATCAGCAGATGGCTGTTGCTGGTTCAGGTGCTACATAGTTTAAATAAACAGAGTTTATTGGTCAAATAATATTCAACCTCTTCTTTCACTATGCTGTCACTCCCTTTGAACCATGACATTTGCTGTCACTGCACATCTGTCTGGTTTTCCAACCCCCACGCAGATTAGCTGAACTGATGTTTATTTAAAAGCTTGCATAAACCATGACTCACACCTGCACATGTGTTAGAAAAGCTCCAAAGAAATCTAAATATACAGCATTTTATCATTTTTATCATTTTGCTTCAGGTTGAGCTGTGGCAATTTGTGGATTAGAAAATGTGACCTAACTAATAAAAAATTCACATTACTGTAGAATATACTAGTATACAAACAGTAAACAGTATGTACTACATGAAATGTACAATGATGTGAATAACTATATAATCTAATTAAACATAGCAAAATGATAATTGTACAGCAGTTTGATTATACTGATTGACATTTTTATTGACTTGTTTATGTTTATTTAATTGGGCTTTTGTCCTCTAGCCTGGCTATATACATACAGCTTCCTCTCTTGTATACCCGCGCAGAAATGATAACCATGTACCATGTACCATACCAAACTGTTACCATGTAATTTTATCACCTAGCACAGACAGTATTCTGATATTTATATAATTAAATCACGTAGGATGTTGATTAAAAAACTTTTGATGTAAGAAAAATAAACCGCATGAAAAGTTTAAAAACATTATTAATTGGTACCATATTTGAAACGAGCAGCCAAACTTGTCAATTTTTTAAGCCAAGCTCTGGGTTAGTGAGCAAAAGGTCAGGTGTTCCACTGACCCCAGCTTCCTAGGCTGCTGGGATATGTGAAGAAAAAAAGCTGGGTAATGGCAAATAAATGCTTCCATCTGTTCTACGGTAGAACCATTCTGGGTAGTATTCATGCTGGATTTGGAAAAACATAATTTACGCTGGATATGCTGGATTTGAAAAAACATAATTTAGCTGTTGCATTTTTAAAACATTAAAAATGACTGAATTTACAGGCTAATGGGGATTATGAGTAAACAACGGTATAATCCGGCTTTCACATTAGGGATGAAAAGTGATAAAATTAACTTATTTACTGCTTTGTATACACATGCACTGACTGATATGTTACCCGCAACATTTACTAATGTGCAAGAAGGAAGAGTTATTCAAGTGGTCCCACATACAGCTGCTCTCTGTAAATTCTGTAACATTTCGGAATTACCGTGCATGTATGAAAAGAGCATAAGAGAATCCCAAAATCACTGCAGCCATATTTGGGTGGAATGCAAGAAAAGATAATATACCATGCTTTTTGTGTGGGTACAGAAATACGCTCTCCTCTGTTGATCAAGTTAACACAAGCCAAGACAAAATTGTTATATATCGTCACCTGTCTAAAATAATGGCCTAAGACATTTTTTTCAGGTTTTTCATTAAAATATTATTTATGTCGATTACAATTCACTCTTGACATAGGCCATTTTTTTTACAGTGGTATAATCACATGATCTGTTAATCTAAGGACATATGCGATTTTAGCAGAGGTGGACAGCATGGTGAGGAGGTGATTTGGGCAAATAAATATCATTACTAATAATAATATCATTATTATTGCATAATTACTTAGACCATTATTTTAGGAAGGTGACGATATGTTAGCTTTTATTGGGCAGTTAGCATTGCTTCCAAACATGTCCATTTGCCCAGCAGCAGCTGATACATTAGAAGAGCAGTACATATCTCAGAGAAAGTACGAATGTATATGAATCCACATACTCCTCTGGTTTTTTATCCTGTTAATTTTTTACATAATAAATTTGAATGTACAAATATGTGAGATTTAAAAATCATTTAGTTGAAGATATCTAAAAATCTCTTATCTTAAAAAAATCTTAGCTTGTTGATCTAAATACACTGGGTATGCAGGGAACAAGATCAGTATAGAAGTAATAAAATAGATTAGCTGCACTGTTAATCTATTTTTATAAGATTTATAAGAAACTGAACTAAATATTGGCATACCATATTCTTGCGATAGTGTAAGAAATGAGGACTGATGTCATCATCACTCACAGAGAGATTTATGAAATGTCTTTGTGCCTATAAAAAGTAACAGATATCTGTCATACCTTTGAGCAGTAAGTTTATGTGGTTTATCCTTCTATTATACTCCTTTACATTTCTTGTTTAAAATCAATTTATTTGTTTTCTAAAAACATGCATTTTTTTGCTTTCCCGGTACTATTCTTTTTGAGTAAGTTTATATGTCTCTTTTTTGTATTGCTTAGTGTTATAAATCGTGCATAAAAACATGTTTGTCTGTGTACAAGGAGGGCTATTAACGAGTGCCCTTTAGGCAATGCCAAGAGCTGTGTCTCAACTGAGGTCAAAAATGTATTGCATAATGCCAAGTAATATAGTGATACACCAAGGTGTAGAGTGGGCTGAAAATCGAGGACAGAAATCACAATTGTTTATCCTAAAGTAGGGAAAGCCAAGGTTGTCCAGAGCTACCTGTCAATTAAAATTGATTGAATGTTGCAAGGACAGGCTACTGTCTTATCTGATATTGGAAATATTGGAAAGAAATGTATAAAAAGTTGATTTTATATTTTTGGAACACATGCGGTTTCAAAACTTGACACCCTTGATTTAGCCTGTTAAGAACAAGCCATGATTATCTCTTGAATTTTTATTACTTTATTGACCCCCGTTGGGAAATTATTCTCTGCATTTAACCCATCCATATATTTACACCTGGAGCAGTGTGCTGCCCCATTGAGGCGCATAGGCCGTCATTATGGCAAATGGTAATCTTTTTATGGCTTATGGCATTTTATTAATTTGTTTTACAATGTTTTGTTAAATATTTATTTAAATCGGTCAATTACAGCATTCTACAGTCTGTTGTTTCTGTGTGACAGACCAATGCTATGTATAACAGGCAGTTGCTATGGGCAAAGATCTGATCTTGGACTCGCACAGATTCACAACACTCTGTTATAAAGACGTTACTCCATCAGAAATCACAACAGAAGATTATTATATTTGGAAAGTTTGTGTGATTTGTTTGTTGGATAATATGAAGAAACTACTGTACATAGCTGCATAGAACAGTTCCAGTTCTAATCTTATGGATTTATTTTAGCAAGTAGCTGTGAAATATGCATTCATTAAAATCTACAGATCAGATCCTAGGTCAAATCCTTGGAGACTAGTAGAATTGGTAAATAATATTTTTCGTTATGGTATTACACAGGTACAGCATTGTATTTTCTTTTTAGTAACATAAACATACAACTGCGGGATAAATTCTATAAATATTCATTCATTATGTCGGCTTAATCCACACGGGGTCACTGGCCAGAAACAACCTTACAACAGGGCACCACACACAGTCACACACACATTCACACACTAAGGGCCTCTTTAAAGATGACAATTATCTTAACGAACACGTCTTGAGGGAGGAAAACGAAATGGAATTGAAAACCCATGCAAATGTCGGGAGCACATGCAAACTCTGGATTGAACCCTTTTTTTTCTTTATATGAGGCAACAATGCTACCCACTGCACCACCGTTCCTCCCATTATGTAAATATTTGCCTATGAAATAGAATTGTGGTATTAGCTTGCAGCAGCTAACATTGCATTATAACAATGTTCAGTCTAAAGTTTCAAATGATAAATGTCTCATTTTGTTTGTAAAATAAAGGTTAAAATGAATTAATACATTACAGGCTTCAGATGTTGTATTGCATTGATTTTTCTAAAAGTGGGGTTTATAAGATTTTTTTGTAGAGGTGGACCTTTTCCAAAGAGCATAGCATATGAGTTTACAAAGACACACATACGCACACCATTTCAGACCTTCCTTTCATGTTCCTTGTGTAGTCAGTTTCAAAGATGCTGCTGCCACAGCATATAAATGTTCAGACTGCTGGAAATTATGAACTACAACCCCAATTCTAATGAAGATAGGACGTTGTATATTACATAAACAAAACAATAAAATGATTTGCAAATTATTTTCAACCCATATTTAATTGACAATACTACAAAGACATTTAATGTTAAAACCGTTAAATCTATTGTTTTTTTTTTTTTTTTGCAAATATTCACTCATTTTGAATTCGATGCCTGCAACACGTTCCGAAAGAGTTATGACGGGGCATGTTTACTACTGTGTTACATCCCCTTTCTTTTTTAATAACATTCGATAAGTGTTTTGGAACTGAGGACACTCATTTTTTTAAATTCGTCAAATTCAGAATAATTAAATATTTGCAAAACACAGTCAAATTTATTCCTTTCAGCTTTAAATATCTTGTCTTTGTAGTGCATTCAATTGAATATGCTTTGCATAGGTTTTTCAAATCATCTAATAATTTTATTTGTTTTATACAATGTCCCAACATTATTGGAATTGGGGTTGTAAACTGATTTGTTTACAATGTGTCTGTTTTCTATTTTGTCAATAAACAACCTAAACAAACTCATGCATATGAAATTACTATATTTTTAACTTATTACATGACTTGCATTCTAGGGTCGGTGTTCTAGGGATAACTGTAAATACCTGCACCCTCCATCTCACCTCAAGAGTCAGCTGGAGATCAATGGAAGGAATAACCTGATCCAACAGAAAACGGCTGCAGCTATGCTGGCCCAGCAGATGCAGTTCATGCTGCCAGGATCTAGCCTGTCTGCTGTGGTATGCTGCTCTATCACTCATTTCATATGAAGCCTTCCAGCCTGTCTCCCTCTCTTTTTTCTCTTTCTCTCTCTCTCTCTCTCTCTTTCTCTCTCGCTCTCTGTGTCTTTGCAGGGAATGTTCTTGCAAGGATACTTATATCTGATACTTGTGGGAACATTATTTTTGCCTCATAATTAATGTGCTATTTAAAATTCGAAAATAAAAACAGGCATTTCATTACTGAGCTTGAGGGATATCGTAAAATATCTGCATCAATAATTATATCAATGGAACAATCTAACAAATTTTGCAATGCAAATATTTGTGTATGAGTATGTATTACATGAATAAATCAAACTAGAGATAATCATTTCCTGAAGAAAATGTGAGTGTGATTGCAGCAATGCATCTATGTGAAAATAAAAACGTTTTAGGCATTGTGTTTTGGTTTTGCAGTCATCCTTTCCTGTTGGACAGAGTCTGGGTCCAGGACCTGGGATCACCTACACCCCCTACTTCTCTCCTGTCACACACGGGATGGGACTTGTTGCCACGGAGATGCTCCCAAGCAGCCCTGTGATTGTCCCTAGCAGCCCTGCATTAGCAGTGCAGAGCTCAAACTCCTCTTCCTCATCTCAGAAAACACTGCGCTCTGACAAACTGGAGGTGAGAAACATTTTACAATCTCAATTAACTGCTTTTACTTTTTGCTGCATGTAGACAATATTTCTTTAATACACCTAATGTGCTCACACATGAGCACATATGCCTTCTATTCTAACACTACACGGGATCTGAGAGTTTCTATATTTGTTGTGTGATGCTGTATGTGTAGGTTTGTAGAGAGTTTCAGCGGGGGAACTGCTCTCGAGGAGAGACAGATTGCCGCTTTGCCCATCCTAGTGACAGTCCCATGATTGACAGCACTGATAACACAGTGACAGTGTGCATGGACTATGTGAAGAGCCGTTGCTCCAGAGAAAAGTGTAAATACTTTCACCCTCCTGCTCATTTGCTGGCACGCCTCAAAACCTCACAGAGCACCCAGAGTCCCGCAGCTGCAACCGCTGCTATGGTGAGACTTGATGAACACATGAAAGCATGTTACAATCTATACATGACCTGTTATTACAAAAAGTGAAATACAAAGATACAAAATCACTAAATTTCTCTAAAAGTACACTATAAATTCTTTCCTCATGTGACCCATATTTAAATAATGAGTATTTACTTGGAATTTTGTATAAATTATTATTTTTTTTTATTTCAACATTATGCTAACAATAATTAAGCATTTAACATATATAGCGTTCTTTAAAGTCATTGCTAACTTTGATAAAATATGGTTTATAATAGACATGATTTGGATATGCAAATAGGATAAAGACAGCTACACTGTCTAATTACTAATGATCTAGAGACCATATATTATATACACAAAGAAAGCGAGAGAGATTGCTTATTTTTAGAAAGCATCTAATTGTAGCTAACAGTGATCATGCCTTCTTATTTCACCTTTAATAATTTCAGCAGTGCTATAATAAAATTATGAAGCTATTGTGTTTTTATTTTTTCAGAAAAGCGGGAATTAACATTCTGATTTTTCATTGTTGTTCTGGTTTTCTGATCAGCTAATGTAGTGTCATGCAATTTTGTGCTGTGGTAGTGTTTCCTGTGGCTTCTTTATTTTCTTTACTGACCTGTAAACTGTAGGACTAAATGACAATAACACTTATTCAACTTGTTTTGCTTGTGTGCATGCATATTGTTTATATAGTAAACAGCATTCAGGTTATTTCATTTTTTTGTGTTTTTTTTTTTCCTCTCACCTCTCCACAATGCAATGCTGTTCCCATGACGCACCTGTGCTTGCTGTTTGTTAATACGCTTGACTCCCATTGGCCCACTGCCATCATGTGTTGGCTGCGTGCTGTGTGCAGACTCAGTCAAGTGCCAAAGTGCTGAAGCGACCCCTCGAGGCAGCTGTTGACATGGTACTTCACCTTTCACCTCTGGCTTTGCATGGTCTTAAAATCACTGTTATTGTATTGTGGCTATTTTCAGATTTGATTTTGCTTCATTGTTTAAAATTCTCAAATTGCTCATCCTGTTTGTGTGGACGTCCTGTGATCTAATGCTAAATATTTACCCTCAAATTCTCAGGTTTCTCAGGTCATATTTTTATATACCATTTCTAAAAGGTCATGGTTTAATTAATGTTATATGTATTTAGATGTATATTTGAAGTTTTCATGTATTTCTAGTCTAACCCCATATTGCTCCTTTTCTCTCAGGCATTTCCTCACAGCATGTTGCAGCCACTGGCTAAACGAGTGGCTCTAGAGAAGAGTGCAGGTGGCCTCTTAAACCCCAGTGTTCTTCATTACCAGCAAGCTCTCGCCAACACACACCTGCAGCCATCTACTGCACTGTTCCCAACAGGTACACACATAAACCTGAATGTACAGTATGTCCATACAGTAGTGTTCAAAAGTTTCTGAAACCAGTTAAACAAATGAGACAAAAATGTAATACTTGATCACTTTTTTGTGAGTGGCAAAAGTATGTGAATCTTTGCTTTCATTATGCGATCTGAGCCCTATGTGTAGCAATAACTGCAGCTAAACATTTGGTAGATCGACTTGTGTTCTTAAGGTCGTTGTCTTGCTGCATGACTCACCTACACTTGAGAGTTAGTTCAAGGACATACTGTATGTCCTGACATTTTCCTTTATAATTCTCTGACATATGTTCCTTCAGAAATTATTCCATCAATGATGGCAAGCTGTCCTAGCCCAGATTCAGCAAGACAAGCCCAAACCATGATACTACCACAACCATGTTTCACAAATGGGATAAGGTTCTTATGCTGGAATCTAGTGTTTTCCTTTCTCCAAACATAAGGCTTTTCATTTAAAAGAAAAAGTTCTATTTTGGTTTCATTCATTCATCCATTTCATTCTGGCTTGTCCATGTGATTTTTAGCTACAGATGAGCAGCAATGTTCTTTCTGGAGAGCAGTGTCTTTCTCTTTGCAAACCTGCCATCTGTCTGAGTGTAGGTTGGTGGAGTACAAACACTTTACAAAACCTCCTTGTCAACAACTCTTTTTCTGAAATTCTCAAAAATCTCCTTTGTTTGTGCTATGATTCACATTCAAAATATATGTTGTAAAAAGCAGACTGTGATAGATCCATGTTCTTTAAATAAAAAGAGGGTGCCAAATTCTGATTGTCATCTCATTGACTGAAATCACCTGACTATAATTTCACCTTCAAATTAACTGCTAATTTTAGAGGTTCACATACGTTTGCCACTCACAAATATATACTATTGTAACATTTTCCTAAATAAATTAGGATCAAGTATAATATTTTGTATTGTCTTACTTGAGCTCTCTTTATCTACTTCTAGGACTTGTGTGCAAATCTAATCTATGCAGAAATATAAAAAATTAAGAAGGTTCACAAACATTCAAGTACCACTATACATTCACACACACACTGTTACTAGTAACGTCAAAACTTATATTGGAAGCATCTGATATCTGCTACTGGTCATATTTGTAAATGATTTTTATTAGCCTAGCATAAAAGCTATCTGTGACTGTAGGCTTTCCAGCCTCTCATTTTGAAGACCTGTTATGTCTGTGCTGTAAGCCTTGATTTCTGTGAAGTAGATGAATGTTAAACACACTATAACAGGGTGGTTACAATAAAGCTGTCTCTTTTTTTTACTGCTACTACAGGCTCTGTCTTGTGTATGTCTTCTGGACCTGGCATTGGTATGTTTCACTGCTGTTTCCCTATGACATATTTTCTAGTAATCGCTGTCTATTATATTCAGACTCTCAATTCTGTTAGGTATAACTATGCTTTTCAGCTTGGCTTTTCCTCAAAATTCCCTTGGTGCCTTATGGATTTAGACTGTTTATTATGCACTTAGCAATAAGACAGAACAGTACAAATAACAATATTATAACACATCATTCCATATGTATTTCTGTATGAAAGTGATACCTTGTTAATTGTTGCCAGGAATAAACATAAGGAACCAATCATAGGTAAAAAACCAAATCAATGAACTTTTTTTGCAGGTCATATATATGGAGTGTTGATCTTGAAATATTTTATAATATGTCCCATAATTCAGGGTGGATAGTCATAATCTGAATTTAAATATGTAAGAAATGGTGGTGAAATGTATCAGATTTATTTGCTGGTTCTATACTGCTAAGTATTCACAGTAAATCATATTGTTGATAGTAATAGAAGTAGTAAATTACATTTATCAAGAAACAGTTCTCAGACATTCTAGTACACAAAAAGAATTGGAAGAATTCATTTTAAATCATGAGGTCTTCATTTTTTTCATGAAATTACTAAACCTGCAATTCTAATAAACATTGATGTAGTTCTCTATCCAGTATATATTTCACACCGTTTATATTTTAGCATGTGTTCAAATAGTCATTTTCTAGCTTAACTTTCCAATTACATCAAATAATTCGGTCGTAACTAGCTGAGACTCAAATTAACAATCACATATAGTTCATTACCTAATCTATTATCCAATCTTGCACCTTGGTTTTTTGTGTCATTGTGGTAAGCTGAACAAAACAAATGCCTTACTTAGTTACTGTGATGTAGAAATCAGTCTGTCATTGGTCTGCCGCATGACGTTTTTCTTGTTTCTTTATTTTAACAGAATTAATGTTATGTGGTATTTGCTCACTGTAGTAGTTTAGATACAGTATATTCTGGTAGTTTAGATATATATAAGAAACACATACTATATATATATATATATATATATATATAGAGAGAGAGAGAGAGAGAGAGAGAGAGAGAGAGAGCACCCTGTATATGAAAATATTTTTTTATTGCAGAAG
>JAOUQT010000044.1:11248645-11260494 GCA_025769995.1 Xyliphius kryptos | reverse complement strand
AGAGAGAGAGAGAGAGAGAGAGCACCCTGTATAGGAAAATATTTTTTTATTGCAGAAGCATAAACTCACAAATTCAAAATTTAGAAAAAAGCAACCCCTTAACTCAAGTGAAAAAAAGTAAAGAAAAAATCCTGACTAATAAATCATTATTTCCTGTAAAATTGCCTGTTCCACAATTATTGGCACCCTTAACAATTTCTTGGAAATACATGTATTTTAATTAGTAATTCATCACTTCCTGTTTCACTGGGGTATAAATATGGCGTTACACAGAGGCCTATTTCTCTTACTCACTCTTAAACAGCCACTCACCTGTATAAGCCTGAAAGAGGACACAAGTGTATCCTGCCACCATACACAGTCTGAAGGATGGTAAGAGAAGTAAGTAGTTATCCAGAATAGAATTAAATGGTAGCATCTATCTACATGCCAACAAGCTTTTTGAGAGGCATGCACGGAGAAAGCCTTTTTTGAGTTATATGCATAAGCGAACTATATATATATAGTTTGCCAAGCGGTACTAGAATTTTAACTAGTATTGTGTGCTTTGGTCAGATGAGTAGGATGGGTAAGCAGGAAAAACACCTCATGCCCACTGTTAAGTATGGGGAGGATCAGTGTTGCTGTGGGACTGTGTTTCCTTCAAAGAACATGGGAACCTTGTAAGGATACATGGAATCATGAACTTTGAAATATCAGGACATTTTGAATCAGAATCTGGTGGCCCCTATCCGAAAGCTGAAGATGGGTCTTCACTGGGGTCTTTCAGCATGATTAATGACCCTAAACTTGTGGCCAAATCTACTCAAAAATCTCTCACAAGTCACAAAATCAAGCTCATCTCATAGTCACCTCAGTCCCCAGACCTCAACCTAATAGAAAACCTGTGTGGTGAGCTGAAGAGGAGAGTGCATAAGAGAAGACCTAGAAGGATTTAGAGAGGTGCATAGAGGAATGGTTGAAAATCTTTCTGTATTCTCCCATCAGTGTTGTCCTGTATTATTAAAACAAGACTTTATTAGAAGCCAAATAACACTTCTTAACCAGGGGTGCCAATAATTATGGAGGGCACTGTATATACAGTGTATATATATATATATTTATATTACATGCACGATTTAACCTTTCATGTGACTATGTTTTTCAAAGTTACTGTGTCTTTACACTGTTTGCTCATCGTTAATTTCAATTTAAATCCCAATCATAAACATTAGTCTTATAAATGATCTTTTGTAGATTTTCCATTAGTCATAACAAGTATAAGAAATAATAAATCAATTATATCTCTTCTGCTTTGCTCATTGTCTGCATGCCATCTGCTGGTTTTATTTATACTAGTGGCTTTACCTTTTTGAGTAGATACAAGCACACGCATAATCAGATATACCCCAAACATTTCTATGGTTACCGTAACGCTGCTCCTCCTTGTTCATTGCTTTCATGGTCCCCTTCGTGAAAAAAGTTCCCATGATGCTCAGTGCCCCGCCTGCTACCGCCTCCGCTCCTGCTGCAAGCCCCTACGCTGCTGCCACCGTGGCAACCGCCAATCAGGTTTGCTCCTTTACAAGCTCTCTTTCACTGTTCCAGCCCTCTTAGTTTAGAAAGAGAATACACTCTTTTACTGGAGTACGATGTATTGCACAGAACAGAAATCTCTGTTAGCTCTGTCTTAACTTAGATGCATTTCAACATAAGCTATCAGGAATTATTATTATCCTGATAGTTTATTTGCTGCTTTTCTAACACAAATTCTGCAAATATTCAGTAGAGCTAATTACCATTCTTGTAATAAAGACATGCATGTGAGTTGTAATATCAGGTGAGTACTTTGATTTTGTTTTCTGAGCTTTGTTGTTTTGGCTCTTGCTGGCTCTTTGTTTGTTAGTAATCTGGATCCATAAGCTTTGTTGCCATCATTCTTTTGCATGTGTTTGCCTTTGTGAAACAATCTTTTGACATTGGCACATGGAACACAGATTCCCTTGTCAACAGGACAAATAAATACTGACTAATCAACTGACCTTGAAAAATTCATGAATTACTGCCATCTGCTGGTCACTTTATATCAATGCACATATACTTAAAAACCAAGAAGGGACATTGTTAGTAACTGTGCTTAGATTTCCTCAGCCTTCTACATTATTAATAAACTGAAAGTGTGACTTAAAAGAACTGCTTATTAAAAAAGAGGTTACAAGCTATGCAAAAAATAATAATAGATTTGACAGCTTTAAAGAATTCCTTTTATATATTATAGTAGTTTTTCCCCCGTAGGTTATTTCTGGTTAGGTCAATGTTTTACTGGAGGTGAGGAACCATTATTAAAGAGCATTATGTTCTGCAGCCAGAAATTAGATTTTGAAACGGTATACTAACATTATGCTAGATTATTAGAACCATTAGAAGTCATTATAATGTACTATATATGCTATATATGTACAAGTAGGTAGGAACGGATATAAAATGTCACCAGATAAAAATAAGTAAAAAAGCAGGGGCAGATATATTATATTTTATGTGCCATTATTCTATTTGAATGTTTGACGAGTAGACAAAAAGCCAAATCAAATGCCAAAACAAATCAGCTTTACACATAAGAAAGTTGGAATTCAAATCATGGTGACACCTAAAAACATATTATATTATTTTGACATTATTACATAATTACATTTTAGATCATAAATTTTTGCGTTTTCAATTTTAGGTTCATGTGTCATTTATAATTTAATTTGTAAAACAAAATCCTTTGCAAAGTCTCTACTTCCATTCCCTGCAATGTGGGCTCACTAATGAGTACTGTTGAAGTTATTGCTACGTAATCATTAGATCTCCAGTATAAAATACTTCAGTTCTTAGAGTTGTACATCTGTTTTTTTTCACACTCATCATTTCTGTTTGTTAATAGTTTATTAAAAATATTTTAACATGTCTTTTTGTTTTTTTTTCCGCAGCAAATAATTTTGAAATAGAGCACAGGAGAGGGACAGATTTCCAGCGCAACATACACACACTTCGTAAACAACAAGAATCTGGATATAACATCTTCAACTCCACAGAATTACTGCTTAATGCATGCTGACACACCCAAGCACACACGCACACATGCACACACACATACACATACATACCATAATAATATTACAGTTACATTATATAAGGTAAGATGATCCTTTATAAGTCCTGCATTAGGGGCATTTCAGACACCACAAGCAACTAATCAATAATATACATTTATTAATGAGTTTAATTGGAACAAAATCTTACAGTTTATGAACATTCTATAATCTTACAGTTATACACAGACTCATCATTAGTGTTGAATAGGAAGTCATTCAACACTTGTTCTACTGTGTGACTCTATTTGCACTTGTTTTTTTTTTTTTAAGAAAAAAAGACAACATCTTGAGAAACACTATTGAAAATTTGAGGATTTTACCAATTTTATTCAAGATGAGTCCAGAGATGATGTTTTGCGAGAGTTCTGCCCGCCAAAAGACTGGAAAATTAAGTAAAGAATTCTGACAAAGCATTGCTGGAGGATAGCAGGCAGCATTGGTCACAACCCTGTATGAGAATGTCAAATGGCCTGTAAAAGCCACACAGGTGAAGGACAGAGTGAATTCATTCAGCTGCATGCTTAACATTTTGCCTGAGTGCTGCTGAAATACAGCAGTCTGGCTGAAGAGAACTCTGTTAGCCAAATTATTGATCAAGAAAAAAATAATATGATTTTCACCTTTAACAATGGCCAAAATGTGACACACTAACCCTTTAAAACTTGATGTGAATCTGAATTTTATTACAGCCATTCTTTTATCATTTCTATAGCTGAACATTTAGCATTAAACCTTTTCCTGCTAAAGGTTGTTATCTTATTCTTTTCATACTGTGCCATTGGAAGAGATTTAAAAGGAGAAACAAAGAGATGACCATGTGCACTTGTATGACGTTAAACGTGTGTGTGTGTACTTGTGCATAGTATCAGTAACATAAGTTTCTACGCCTGGACTCTGTGTATAGTCAAGCCAAGTTGTCCTGCTTCCATCCTGCTTTTGGTTCCTGTATTTAATGTGTTATAATTCTGTAAAAGTGCCTAACATTGTCCTCAGAAAATGTAAAACTAGGCCATGAATGTCAAAGAATAACAAAATTAAAGAATAACAGCTAAGTTACTACTAACATAATATGATATCTGGTATAAGAATAGTCTGTGACTAATGTTTAGGGAAAATATTAATCGACGCTGTATAAAGAAGTTGACTGTTGGGAAAGTTGCGAAAGCCTACTGGAAGTGTCACAGACTTTCAACTGGTCTTTCCAACTAGCATTTTTCATAACAGTTGATAGAGTTGGGTACAGGTTACATAGATATTCTATTTGTATTTAATTCAATTGGTCTTTTAAAGATTTCCTAGAGCAGTGATTGACAGCATTTTGTCATGTAACATACATCAAGCTTAACAGCGCTATTATTGTAATCCATGTTAATTTAGAAGCCAGTCAGTCATATAATTTTGATTTGTATCTGTGTGTGTTGTGTGTTTTAATTCAGGGTGGAGATAAAATGCCATGTCAGAACCTAGACAATCTTTATAGTTTAGATAGGCAAAGGCACTGCTCAGACTTGTAGTCAGTTAACTACTTATCATTGCCTGAGGATAATTCATGTTGTGATCTATAAGATATATGAGAACTATTATGTAATGTTAACGGTATTGATTGTAGTTTATGGACCATTGTTATGTTTTGTTCTGAGATTAATGTAATTTATTTTATGTAAGGCCTTGTTGTTCAGATGCCAGCTTGGTGCCACCTTCACCTTTTGCATCACCTACCTGACTTGTGTAGGGGTAAAAAAAATCAAGATTATTGCATAAAAACATTAAGCGTTACATCGTATTACACAGTTGTGTGAATCTGATTCTTTTATTAATAGAGGTTTGATATGTGTAACTATGGCAGATGGTGGCTTTTGTGAAAGAGAAGCCTAGTAGTGACTAAAGCAGGTAGAGAGAATCTGATAGAAGCAGAGAAAAGCAAGCTCTCAACTCTGCATGAGGCATCAATGCAGGTCAGCTTGCAGAAATGTTCATGTTATGTGAAATTAAATATAACACTTCATTTCATTTCATTGTTCACTTTTTGTGCTAATATTTCAGAAAAATACAAATCTGTTTTGTAAATGTTGCTTTTTCCTACGGATTATTAAGTTCAAGTTTGTTTTCCTTCTACTGGAAAGTACTTAGATTAAATGCCTTATGGTCAGAAATCATACTATTTAATTATAAAAAGTCTTAATTTTTCACTTACTGTAATAAATGTTTATACAGGTTTATCGTCCATGTATAAATGTACATTTATTTAAATTTCTTGATACATCATATTTGTACTTAAAAAGCAGTGTGTCATCACTCAGAGCACGAGTCCGATCCTGCTGTAACATACTATAACAGATGAAACATCACTGACATTACAATAGAAATGTGGCTTTGTTCCAGAAATAATAATTGAAATAGAAATGTTTACAATGTTGCCCCTATTATTGATCCGGAGTCAGAGATTGTCATTACAGAACTATTAGTAACATGAATGTATCACATTATCAGTGTGTTTAAATGTGTCTCCTGATTTCTTAGTTTTCAGAATGTAATTGATTTATCTCTTGACTGTTGTAGCACATTCTGGACAGGTTTATGACTCGAGGGCTACAGTGCACTCACTACCTTAGTCTATTCACATGTGACCTTTGCCTTATCTTTGCTCTGACCATTTCATGTCTTTAAATGTTTAAACGTTTTTGTAAAACAAAAGACTATTATCTCCTAAAAGTAAATATAAAATAACTCATTACGATGTTAAAGATAAATGTATAGTATGCTAAAAAAACCTTTTTCCTCAACTAGACAACATGTAGGTATAAAATCCAAAGATTGCTCATGCAAGCAGGATAAATGCCTATGTATCATCCTGATGTGGAAAAAACAGGCTTTAAAGTAACAGGTATACTGCACCATTCCAATGCTCTGTTCAACATCAGTTAGAAGAAAGAATTTACGCAGTTTAACTCATGCAGATTAATTATACTATACATCATAAACATTTAAGAGCTTTTATATATTTCTTTGTGTTATATTAAGTAGTTTATTGTTTTTCTTTTTGTTCTGTAAACAAAGTTTGTAAAATATATTGTCAGAAAGTGAATAAAATCATTTAATGGCCACCATTTGTTTTATATTTCTGGCTGTAAATATGTGACAAACTCGTGTGCCTGAATTAAATCACACTATAACATCATCTGCCAAATGCAGTAAATGTAAACTCTAAAGCCTAAAGTAGGATGAATATCATCCTTCATGTATGACACAGAGAATGATTTTTTTCGGTGGAAAGCAATCACTTCCTTCAAATATATTTATGTAAGACATTTACTGTTGCTATTTAATACAGACATAAAAGGTAGACTTGAGATGTGCACCAGCCCGGTCTGCTAGTGAATCATCATATTCACACAAATGCACACCAGAGGTTTTTGGTCCACTCTAAGCCATTGTAGTTTGACAATGTATTGGGCTGTGGCCAGCAGTTTGCAAACAAGCGCATTCAGTGTTTTCAGCATTCCATTTCTTTATGCAGTATCTGCAAGCAAGGTGGAATGACCTAGAACCATATTCATGCATTTCTGAAGTTTTTATATAACCACTTTATATAACCACTGGGTTATATATGTATCATTTTTGAATGTACTAGTAAACATAGCATCCTTGCATTACTTTTAGGACGAGTGAGGAAGGTTACTTGTCATTAGGGTCTGTTAAAGAACTTGTTCCTGTATGCCAAATGCACCATGTCAAGAGGTATCCTGTTAGACAGTGTCCTTTTACTTGTCAGTTTAAAGACTTTGAGAACCTTATCTTCTAATATTCATTCACACATGCAGAGTATCTGGGTGATTTCCATCAATGGCAGTACTTTATCTAGCCTTCTAATGGCCAGCAACTGCAGCACGGCATAGTCATAATTAAAATACATAACCAGTGTAAAGTGAAACTAGAGTAAAATCTCAGATTAATTTGGACAGATTAATTAAGACAAAATGGTGTACTGGGAAACTACAATAAAACTGTGTGATGTATAATATCTGGATGTGCACAGTGCAAGAATAAAACCATCTGGAATGGCATACCCAATATGTTCGCTGTTACCCTATTGGAGGGCCAGGGCGTTTCCATAGCAACAGCATCCAGTGCACAGCACTTTCGGCGCGTGTCCTCGAGCTTGCTGGCTATTGGTTAGCAGCTCCTAGCCCCGCCCCCAGGATTTTCTAATCGTTAAACAGAAATCCGAGTATGGAAATCACACAGCCGTGGGTGTGGCTTAAAGCGTCTGTCTTCGCCTATCAGGATCCCGTCGCAACTCCATACACGAGACACTAGTGACGTCTTTCTCATGGTGCTGGCTACGGAAGCCGAGAGGGAAAACGAGTCGTAACTCGGCGGCGGCGCTTGTGGGTCTCCACCCGACAGCATGGCGGCCGTGTATGCGTCGGAGCGCAGAAGAGGCGAAATGAAAACACAGACAAGGGACAGTTTTCTCTAAACTGCTATCATTCGGCTGCTTTATAGACAATCTCCTTTTATTTCAAGGAAGCAATGAGATTCCGAATGAAGCTTTTTTAGCTTAGCAAATACCGCAGCTAATGTTACTCTGCGCAGTAGTAGCGCCGTTTTTACTACACGAGTGATTTAGGACCTTGTGCTCAGCAAATGAAAGCGCTCGAGCTACTTAAAGCGCCGACAGTGGGAAACGTGAAGCAGCCTGGATTACGGTAATAGTCGACCTGCGATAATGCATCTCTTCTCCGTTTCCTTGTTCGGGCTGCGCGCCTTTGTGCTTCGCTTGTTTACGTCGCCTAGCTAAAAGCAAGAAGGGCGCTAAGAGCAGCATGGGACCTGCTGCTTTAGTGGCACTGTAGCTAAAACTCAACATTGCTTTTTAGTACGTGTTTTAAATGACGAATCGCGAGTGCTAGAGCACGTTTTCTGTTGTTTCCCTTTCACGGTCCGTTAAGAGCTATGCGCGAGTATAAAGTGGTGGTGTTAGGCAGCGGCGGCGTGGGCAAATCCGCCCTCACCGTGCAGTTCGTCACAGGAACGTTCATCGAAAAGTACGACCCGACCATCGAGGACTTTTACCGAAAGGAGATAGAAGTGGACTCGTCACCCTCGGTGCTCGAGATCCTAGACACGGCCGGCACGGAACAGTTCGCCTCCATGCGTGACCTGTACATAAAGAATGGCCAGGGCTTCATCCTGGTGTACAGTCTGGTAAACCAACAGAGCTTCCAAGACATCAAGCCCATGCGGGACCAAATCATCCGCGTGAAAAGGTACTACATCTGGAGGAACCGAGCTTACAGTGCACTGACATAACAATAGCATCTGAAGTACTGCTTAAACTGATGGATCTCTCTAACTATCTCTATTTCATTCTCATACACCACACACATTCTGTACAGACCGACAGGTACTACATTGTACTATACCATCTTGCAATGCATGTGCACCTTTCTAAGGTTCAAAGCAGGTCCTGGGGTAAAAACACCAGACGTTTGGGTAATGAGTAAATAGTTTTGCTGTGCTCTCACTCTAGAGTCATGCTAGAATGACCCATATTGTAAGATCTGCTGTTGAATGTGTGTTGAATGTGTGCAATTTGCCATGAGATCATTGTATGATTAATTACCCTACCTGTTCATAATAGACACATGAGACCAGGAATATTGTCTGATGTCTCCAACTGAATTAGTCAGCCCCTGTCCACTTTTGTATCCTTCCTACAGTGTCTGTGTTTGTGCGTGCACATTTGTGTGTCCTATTCTACACGATAGTTGTATGGCATTTCTCTACAGTTAGGAATTTTATCTAAATGTGTTCATCTCTGTTGGGCGAAGTGCAGCTTATTTTTGCTTAATTTTCCACTTGAGACTGTTTGGGGACAACTGTGTGCTTTACAAAATGCTAGTGAATAAAGACTAAACTACACGGTAATGGTATACACTCAATGCCACTTTATTAGGTACACCTTGCTACTAAAATTTTGGACCCCCTTTTGCATACTTTCATCAGAGATGTTATATTCTGCATGCCGTGGTTATAAAGAGTGGCTATTTGAGTTACTGTTGCTTTTCTATGATCTTGAATCAGTCTGCCCATTCTCCCCTGACCTCTCATTTTACAAGTATGCATCAAAACAACTGCTGCATGTATATTTTCTCTTTTTCAGACCATTCTCTTTAAACTCTGTAGATAGTTGTGTGTGAAATCCAGTAGTCGGCTGTTTCTGAAATACTCCGACCAGCCCTTCTGGCACCAATAACCATGACGAGTCTCTTAAATCACATTTCTTCCCAATTTTGATGCTCAGTGTGTAGTACATGTTAACTCGATCACCTCTACATGCTTAAATGTATTGAGTTACAGCCATGTGATTGGCTGATTTAAATATTTGTGTTGACAAGCAATTGAACAGCCGTACCTAATATAATGGCTAAATTTAAATAATCAGGCACACTTTGCTACAAAGCTTTGCAAAAAAGCAATGATACCAAATTATTGTATATGCTCTGGTATTATAGGCTTGTGAATATATTAGCACTTGTATTATTTTTACAAAGTGTACCCAGTACATGATGAAGTGAGACAGCATTCCCCAGGACCAGATTCTACATAAAATGGCAGTTGTGGACAAAACTACATAAAGTGCACTAGTGCGAACATGTGCATGAGCGCAGGACAACATTTGGAAAAACACAGTTAAGGTAACACACAGTCTGACTGTTTCTAATAAAAAAAAATCAGCTTGCTTTGCTTAGTTTCTGGTTAAGTATTCAGTCCGCTTATGGGAAGAGTCTGTTGCACAATCTGGTAGTGAGGGACAAACGCTTTGGTACATTTTTTCAGACAGTTTGTGGGTGAGGTGTTTGTGTGATCACTGATCATCCGCAATGCATGTGGATTTGTGGATGCAGCATGTGGTGTAAACGTCCGTGATGAAGGAAAGAGAGACTCCAGTCATCTCAGCTGTCCTCAACATGTGCTGCAGGGTTTTGCAATCCATAATTTGCTTTGAGAACCATGTTAATTCTCTTTGGCAAACTTTCAAGAGTGGTTACTTGAGTTACTGTTACCTTTCTGTTATCTCGAACCAGTCTGACCATTCTCCTCTGACTTCTTATCCGCACACCTGCCACATGCATATTTTCTATTCTTTGTGCCATCCTCTGTAAACTCTAGAGATTCTTGGGCTTGAAAATCGCAGTAGATGAGCTGTTTCTGAAATACTCCGACCAGCACGTCATTTAAATCACCGTTCTTCACAATCCTAATTCTCAGTTTGTAGTTTAGCAAGTTGTCTTGTCCACCTCTACATTCTTAAATGTATTGAGTCGCAGCCATGTGGTTGGCCGCTTGGATATTTGCAGTCCATAATGATTCAAATCCCAAACTAGGAGGTGATTCAACTTCTCTGGATGCTCTCTATAGTAGAATATGTGGTACCAGATAAGAGCCTCTGGCATGTGAACACAAAGGAGAGTAATCATGCTTTGTTCGGCAGTAGATCTCTCTTGTATAATCCTTATTGTTATTTCTATACGAACTACAGCACAGGATGCTGTTTGTGTGTAAATAGTTTGCAACCTGTCACCTGTAGGGTTATAAAGGTACTGCTAATTTTTACATAATCATTAAGACCTAAGATTTAAAAGTAGGTTGCAGTCTGCATAAATTCTTATGTCTAAGCCATTCACCTTGCATTTGGGTCCCTCGTGCTTCCCTTAGTGCTATAAAATACCTATCATGAGTTAGAAGCTAAAATTTTACTCAAGTAGCATTCTTGAGACTATGTCCTCAGTTCCTGCAGTGCAGACACACAATAAAGGATGATTTCTCTTTACATGAAAACATAAAGCTCCTCCACCATTGCTGGAGTTGTTAATGTTTAATATTAACACTGGGATTATGGGAGAGAAGATGTAATCACTGTAGATCCTCCAGAGATCGTCTCTAAGGGGTAGGGTTACATGATTGGAAACTTCACCAGCTTGCGGATAGTTCAACATTCAGATTAGCTGACATAATGTGTTGTCCAGGAACACAAGGCTATATGCATGCGCAGTACACTACTGTGTTCACGCACTAATACTGCCACATGTGCATTTCACAGCTGGAAGTACACAGGAAACAGGAAAGTCTGGAAATGCTTTGTGTCTCTTGTAAATTGTGCATGCGTCTAATGAAGTTGTTTGTGTAGTGTTTGTTTTCCTTATCTATTTAAAGAGTGGCTTTGTTTCCCTTCCTTAAGGTTCACAAAGGGCATAGTGCTTGAAGGGCATAAGAAGCTAGAGCACAGAGACGCTGAATTTGTGTAACAAAATGTCTTTTTACAGGGTTAACATCATTGATATTCAGATATACCGATTATTCATAGCTAGACCATATGCCATATGATTCAGTTAGACTAATTCATTGATTCAGTTATTTGGATCGATTTGCATTGGACAGTATTGTTTAAAGGGTTTTGAACCTCAAACAATACTGTGACTGAATAATCCAATTAAATTTCACACACACACTAGCTATCAGTTTTTGATTCTAGAAGATCCATGCATGCTATACTTGGCTATATACAGGGGTTAGACAATGAAACTGAAACACTTAGTTTTAGACCACAATAATTTATTAGTATGGTGTAGAGCCTCCTTTTGCGGCCAATTCAGCGTCAATTCGTCTTGGGAATGACACATACAAGTCTTGCACAGTGGTCAGAGGGATTTTAAGCCATTCTTCTTG
>JAOUQT010000044.1:10896508-10910100 GCA_025769995.1 Xyliphius kryptos | reverse complement strand
TTATTTAGTAGACAGTGGAATGCATTGAGAACAAAATAACATAAAAATTATCAAAATGTAAATCAAAATTATTATCCGATGAAGGTCTGTAAGTTACATTGTGTTGTTTAAGCATTCCCTTTATTTTTTGAGCAGTCTAGTTCCTGAACCTGACAAAAAGAAAGCATGAACTGTCCATTTGCCATTAAACCAAAGTTTACTTGACTTTACAAACAGATGTTAGATTTAGTTAATGCACCTCATGAGTGGGGCCTAAAACTCAGCATGTGTGATAGCGGTGAGAGAAAATAGATCAGAGGCATGATGTGGCTTTAGCTGGTGGGTGGAAGAAAGTCCCACATTTTCCTCTTTCACTTCACTCCCACGATGCTTCTTTCCTGATCTAATGTTGCGTGAATGCCATCTTTAAATTCTGATAACCCTGCCTTTTTCTCAGTGTGTGCCTGTTGCTTGTGCGACTCCTGTGGGTATCTTAATATGCAGCAGTATAAGCTACTGGTCTTCCAAGCTCAGTGCTAGAGGGGCGGATAGCTCCCCACACACCGCTTTTGAAATCTGCCTCGATAAACCTATTCTCACAGCATGAGGAAAATAGATGATGCTGTTGCCAAGGTAAAAAATTAAAGTACCAAAACTGAACACTGAAAGCAGACTGAAACTTTATTTTACCCATATATTATCCATGAGCTTATTTCTAGAATTAGTGTTGGCATGAGTTTTTCAAAATAAATTTTCTTTTTACAAATGAATACTGATCTCATGTGATGTGGAATTATCTTGGTCCAAGTTCATGACAATTAACTTATTTGTATGTTAAATTCACAATGACCTAAACATCCACTGCAAGGCCAGATCTAATCATATTTGAATAATTTACACAAACAGCTAATGTCTGCTAAAAACTCTTTAACAGTTTTTTGATAAGCCTGCTATCCACTTCTTTCAGTTTCTCCTGTTTTAAGGGTCACCATAGCAAGTCAATCTTTTCCACCTCACCCTGTCCGCTTCATCTTCTACTTTAACCCCAACTCTCCTCCTTGGTCTTCTTCTCTGCCCGGGAGCTCCATATCCAACATCCTCCTGCTGATATATCCAACGTCCCACCTCTGCACATGTCCAAACATCTCAGTCTGCACTCTCAAAAAACTGTCATAAACTCGCATCCTTTACAGTGGTGTGAAAAATTGTTTGCCCCTTCCTCATTTCCTGTTTTTTTTTTTTTTTTTGCATGTTTGTCACATTTAAGTGTTTCGGAACATCAAACCAATTTAAATAGTAGTCAAAGCCAACACAAGTAAACTCAAAATGCAATTTGTAAATGGAATAGTTAATTATTAAGTGAGAAAAAAGATCCAAACCTTCATGGCCCTGTGTGAAAAACTGATTGCCCCCTTGTTAAAACATACTGTCGTTTATTACACCTGAGTACATTGTCTCTAGCCACACCCAGGCCTGATTATTGCCACACCTGTTCTCAATCAAGACATAAGTTAAATAGGACCTGCCTGACAAAGTAAAGTCCACCAAAGGATCCTTAAAAGCTACACATCATGGCAAGATCGAAAGAAATTCAGGAACAATTTAAAAAGAAAGTAAATGACATCAGTCTGAAAAGGGTTATAAAGCCATTTTCAAAGTTTTGAGAATCAAACGAACCACAGTGAGAGCCATAATCCACAAATGGCGAAGACACGGAACAGTGGTCAAACTTCCCAGGAGTGACTGGCCACCCAAAATTACCACAAGAGCGCAGCAGTGACTCATACAAGACTCACAAAAGACCCCACAACAACGTCCAAAGAACTGCAGACTTTTGGGAAAACATTCTGTGGACCGATGAGAAAAAGTTGAACTCTTTGGAAGGTGTGTGTTACATCTGGCATAAAAGAAACACTGCATTTCAGATGAAGACCATTATAACAACAGTAAAATATGGTGGTGGTAGTGTGATGGTCTGGGGCTTTTTTGCTGCGTCAGGACCTGGAAGAAATGCTGTGATAAATGAACTATGAATTCTGCTGTCTACCAAAAGATCCTGAAGGAAAATATCTGACCATCTGTTAGTGACCTCAAGCTGAAATAAACTTCCGCAACAGGACAATGATCCAAAACACACCAGCAAGTCCACCTCTGCATTTCTGAAGAAAAACAAAATGAAGAATTTGGAGTGACCTAGTCAAAGTCCTGACATGAATTGATATGCTGTGGTATGACCTTAAAAAGGCCATTCATGCTCTAAACCCCTCTAAGGTAACTGAATAAGAACAATTCTGCAAAGATGAGTGGGCCAAAATTCCTCCAGAACACTGTAAAACACTTATTGCAAGTTATCGCAAACACTTGTTTGCAGTTGTTGCCGCTGAGGGTGGCCCAGCCAGTAAACGCCTTAATTTACAAATAGCATTTTGTGTTTACTTGTGTTGTCTTTGACTATTATTTAAATTGGTTTGGTGTTCCGAAACACTGAAATGTGACAAACATACAAAATGACAAGAAACGAGGAAGGGATCAAAGACTTTTTCACACCATTATATTTGGCAATTGTTTTACACCTGATGCCCCTCCTGATGTAACACTCATCATTTACTTAAGCTCTCTAGTGGCCGTTTTTTTTTTTTTTTTAATGGCCTACAATCCGATTACTTAAAAATACCAGAAAAAAAACAAAGAAAGGACATGATTTTAAAGGGTGTTAATTTTAATTTAAAAAGATAACCATGCTTTTTACTGATTTAACTGATTATTTGATACCTCTGCATAAATAACATTTACATCATTATAGCCTCTGAATGGAACTAATTCTAATCATCTTTATGCAGTGAACTGGGGTAGGTGGGCAGTGAGAAAGTTGAATTGATTATCCCCTCCCCCCAACATGTTTAGTAAACAAATAAGGTATCTGCATAAAATTTGCAACACTTGGTTATTAATTTTGGGATATGATAATCCTCAGTAAGAAATTGAAAAAAATATGTAAGCATCGTAGCAAGTCAAGAAAAAGTGATTTAGAGCATGGGTTAATTAATGCACATTTTGAAGCTCTGGGAAAGTACAAATTTATTTATATATCATGAGGAAGACGATATGGAGAAGAGAGAAGGAAGGAGAAAAAAAAAAAAAAAAAAAAAAAAAAAAAAAGACATTGCACAGCACAGTATACTAATTAAAGGTAATTTTAAAATGACAAAAGTCTTGCATAAAAAGTTTAGCAGTAAATGTATTTAGGCAATATAATATATAATAAACATATAAGATAAGAGGGCCATTTTATTATTTGAAATAGGCCCTAAACCAGCAGTGGCCACACTGGCCACACTCTCCAAGTGTATGGAGAGCTACTGTTAATAGTAGTTAAATATCTTAATCAGTAAAAGTTTAAAATTGCTTTGCATCATTGCTCAGGTGAAAATACATACACAACACTTAATGAGTTGACAAATGGCTCAAGACATACTATGTGATTCTCGATTTGAATCCCAATCTGGGTGGACTTTCCATGTCCTTCCCGTGTTGGCGTAAGTTTCCGGATCCCTCCCACAGTCCAAAAACATGGATTTAAGGTAAGTTGACTGCTCTAAATTGCCCCATATAGTCTGTGTGAGTGAGTGTGTTTGAGTAGTGTGCCCAGCACTAGATTGACACCCTGTCCTGGGGGTATCTGCCCAGCCCTGGATAGGCATGGGGAACATGGGGAACAGGATTAAGTGGAAGATTATAAATAAATGAATGAATGAATTGGGCAATCAAATTCAGACAACTCCGTCAGTGTAATTGCCAAGCACACAACGGTCAGTGAACAGCAAGCATACAACTGATTTGCTTTCTTGATTGTGTTGTTCCTCTGCAGAGTCTGGTCAAACTCAACCCTAAACTGCAGCCCATGGTTGAAATGATGCAGGCCAACCGTGCCATGTGGGATGGTCTGCACCAGAAGCGGCAGCGGAGTCAGGAATTACTGGATATTCCCGGCACTTCCAGTGAAGGCTAAATTGGCAACGGCAAAATGCCTGCCAGTTAGCTCCTGCTCATCATGCAACAACGCCACCTCTGACCTCTAACCTGCAACCCAAGCGCAATGCTGTGCATGTGGGGAGTTTTAGCTTCCAGCTGCCGGAGCAGTGAAGGGTCTCTGATCTCACAGTGCCCTCTACAGGCTGCATGTATGAACTTTCACCGGCGAGAGCAAGCCTTTCTTCTAGGCAGCTATGAGTGTTAGTATTTGGCCTGCAATGTGACTTATTCCTGAAAAGTCTTCACGATTTGTTCTAAACACAGACAGGGACTCTAGAACTAAAATCATATTATAGATGCTGTATTGTGTTTGCTGGCTGAGTAGGACTGAGCATCTCTATTTAAACAGGCCTTATTCTTCAAGTGTTGCTTTTATGACAGTGAATGAAAATATTTTCAAGAGGGTGCTTTCCTCTATTTTGTATTGTACATATTTTAGTTTTAGTTCTTACATAGTCTGAGCTTCAAAGCAACCTTTGGGCTGATTGTTTTCTGTTTTTAGCTAATGTTATTATTGGAGCAGAGGTTATCTGAGGTTTGAAGTTCATGGCAATGCTTGCAATGCAAATACAATAGTGCTGCTGTTTGTGCCTTGATTCAAATCCTTCATTAAAGATGCATGCAGTCTCTCTCCACAGCTTCATAATTATCTGGAACCTATGGTTTGAATCATTAAGAGTTGTGCAGCCGGTATGATGTCGTAAAGTCCCTCTGGATTTGTGATGTTGCTGCTTGCGCCTATTTTGGTCCTGTTAATTAACTCAGGCGTGGTGTGAAAGCACCCTTCATTATCATACAGATTTTTATTAAATTCTCTACCCACATTAGTCATTCTACATTTTGAGACTGTTGAGTTCAGAATCACATTTACTGTTGGCGATTATAAGCCCACCAAAAACATAAGCCAGATCCAGAATGTCCATGTGCCTTTATAAGGATTAACAACCACTTTACTTTTGATCTATTTTATATTAAGAACCATATTTATATGTTCTGGAAGATTTGTACTTTTACAGCCTATAAATCCACCGTTTAACTTTGTCAAATAAAATATATCATTGCACTTTTCTTATAGTCAGATTAAAAGTAAACTCATTTTCTTAAAAGTAAGCTTAGATTAAATATTAGCAGAATCTATCAATAAAAAAGCAGGTCAAATGCCATATGGTTTCACACTTCTAATTCATTCAGAGGTTAAGCTGATACTCTTGTGCAGATAATGTCATTCCACCTCAGCTGGACATGTTTAATCACATATCAGACTGTTCTACCCACACTGGCTGAGCAAGACTCACCTTTCACAAAGCTTTGCGTTTTGTTGATCGTTTGGTAATTTCTTTGCTTCTGCTGACCGTGACCAGATTCTGACCCTAACAATCTACAGAATCCATACTGAAAGGCCAGACAAAGTAAAGTCAGTTTGTCTTAAATTCATTTTTTTTCCACACTCCCACATACCAAGATTTTTTCTTGATTATTATTATAATTTTAAGTATAATACATATTAGCATTACATTATTTCCCATCTGACTGTGAGAACTTGCATTATTTCATTGTTGTAAATTGTGTTGTGGCATTGTAACGGTGAAGACTTAAGCATTGCTGTGCTCTTTGTGGCATGAGTAACAATGGAAATAATTCTCTAACCAATAAAAGGGGAAATTTAAATGCATGAGGAAGCAACAGCTCTAGATGTAGCAATTAAAATGACAAATTAATGGCCGCTATTATTGAAATTTATAAGTGCTTTCCTCCAAACCTTCATCTAATGTGTGTGCATGAATAATGATATATCTCTACAGAGGATAAAATGCTCTCTTGCTGTATAAATTCTTGAACATTTTTTTACATGACCCGTACTTGCTTCTGTGTCACTACACTTTTTGTTGGTGTATGCTCAGTTTCTTCATTTATCCAATTCTCACAACAGGATTATTTTTTTGGTTGTTTTGAAATGGCAGTAGAAACTGGAACTGTGTTTAAAGCATGTTATTTGGAAATGATTATTGTTTGATTTCAATAAATGTGCTTCTAGTAAACATTGTTTGCAGTCGGGTGGTGCCAACAAAGGTAGCACCATAAGCTTGTGCGTGTGTTCTTGTTTAACACTGACCCCGTGTGGAATAAATATTTACTGCAGTAATTGATGTGCACAGAACCATCACAAACACTTACGTTGTGGTTTCATGGAATGCATAAAACTGTCTTTAGAACCAGAAAAGATTTCTTCAAACCCATTGCTCGTTAGCACCTTTAGTTAATATTAATCATGAACGAATTATTAGAATTTTACTTTATTTACAAAAAAGGTTTATATGTAATTACAAAACACATTAAGAAACTGATTTAAGAAAAGTGTCATTGAAACCATGTCACCACTAGATAACAGACTTGGATTTAATCCAATCAAATTAAAACTTTGTTATTTAAAAAAAAAAAAAAAAGTTAGTTAATTAACCCCTTAATTTGAATTTATCAGTAGCCAGGATCGATGCATAAACCAACAACCTGAACAAACATACCATAAAAAAGGCTTATTGTTAAAGTAGGAAAGCTTCATCTATGTATTACAATTCTTTTGATTTGTTGGAAGTTAGACTAATTCTCCATCAGCTCAAATGCAAACTATATAAAGCTAGTTTTTAAAGCATGCAAATTGTTCAGTGTTCGTGAAAACTGTTGTCCAGGTTTTCTCTGGGTTCTCTGGTTTCCTCCCACAGTACAAAAACATGGGTTCCAGGTAAATTGAATGTTCTAAATGGCCCTGTATAGTGTGTGGATGTGTGATTGTGTGCCCAGCGATGGATTGGCACCCTGTCCTGGGAAATCTGCCCAGCGCCCCAGATATTCTCCCCTGGATGGGCATGGGGAACCCCACCTTGACCCTAGTAGAGGAATAAGCGGTAGATAATAAATGAATGAACGATCTGGAAAGACTTCATTAATAATAAAAAAAGACAGCAAATAATGTAAATTGCAATACTGACCAGCTGGATTAACAAAAATAGGCAACAATACATCGACAGACAAAAGCATAGTGAAGGTCATTTGAAAGAAGTCAGCTCCAGTAAAATTCCATGACCTCCTGTGTAAAACCTAAGGGATGTTCTGACCACAGTACCGCTAAAGACCAGGCAGCAAATCATTTAGAAAGCCTCTGTTCTGTGAAAAAGTCTGCACTGCTACCCTGCCCCCCCACTTTGTTTTTCATAAAACAAACCCAAAATGCAATACACTCTTTTTTACTGTAAAGCATGACAGTAACTGCTTTTTTTACATGTTAATTTATTGCACAAACAGCACTGAAAAAATCAACTCCAATGTTAAACATGTTACCAAGGAAACTGGAGGTTGACATAAGGAGCAGCATAAAGTCTGCAGGTTGTGCAAAGGCAGGCGCAGGCTGCTAAGTGACTGTTTAGAACTCATTCACTGCTCAAATGAGGCCAAGTATCAATTATTTCTGGCTTCCCGGAAAAAGGTCAGATTTAACATTTGGAGCAGAAGCCGCTAATATTCTCATTTTCCACAAGTGATGCAAGACTAAACACTTATATTGTAAAAGCTCTAGTCCTGATATGGTTACAGAATGTATTATTATACTGTCACAAAAGTGTGTAGTTTACCCGAAAAACAAGACAAGAACTCTGACATAAGTAACATTGCAACTTACTCTAGCACCATACCGCAGTTAACCACAGTTTAGAAAGACATTAGTTCAGATAATGGGTAAGGAAGCCATAATGAAAGTAGACGTGGCTAATAAGCATCTCTACAAGAACAAGACATCTTATAGACGTTAAACTAAAAATGGATTGTACTAAATAGGCCTTATTTAAAGATTTACATGATTTCTACTGAAATTGCATACCTTAAAACCAGCAATTTATTAATTACTTTAAAGTAATATTTCAAATTCAGATTTAAGGAGTTTTTAAAAAGCTGGTATTGAGGCTGCACTAAAGAAGACAGGCACATGTTTAAATAATAACTAAAATCCATAAGCAGTGACCTTACATCTATATATACTGTAATTTATGTTTACAACAGTTCTATCAGAGGTCCTCATAATTTACATGTTTATAATCTGTGGCAAGATCATTTGTGGCTCTTTGCATATGTTTACATGAAAAAAAATGCTTAAACAGCATAAACATATATCAATACACATATATAGGTTGTCCATTTTTGCAAGTGACCGGTGCACTGCATGCAACCAAAAGTTTGAAAGGCCAAGAGTCTTTGGTTGAGAAAAAGGGTCTCAAGCTAGGCTTTGATAAAATGCAAACAAACAAAACCTAGGACATGTTTTGATAAAAGCTTGCTGCAGAAGAGAAAACAAAAACAGCACTATGTTGGGGCAGTTTCTTTTCATCTGCTGCAGCAGGGCTACTCTCCAGTGTTGTTTCCTTTAGTTCAAATTTGTACAAACCTTTAAAAAATACTGTGTGGGTCTTTACATCAAAAAGAGCACAAAATCCTGCCTCAATTGCACTGTTCGAAAGGGCAAAAGGTAGTTGTACGATTCAAAGGAATCATGTGAGGGATAGAGTTTAAATGGAGTCAGTCTATACAAAGAAGAAGAAAAAGAAGCAAGGCATAGCAAGGCAAGGCCAACACCCACACAGAGAGACAGAGAGAGAAGGCACACTGCTTCTGAATGCACAATTCAGTCGACACTAAAGTAGCGTCCCACACAAACTACATTGGAACATACATTTATTATCAAAAGTTAGACTAGTAAGAAATGATTTTAGTACGGATGCCGGTAAACAAACATCATCTTTAAAGAATCAGCTTTTCACGGGCAATTTTCTTGCCTCCACTTTTAGAAAGACCAAGTCCTTCCAGGCAGTTTGTGGATTTGTGAAGCTGTAAGTACTGCACTGACCCAAAAGATCGGACCTGAAACATTACATAGTTATTTATATAGTTAAATAGCAGTAGAGGGAAGAAGAGAGGGTGGGACTTCAGCTGATATTTTAAGTGCTGGTCTGGAATGGGGTCTGATGTTTATCAAACACTGACAAAATAACCGCTGTTTGTTGTGCATACATAAAAATGAGCAAGTTTTATGCCTTTACCCAAGATGACCGTGAATAGAAAAACAGGGAGTAGGCCTTTCAAGGTAGTGTTGATTTACAGAAGGTTTCTGCTGCCAAATATGTTCTGGGGGTCCACATACTCCTTTACGGACTTGAGCATGCCCAGACCCACCGAGGAGATGGCCTCCTTCATCCATTCCTTCCGCAGTTTTCCCACTGTGAGAGAAAGACAGGAAGAGACAGTGAGACAGAGTGAGTTCGCTTGCATGTGGCAGACAGTACCAAGCGCATCAATCTTGCGTGAGTGAGAGAGTAAGCAGGGGGTGATGGATGTGTTTATGGGGGGCGGGAACGCTGGTGGAACACTCCTGAAATGCTCTGAGATGTTTTGCATGGTGTGATTTATGGAGAGCAGCAGACTATCAAACTCATTAAGCTGCCGGTGTTCCTTATGGAGGGAAGCTCGCCATGCTCTGTCTACCTCACTCACCCCCTTCCTCCTTTTTCTCCTTCTCCTGATGTCTGTCTGCTGCCTGCCTGCATGAAGCCTGTCCCTCATTCTCATTCAACCATAATGGTACCATCAAGTCTCTGAGTGCCAAACCCTTCACAGTCTGACTTTGTTTTTCAGCTTTGTCATTGGGGTGCTCGGGTCATCTGGCAAATGTGAAGACTCACAGGAGGCCGAAACAAAGCAGTCGCACATGCCTATGGCTACAAACAAGCCGGGCTAATCACAGATCACCAAAGCAGGTCCCACTTCAGTTCAGAAAGCAGTTCAGACTTCTGATAACCTGTAGAAAATCCAGCTTTTAACATCACCACGAAGGAGAATCAGTATTGCTGATTGAAAAATATAATGGAAGTGGTGACAAATCACTTCATTTAAGGGATTTATTTCATTTAGGTAACTTACACAAAAAACTAGTATATTAATTACCAAAAAAAGTTTTTTAAAAAATGTCTTCTTGTACATAAAATTTAAATGAAATGTATTGAAATTTTTACAAAGTAAAACATAAACCAAATCTTTGTTGAACCGGTCATATTTTGTTTAATTTCTTTCAAATACATTAAATTAATAAATAAACTATAAATTTACCTAAATAAATATGTATGGGCTTATATTTAACCCTTTAATTTAAATGCCTGCCTGTAATGTGACTAAAACGAAATGGAGACTACACTACATACACAACGTGGAGGAAGTAGTATTTCATCCCCCGTTGACTTTAAAAGTTTTAATACAAAAAACATAAATGAATGTCTCATAATTTTATGCCAGATTTATTTTAACAGTAACATATAGAATATCAAAAACTAAGAAAATTACAAATAATTTTAATTAAATTGAAATACAGAAGTATTTGACCTCCTAGTAAAACATTATTTAATAATTGGTGGCAAAACCCTTGGCAAGCAAGGCATTCAGATGTTTCTTGTAGTTTTTTATAAGGTTTGCACACACTTTAGGAGTAATTTTGGCCTATTCCGCTTTGCAGATCATCTTCAAATTCTTAAGGTTTTAATGCATGTATTTAGAAACACAAAGCTTCAGCTCGCTCCATAAATTTTTTTATAAGATTGAGGTCAGGAGACTGGCTAGGACATTCTAGACCTTGATTTTTGGTCGTAGTCATGCTGGAAGACCCAACCACCACCCATTTTCGGTGCCCTGGTAGAGGCAAGGAGGTTGTCAGCCAGGATTTTGCTATACATGGTCCCGTTCATCTTCTCGTCAATACGGGGTTGTTGACCTGTGCCCTTCGAGGAAAAACAATACTTCCTACACCATGGTTGACAGTGAGAATGGTGTTCTTCGGGTCATAGTCCGTATTTTTCTTCCTCCAAACACATCGATTTGAGTTGAGGCCAACTCAATTTTGTTCTAATCTGACCACAGCACCTTCTCCCAGTCTCTCTCTCAGAGTCATTAATTTGTTTATTGGCAATCTTGAGGCGGGTCTGGACGACAGCCGTCTTGAGCAGTGAAACCTTGCATGTACTGCAGGATTTTGAACTATTACGTCTCAGTGTAATACCAATAGCTTTTTTTGGGAGACTGGGGTCCCAGCTGCCTTGAGATCATTAACCAGCTCCTACTGTATAGTTCTTGGCTGATTTTAAACCTCTCTCATGATCACTGAGACTCCACGAAATGTATCTTGCATGGAGCTCCGGGCCTAGGTCGATTGACAGTAATGTTGTACTTCATAATAACTGCAGTTGTCACCTTCTTAACCAGCTTCTTACTTATGGCTTTGTAGCCCATTCCGGCATAGTGTATATTAACTTAATCGTTGCCAAAAACTAATGAAACTTTGCATGAAATTAAATGTTGTGACCTCATGTAAGGTTGCTGAATTAGCGCCACAGTTAAAGGTGTGGCATAATCATAGTAAATGGGGTCTTAACTGCTGTAGACAATGAATATCTTGAAAAAAGTAAATATTATAAGATAAGGAATAATAATAAAAATAATAACAATAATAATAAATAGTATAATGTGGCAGGAAGGAGTTGTTTAGGACAATGCCACAATGACAAAACCCCATAATGCACTTAATACAGATGCAAATGTTGGGGAGGAGGCTCATAAATTACACAGCCTGGTGCTTTATCCAATCAAAACGTTTTTCCTGCAACACAAAGTGTTCCGCTTTATCTGCTTCCTCTTGTTTTGCCCATCTCCCTCATCCCCCCACCCCCTTCCTCAGGGAGAGAAGGAGAAACAGAAGGTGGTGGGGCTGCATCATTGCCTCCATCACATAGATAATTTACACATCTATCATGTCAATATCTCACATATTCTCTCTCCTGACTATCTAGTACAGCAAGGACCACAGCTGGGATGTGCAAAACTGCATAGTCAGAGCAAGAGAGTGAAACAGAGCCAGAGAGCGAGCGAGTGAGCGAGAGAGAAAGACTTGAGAGAGGGGGAGAGAAAATTGGTTGGAGAGAGACTGTGAAAAACGGCTGGAAAACAATATCAGCGTGCTCATTTAATGCTCATAAAGCTTTATTTGTGTGTGGGAAAGATATAAATTGTGGGGTTCACACTTATCAGTCTGAACTCTTTAGTCTGCATCTGTACAAAGACATTTGGTAACGAACAGAAAACCCTTGACTGGACATTAATGGAAACAAATACAAAACCTTTATTAACCACTAATAAGCAACAATATCAGTTGACTGAAAAATAATGACTTTTTCAACACTTTAAAAACTATTTCAATAAGTGCCTAATAAAATACTTAAGTGGTGACAAAGACTTAACATACTACTAACATACAACTCTAACATTATCAAAACTACAGAATTTAATTAATGTATCTAAAGTTTCATTTCTCATTCAAAATAGGAACAGATCATTTTAATTAATTTATTTACATGTATTTTTTATTTAATGACTTATTTACGTATATTACATATATTATAATTATATTGTTATCTATTTCTTTGCATCGTGATTTATTTTTATTGTTTATTAGTGATCCGTGCTGATCTATGGAATCTGTGCACCAAAACTACTACCTGAAGATAAAATTAAAATGTTCAATAATTTTTTGGAAGGCTGTATAAATTTTTATGGTGTCCTACACACACACAAAATATACATATTTATAAAAACAGGTTTTTTTCCAAATTACTAAAATAAGTTTAAAAGGAAACTATGTGTCCTGAGACCAAAAAAAAAACAAATAAAATAAAACAAACCAGTACAATGATTTCCACTTGGCCAAATGGAACATTTCTTTGGGAGGTGTGTATAATAAATATCGTTTTTTAAGATTTAAAACTGTTTGCTTCAGCAAAAAGCAGAAAGAAAACGCTTTGAAATAACATCAAATGGAAACATATCTGTGGTTATAAAAGCCAGTCTTATTTAGATGGTACTAAAAGTTTATGCCAGATCACTTTAGGTCAGTAAGTAATGCTTCCTCCCTTTGGATGTAAGCACCTCCATTAAAATGTTAGAATGGTTATGGCCTAAACAATTAGCCAGAATGAATAAAACAATTCTGAAAAAGTTGCTTAGTATTAGAAATCACTGCAGGTTGGAAAAAACATAAATACTAAGTGACTGGGCAGAAGTTTGATTTTAAACTGTAACACAGCACACACACACACAGCTTCAGTGTAGATGATGTAAAGAATAAGCGCAAGTGACAGCATGGCAAATGTCTACTGCTAGCAGTCATGCATCTCACTGACCACAGCAGAAAGGTACTCCATCAATACTATTGTTAGTGAGCCAAGTAGAGCAAGTGTGTGTTACAGAAGGATAAGGGTGGCCTGGCATGTTTATGGGTGGGTGTTTGCCGGGATGCAATCTAAAGTGTGACTGTATTCATTGGTCTGACCTGCGGTAAACATAGCTGGGTAAAGTGTTTATTTCCCTTTTGTACCCTCCCACCTTGCTGCCCAGACTACATCTGTTTTTGTTGTTTCTCTCTCTCTCTTTTACACACACACACACACACACACACACACACACACACACACACACACACACACACACACACACACACACAC
>JAOUQT010000044.1:10812961-10829975 GCA_025769995.1 Xyliphius kryptos | reverse complement strand
AAGAACACAAAAGTATGGTTATGTCTTTGAGGTCAATTTATACCATTAAAATTCCCTCCAATGTCCATGAAATTACCTCCTCCTCCAGCACAATCTAAAACAAAAACAAAATAATAAAAATATAATAATAAGTAATAATTATTATTATTTTAAATGGGTGGATTGTTAAACACATTCCCTATTGAATGTTTTGTATGGTACTTACACCGCTGGTTAGAAGCTGCCTGCATTTCATGTTTAGGTAGTGCTTTCATGACTACACAACTATGGGAATTTATGGTGTGGTATTTCTGAACTGGAGAAAAACAACCGTCATTGAAATCATGTCTAAAATATACACATCAGCTAAACCTCAACAGATACACGCACATTCCCTTACCAACAATTTTATCCACAGTGTCATGGTCATCAAATGTTACAAAGCAGAATCCTCTCTTTTTCCCTGTTGAACGCTCCTCCTTAATGTCAATGCTCTCAATATTCCCATATTTCTCAAAGTATTCATGTATATGATATTCTTCCGTGTCTTCCTTAATCCCACCAACAAATATCTTTTTCACTGTTAAGTGGGCCCCCGGTTTGTAAGAGTCCTAGATAATACAAAAATATGGTAACACAATGCTAATTATAGTTACAGGGTTTATGCAGTATAATTAAGTATAATTTATCTCCATATACACACACAGTAGATGGACACAGCTGGCCTCCCAAAATCATAAAAGACTGTCTGGTCGATTTTTTGTAGCCTGGTATAATTTTTTATTGAATATAAGCCTAAACCCAGAAGACAGTTACTTTAGTATGGTGCAAGTCCAAATTGTATAATGTAGCTGGTTTGGTCTATTCCACATGTGAAATTGTTAAAAACTATTTACAATTTTTAATTCTTGCTGGAATCTAACTGAATGCATTTTAATGCCAATCCTTAATTAATTTAATCCTTTATCCTTAATTTTTGTAAAATCCAATTAATGATGTTAATGTTTATTTTAAACCAAGCAGAAACCCGGAGTTACTGCAGACTAAAACACTTATTGAACAATGTTTCATGATCTCATACCTTACGAGAAACTGCCCGTTTAGGCTCAACAAAACGACCATCCACTTTGTGGGGTCGAGCTGCCATGGCTGCATCTACCTCAGATACAGTAGAATATGTTACAAAGCCAAAGCCCCGGGACTGCATCACCTGCACACATACAAACACACGAGTGCTCGATGTACAACATTTCTGTAAAAAAAATAATAAAGATGTTAAGTATTAACCAGAACAGGTAATGTCACTAACCACACAATCTGTGAGTGTTCCCCATTGCTCAAAATGTGCATGCAAGCTCCTGATTGTTGTCTTGAAGCTTAGACCTCCAATGAACAGCTTCCTCATCTGTTCTGGTACATTAAGCTCTTTAGCCTGTTTGGATTAATGCAAAAGCAATCATGAGCAATTATTTGTTAATGTAGTCCAAGAATTAAATAAAAAGAGAATATATAAAAACACAAGGAAGCAACCAATTGTAATTAAAGCATTAGGAGAATTATTACAAAAACGTGTGTGTGTGTGTGTAGTGAAAAAATAAAAAAGAAAACACAGTCAGACACGTGTATAAATAATTTTTTTTCCCACCAAACTATCGTTAAATGTACACTTGAATGAAATGTAGTTGCATTTAAACAGATCATTTATTTATATTTTTAAATAAAAACCACAACGATGTGCTGCATCCTCTCCGCCAGTTTGCTCTCGAATATTCCAGGTGCCTTCTCTCTCAAACGCCATTTTACAGCGCTTTTACTTACTTTACCTCCATGTTGCGATTTCTCTCAAATTTACGTGCACAGTCGGCGTTGTGCCCAAATTACATGACTATATTAAATGTTACATGCTACTTGACAAATGGAATAAGACCAGTAATAGACAAGAATAGACTATTAATGGACAAGGCACAATATATATTAAGCGGTGTTGGTTAGATAACGTGCCGGGGTTCGAGTAAACCATATACTCAAGAAGTAAAAGCATGCGCCTTCTTCATTCTGTTTCTTTAAACAAACCCGTTACACTGTCACGTTACTGTCGTTACACAAATTAAATATACAGAAATAGAATTACCCACGGTTTGACATATAGCAGCGTGATAGTCCGAGCTGCAGTGCCACCGAGCGTGAAGACTTTTAATATGCACTGCATTTTCTTACTATTTTGTCTGTGTATGAAGCCGTGCACCATAGTGACACTGAACCTAAATAATGTGCTATTACCTCCATGTCGCACTGTCTGCGTCCTACAGATTTGAATAAAGCAGGAAATATGGCGCTACACCTTTACATTAACTACAGCTGTTCTTGCGTCCCAAAGATCGTGCGCTACGCACCCAAGAACGCACATTTGTGACGTCATCGTTTTTAAGAACTTTACGGATCTTTTTGGGTGGATATAGAGGGTATTATTATTATTATTATTATTATTATAAGTAGTAGTAGTAGTAGTAGTAGTAGTGGTATGTTAATACACCCACTCTCAGTAACCCCATGAATTGCCCAGTCCATGAGTCTTTGCGCCTGGGATTAAGGCCAAACCTGTGAGTATACACTTTATTAGGCACCCCTCTTCAATGGCTTGTTAAGGCAAATATCAGCCAATCACATGTCTGCAACTCAATGCATTTGTGCATAGGTTGCTGAAATGCAAACCGAGGACCAGAATGAAGAACGAATGTGATTTACCAGACCTTGAACGTGGCATGGTAGTTGGTGCCAGGCAGGCTGGTCTGGGTGCTTCAGAAACTGCTGATCTACTGGCATTTTATTGCAGAGCCATCTAGAGTGGCAGGGGGGTGTCTCGCTGATGTGAGCGGTCAGAGGAAAACGGGTAGACTGGTTCAAAATTATAGAAAGGTAAAAGTAACTAAACTAATCAGTCATTAAAACCAAGGAATGCAAAATACCACTTCTACTGAAACTATGACTCGAAGAACTAAGGCAGTTCTGAAGGCGAATGTTGGTCCAACCTTTTATCAGCAAGGTGTACCTAATGAAGTGGCCGGTGATTTTATTAATTTTATTAATTTGTTAAATGTACAAGTGTTAGCTGTGTTATAGAGTATCCATTTAAACACCACTCACGACAACATATTTCAGTGTTTTTTTATTTATTTATTTTAGATAAGTTCAATTTTATTTACCAACCTAATGAGGCCCTTGTAAAATTAAAGCTGCGGTTCACTGAGTTAGAGCAGTTCAATTTTTCTTGTGCCCCCTGCTGGCCATGTAACCTTACTAAAGAGTTAATTACCAACTAACCAACCTACATCCTACAACCTTCCTTCCTTCCTTCCCTCCTTCCTTCCTTCCCTCGTTCCTTCCTTCCTTTCTTTCTTTCTTTTTTCTTTCTTTCTTTTTTGGTAAGTGATTTTAAAGCATTTTATGACACTGAGTGTACCTTCTTTAAGAAGTTAAAACATGCTCCTTAAAATTCAGGATACATGTAACTTCGACAAAATAACCCATAATTTGTTAAGAGATTATCCAGAGATTACAATAATCTTAAACATTATTTCAGATTTAAAATATATGACGATACTTTCCTGCAGATGGCGCTATAACTCTTTGTTAAACTGAATATATACTTTTAAATAACGTCAACTAAAGCAATGAATATGCCTAAATAATCACGTGTCATTGCCATTATTCTATAAAACAAAAAAGGGAGATAATAATAATAATAATATACAATTGTTTTTCACTTTTAGAAAAGATTATTTAAAATATTTCTTAATGATCTTTACATACAAACATTAATATAGTAACAAATATACAAGTATTTACATGTTCACATGTATATAATTAGTCGAGTAAATAAATCATTTGCACTCACCGGTCACTTTACTGCCTTTCTAGTAAATGTTAGACCCCATTGCCTTCAGAACTGCCTTAATTCTTGATTGCATACTTTTAACAGAGATGTTATTATGCATATACTTGGTTGTAAAGAGTGATTGAGTTACAGTTGCCATCTGCCCATTCTCCTCTGTCCTCTCCCATCAACAAGGAATTATAGTTGTGCTTGATAATCCCAAGAGATCAGCAGTTTCTTAAATACTCAGACCAGCTTGTCTGGCACCAACACCCATGCCATGTTTACTTCTACATGCCTAAATGTATTAAGTTGCAGTTGTGTGATCTGATTAGATTTTTTTGTTAACATGCAATTAAAAAGGTGTGCCTAATAAAGTGACTGGTGAGTATATTATGGTGTATTAAAGCTGTTTAATGGAAGTGATGGTGTTCCAAATATGTTTGTTCCAGCACATTAATACTATTAAAAAAACTATATAATGACTTAGTTTACTAAAATGCTTTAAAGTTATTCACCCTTAATTTTGCACACCAGTACAATCTAGTCATTTATTCATTCATTTTTTAATTCATTTGTTTGTTTGTTTGTTTGTTCATTAATTTATTCATTCATTCATTCATTTATCCATTCACTCAATTATTCATTCATTCATTTTTGCTTGTTTCTTTTTTTTTAATATATAACCATAAATCATTTCCCCAAAGTTTTCAAGGTGCTTTAAGATCTGTTTAATCAATATGCTTTATGACCGGACAATGGCCAGGAAAAATGAGGACAACATTAAAGTGAGGAGCTCAAATCTAAGGGTTAAGCACACTGTATTTTAGAAAGGTAACTAATCATACCCAGCATAAGGATGTGTTTAAAAGCAGACCATGTAAAGATATGCAAAAAATTTCGCAGTTGTCTATTTCTTATCTTGCACACATGAGCCATAATATTACTAAATGATTGCTTTGCATGATTCTGCCCAGAGACAAGCTTTATTCCATAAGGCACAAGCATTTACTTCACACAGATCTGCTGATATCTTCATGCCAGGTATAAGTTTTTAATTATTTTTTGGAGCAGACACTGTGTCTTTAAGGTGTAAGGTGTGAGTGTGCACATCTGCAGTGTATGCAGATTTGTTGAGAAGTACTTCTTACTGCAACCCATAACCGTTTCTGCAGTGCAGATGTTTTACATACACACACACAACTTTTAGTGCTCAGAGGTGACAGAGGTGACTGACACAGAGCTACTGTATTTCATAACACACACGAATGCACTTCGCAATGCAAATGCAAATGCTTATACTTTTCTAAGCACAAAGCACAATGTCATAGCATGTAATTACAGGTGTAAAATGTACATTATAAGAGGTGTATTAAGCATTCCAACATGCATTAGAATGACATTATAGTATTTTTATTTTATAATTTATTAATTTATGCATTTCTCCTTGGTGTGGAAAATAAATGAATCCTGTTGTGTGGAAAAGAGGAGATATTTATTTAAGATGTTGATGTTTTCACAAGTAATAAGTGTTTCAGGTGAAGTAATTACTAACATTGTACAGAAAGCAATTTTGATCACTCCAGCTTGTGTTTGAGACTGTCAGAGCATTTAAACTGATATGCGATAGCTAGGTGCATATGAACAATTTTATATATGTAATATATATATATATATAAAGCAATAAATTGATAGTAGAATAATGGCTTTTACTTAATTGGTTACAATAGCTTGTCCAAATTTAATTGGAACAAATTATTCTCCTGATTTAACCTTTACCTTGTAAGGAGAATTTATCTGTGCCTGTCAATGTTATCAGAAAAATGTATGACGTAACCCACTGAGCAAATGGTGAGCCATCTGTGAAAGTGTCATCTTTTCTCGTTTTAAAACAGCACTTAAGACAATAATTAACCTGTGTATTATAGTTCTTCCAGAAACCCATATGATATTTTGCAGGCTCTGTGCCTGACCAGGGCCTGCCACTGGAATGTTGAGATAAATCAGTCAGGGTGATATTAATCCAGGCAAAAGTTGATACAATATTTTGAGTGATTTTGTTATTTTTCTTTTACACAGATACAGATTTTTGTTGCACTCCACATTTCTATTACATTTCAGTAACAAATGTTTCACATGATACAATGCAAAAATGGCCAGGAAAAGGAAACTGCTGGAATTATTTCTACGTGTGTATATATATGACCAGTAGATGGCAGACTAAGACTCTCGGAAGTGTAAGCCTCTAAAAATAATTTCTCTACTATTTCTTATATCTGTGTGATAGAAATGCGACTGTAAACTGTTGAACGTGTGCTGTATAGCAGTTTGTTAAATTATACTGTAACAATGTTCACACCAAATATATTATATTTTAGAATATTTTACTTCATTATTATGTTTCATATACTTTTAAATTACATGTCAAATGTTCAGTTTGAATTTAAAAATAGTATTTATAATCCTAATAATAATAATAATGATAAAATAATAATAATAATAATAATAATAATATACTTTAAATCTTAAAGATTTTTAGGCTACTTCAGATAATAGTGTGAACATGACGGTTTATAGCCGCTCATCGATTCTGCTTAGGATTAGGAATACTGTTTTTTTATATTAAAAATGAAAATAAATCTATTTATCCAAAATGAATTTTAGATGCAGAAAAAAAAACTTTATAAGCTTATAGTGAATGGTGAAATGTTCTTTAGTCACATCATAGCAATTAATATTCTTTTAGTAAAAATTATTATTATTATTATTATGAAAATGATGATGATAAGAATAACTTTTTACATTTTTTTCTCAATATACGTTTCTTGGTTTATTTCCCCTCTTTAGATTCTATTATTTATTTACACTGTTGAGCCAGAGTAATTTACTTTTTGTTCTTCTGTACACGTGCTTGCGGGACAATAAAACATCTTTAAATCTTCAATCCTGAATCATCTTGCTGTAATGCGCCGCCTCGCGGCGTTCTTATTTTGACCGATAGATGGCGCTGTTATCCACAAAACAGTATCTCAACTCCCTTTTCCTACACTAAATCCCTAGCTTCCAACGTTTCAATCTACTCTTAGCCTAGAACTGAATAAAAAGACTCTGCACTTCAACCAAACCTCTAGAAACCTCAGAAATAAGACATAGTTATCCGTATAAGATGCATGCCAATGTACATCTTATGTTTGCTGTAAAAATATAGAACACATTTTTTCATTTCTGTGGTTAATTTAACCTTGAGGTAAGAAGTTACACATTCAGCTTGCCCATCCTCCCACTCCTCATTAACATGGTAAATCATTAGCATTTAGAGTGGCCATAAACACACAGCTACAGCTCTGGCATCAAAATCCTTTCTGCCAAAGTGTCATCGTGCACAGAGATCTGTGTCGAACACCAGATACACTGCTATCAAACTTTGAAAGTGGCGTGCTAATCGATAAAGTAATATGTTACATAATATATAAAGTATACTACATCAAGAGATGAACATATCTGTCATATTATTTAAAACAATAAAAGAAAAGTGTGGATTAACAAATAATAGACAGAACATTTCATCTGGTGTCTCAGTTGTATTTAGCAATGTGTTTAAAATAATTCACATGTATCTCTGCTCAGTCTGCTCACGTTCACTGCTCAGAGCTCCACCATATACTGTTTCACACGTACTGTCATAATCTTATATGTCTATAAGGATGTGCATATACATTAATTATTCAGCTATATAAGATGCTAAACCAATTCCATACAGTAGGCCACGTGGCTACCTGTCAATCAAATCTGGCTTAGGAAGGTGAAAAAAGATTTGACACATTTTCTCACTTTTAGTGAATAAAAAAAAAATAAAAACAATAATATAAATAAAACAAAACATAAATAATGAGACATAGGAAAACTGGGATTTAATTAATTAAAAAGTCAAGAAATGCTCTTTAATTTGTCCTTAATAAAAGACATGTGTGCTAGTTTAATTGCTTTCTCTAAATTGCCCGTTAATGTGTGAATGTGTGTGATTGTGTGTGTGTTTGTGTATGTGTGTGCACCTTATGATGGATTGGCGCCCTTTCTAGGGTTATTCCTGCCCTTGTGCCCAGAGTTGCAGAGTAGGCACCGGCTTCCCTGTGACCCTAAAACTAGGATTGAGGGAGTATAAATAATGAATGAATGAATGAATTTAAATAGAAACAGGTGAGGAAATGATGTTTCAATAGTCTTTAGCACAAGTACTTTGGTTCACCTGTATGTTACAGTCATTACTTAAAATATTTAGCATTTCTCACTCACTGGTTTTATCCTTATGAGTTTGGGTGGTGCTGGAGTGCTTATGGTGCTTATGCCTGCTTTTACTGAAATAAAGGACAGAAATACCCTAGATTACCAAGCAGCACACTGCTCAGCAGTCAAAAACATCCAAATAAAGGGCTATTTAGTACCTCAAATTGGTATGGTGCTATGTGCCCTTGAAGAATTGGAGAAAACTATAGTTCCTGGAGTAAACCCACACAGACAAGAGGAAAACTTGGCCTTATTATAAAAAACAGCTTTCACAAATAAAAAATATTCTAATATCTAGAATATTAGGAACAGGTATGTGACCTAGAATGTAATTAAGGCTATGCATGGACAGTATATGATCAGAATCACATTAACAGGTGCAAACTGGATATTTTCAGTTCAAGATATAGGCAAAGTGTTGGATAAAGTTTTTATAATCTCAAGCTTGAGTGCTATAACTAATTCACTATACACTTTGATAAGCTATCTGGGGCTGCAAGGGCTAACAAGGAATCGGGATGCTCAATCAGTCTGTGTTGACAGCATATGACGTGGACAATGAAATGATGATCTTCCTGATATATTTATATTAACCGAGTGTCCCAGATTGCCACACGTGGCCAGGAAAATGTTTGTGGCAAAAAAAGGATAAATACATTATGTTGCCAGTGAGAGTAATATAAATGTTACAAAGTCATATAAATAAACAACTTGAGAATTTTAGATATTTTATTAAATGTGTTGTACAATACAGGAAACCTAGAAGCGTGGAGCAAGCACTGAATGTAAAGGACAAGGAGTTCTTACGGTGCCAAATTTTTTTTGCAGAATTCACTATTGCAAATAAAATATAATGATTCCCACATATGATACATATTATAGAAATCATGTGCTTGCATACAATACTTCGTTTGCCATTGACTATTGGGCATAGCAAGATATTTTATATGAAAATCATACTCCAAATCCTACTAAAAATATGTTATACTAAATAAAAATTTCATTAAAATTAATGGCAGAGAATAATGCAATGATTTGTTAGAAAGAAATGCATTGCATCACTAGTATCCAGTAAAGCAGGTCGGCAGATCCCATCTCCAACTCTAGGAGGCGCACTGCTTCCACACAATCAGTTAAAGCCGACATCGACCTGAGAAAAATATAGTAAGGATCATGCGTGTTCGAGCGGCAAGAATGATAAACATGCCATGCTACGTCACTCCACGACTGAGCTGGAGATCAGAGGCGTAAACTCGCTCACTAACAAACAAGAAGTTTTGCTCGTAGGACCACGTGCACATCCTGGGTAAGGTGGGGGGACCCGCGCCAAACCCCTGACACGGACATACGCAAGTGGAAACCCAGAGGAAACGCAGAAGGGCAGACGCGGAAACAGACAGTGAATGTCGGCGGTGTTTAGACTGGCGCTCGCGTGTGAGTGGAGCGCACAAGGCCATGCAGAGTGTGTGATGTAGAGCGCAGCGCGCGCGTACCCACGGCTCTCCCAGGAATTCGTCTGCAGAAAAAATAGCGCGCGCATCTGTTTCCTCCCGCGAGCACACGCGGAAATGGGACGTGAATTGCGCCGAATTAAAAATAGAATCGACGTGTTGGTTCAACCGCGATTTAGACGTTTTGAGGTGGAATTCACGTATTTTTCCCCCCACGCAGTTCCCACACTTCATATTTGTTATCACCACCACCCCACTTGGTAATAATCAGGCTGTAAACAAGGACTAATTACAGTTATAATCACTGTAAAGTAAATAAGTTAACAGGGGTTAGTTGGCAAGTAAATAAGAAGCAGTTGGAACCCTAGTAAAAATATACCCCCCACCAACCAGAATTAATCATTAACCATTATGTTATAAATAAAATCTGACACCAAGACAATTTTTAAAATGTAATTTTTATTGTTATTACTATTATTATATTTTTATTATTAAAATATAAAGAATTTAAAAAAGCAAAAAGGTCCTGAGTTCTGCATGGGAGTCTGCATGTGCCTGTCTGTGTCGGATTCCTCCATGTGAACTGCTTTTCTCCCACAAATACATGTATTCGGCTAACTGACGTCTCTAAATTGCTTAATATGTGAGTGTGTGGGTGTTTGTGTGTGCCCTATGATGAGCTGGGTGTCTTTTTTAGGGTTCTTCCTGCCTTGCGCCCAGTGCTGCTGGCCGTCTTCGGCTTCCCCGTAACCCTTACTTGGATGAAGCAGGTATAGACAATGAATTGAAAGAATGATTTAAAAATACAAACAAGCAGAAGGGTTGAATGTGTTAACGTTTACTGACGTAGTACTAGCATTAATGTGAGAAAAAAAGTTATGCACTGAAATATGGCCTTCTCTGTTTAGCCAAAGTCTGGATGTTAAATCAAAAATCTCAGCTTGAAATGTTTATGGAAACTAGAACGGCTGCACATTTTTTCTTTTTGAAGCTCATAACTGTTTCTGCATGGTGCTTCTGCATGGCCAAACACCATGGAGATGTGTGATCTGCAGCTCTCCACATCACTGACAGAACTCTGGACTAATTCTGGGCCTACTATTAAGCCAACATTGAATAAGAGCGGGTGTGAGAAATACACTGTAAGATTATTTAGAAAAGAAAATTAACTCATGATGGTACATATCTGAGCTTCATCTAACCATTGGTAATTGTAGCTGCAGATGCTTGTATCCTTGATATCTCCATCAGCATGTCACATCCTGTCTTAGGGAAAGAAATGTAAGAAAGTTATTTAAATATAATATTTGCATGGTAACATCTCAATATATGTGCATATCTACTGTATGTACTAATAAATCTAAGCCAAGATCCATATACTACACCAGTGTTGCACAAGGGAACCGTAGTTATTTTGATGCATGCATAAGCGGGGCATTCATAATATTATGCAATATAGTTTTATTTACTGCTTTTCATTGGGGACCTCATAAGCTTAAGACATAAAGACTCATTTTGTATGAAATAAATGTAGCAGTATTCCATGTGTGTCAGTATTCCAGCCAAATGTCCCCACAATATTCCTAAACATGTGGGGACATTTATTCCTTACTAAAATTTTAAAGCCTCCCCCACCACACATATAAACACCTTGCTTTGTGACTTTCGAAAATAATAACCTTTCTAGTTATTTATTTAGGAAATGTATTGTCTAATGAAATCATCTCTATTTCTGAAAAATGAGCAGGGTCATAAGTGCTAAACTCCAAAGAATTGATTAATGCAGCATGCATATTGTAGTTTGCTAGTATAGGATTCATTTTGTGCCTGGAGAGAGTTAGTAAGATCCCAGGCGTGTGTGTGGGGTCTTATCAGTGTGTTAGCCTCAACCTGGACAATGCATAGCCCGAGCCCGCTTCTCTCCCCTAACACCCTTGCACACAACAAACGAGCAGGAAAGTGCTGCTGTGACAGTTTTTTGGGCACTGCAGCGTGCTGATGAAGTCATGGGGAGAGAAGAGCAGGGCAGGTGTTTCCTGCATCCCCAGGGAAACAGTAACTACACCTGCCTGCCACGGACAGAACTCATGATGGATGGATGGGAGAGGAACTGAGTCAGCAAAGAAGCTGCACTACTTGGGCCTGAGCCACTCTGGACCAGACTGAAACATGCTGTCATCACATAAACAACAACAGGCATTCATTTATCTTTAATGGGCCACACTGGAAGTTGTATCTCACTATTGAATCTATGTAAAACTGTGATAGGATTATTCAAAAGGTGCATCATTGATTCAGGAATTGGATACACATCACTGGCTCACTAAGCCTATACTGCATAATTGAGCAACACTGATATGATGGATTGTTTCCTTGAATAATGTACAGTATTTGCTTACAATTATGAGTGTGTTATTGTATGGGAGAACGATGTGAGTGAATCACCACTAGGCAGTGGTACACAAAACTACCAATCACACACATACACGCACAAACACAGTCATATCTTTATATAAATGTGAGGACTGTACATAGACATTATTATTGAGTTTGCTCATTAATGCTAGCTCTTACCCAAACCCTAACATTAAACTTAACCTCAGCAATGAAAAAGTTTGTTTTTTGCTAGTTAACGTTTTTAAATTAAAAACTTAAAAAATAAACATTTTCCTTGTGGCATTCAGACAAAATTTCCTCACAACACCAAATGCCCTCACAATGCTGTGTTCTGTCTAGAGTTAGTCCTTACAAATATATAAGGACACACACATACACACACACACGCACACATGCGCTCTCTCTCTCTCTCTCTGAACAACCAGGTATCAAGGTCATATACAGAACAAAAAATAATAAATCATTAAGACCAGACCCTATGAAAGTGGTATGTAATATTCTAGTGGGAATTTTGTGGCTAAGAGGACAAAGATGCAGCTGATGATAATCAGGTCACACCAGGGGGGAGTCTCTTCCAGGTTTATCCAATTGGGGCCTGTGGGGTGAATTTTATTAGGGGGGTGCCTTCTTTTTGCATTGTGATGCATTACAGTATAGTTTAAATATAATTTTAGCAAGGAATTCACTATATATAGACTATATTTTCAAGCATTTGCTCACCTGCCTTGACTCACTTATGTACTAATCCCTAGGGTTCAGTATGACGTCGGTCCACTATTTGCAGCTAAAACAACTTTACCAGCTTCAACTGTCCACAAGGTTTAGGAGTGTGTTGGACGGGACACACTGATGTTGGACGGGAAGGTCTGGCTCTCAGTCTCTGCTCTAATTCATCCCAAAAGGTGTTCTATCAGGTTAAGGTCTGGACTCTATCATCCATATCTTTATAGACCTTGCTTTGTGCACTGGTGCACAGTCATGTTGGAAGAGAAAGGGGCCAGCTCAAAAGTGTTCCCACAAAGTTGGAAGCATGTAATTGTCCAAAATGCTGAAGCAATTATACATCTGTAGCCATGAAATGGAATGCATTGAAACACCTGATTCCGATAATTCGGATTGGTGAGCGAATACTTTTGGAAATAAATTATATATATATATATATAAGTATACACGTGTGTGTCACTTACCTTGGTTTTTGTAAAATTTGCCATATGTATTATAAAAGCAATACTTGACCTTAGTTTATGGCGTTGAAAGATGGGTGCAGTTCATAATATAGTCCAAAGGGTGGCACAATCCAGCCTGTTATTCCCATTCTGCCTCTAAGGGGGAGTCTTTGTTGTTGGGAATGTGGAAAGGAGCTACAGGGAGGTATGAAAACAGAGTATCTCTGTTATTTGCATACTGCAGGTACATTCCGTGTGGAATTAAGAAACAATTTTTCACCCATGAAAGCCTTATTATGCAAAGTCTACACTGTCTTCTAAGACTATGAATATGAATATAAGGTAATGCAAAGCAAACTGAACAGGCTTATGAAATTCAATTATCTGACAGTTATAGATGGACTTCAGCATAATATTTAAAAAGCTCTGAGGCATAGTCAAAATTGAAAGCATAATCTTATCTAAAAGTAGCACACAAGTGTGATAAAAGCTGCTCAGTGTTGCCGTTCTCTCTCCTGCACATAGCAATACATCTCACCCTGGAATAATTGTTTACATTTGAAATTAATGTAATACACATTCCTCAGCAGCTAATAAATTAGAGCTTCTCTCATTAGCATCTGAATTGATTTCTTCTTACCTCTCTCTCTCTCACACACACACACACACACACACTACACATGTGTCTCATAAGCTTAAGAGTGAAAAAAGCAAAAAAAAGACAAAGAAGGCATACTTAAAGAATATAAAACTGTGGAATATCAATGGTATGCAAATTTTGTATTGTAGCAATAAAACAAATTGTTGACTTTCTTATTTATTATCCTCACTGTTTTTTTTTTTGGCTTGAGTTGCTTTTCTCCTAGTTACAAAGTTTCTGCACTGGCTAAATAACTGTACAGAAAATGTCCTTCCCAGCATCCCAGACTCCTTTGCATGGTGGGCTTAAGACTGCCAAACTGAGGTTGATAGAATCCAGATTGGTTGGACAGGATCACGGATGATGACCCTTTGCACTTGCTCGTACAAAACTCAGAACAGAGGATACAAAATAAGAAGCAGAACGTTGTTGGGGGAAAAGGTTATGGCCTTGGTAAATATTATATTATAGTATATGTGTGTGTTGGGGCAGCTCTTCCATACTGACCGTTGTTTATCTAGACCTGTTGTGCTCAACTGCTGAGAATACAAAATTAATTGTCTATTTGAAGCCCAGTGCCTATGCCTCCAATCATGTGCCTGACTGCTTTTTCTCTGCTTTTGAGCAAAATCTGTATGTTTTACAGTGTGGTGTGTATTCCATTAATGTGGTCTGGCATTGGTACTGAGGCAAGGTGTGTGTGCATGTATGCAAGTGCATGCGACAGAATGGGGTGCGGGTTCCTGGTCCACGTTGGTGTTGACAGATTTAGGAGATGTTGCAAGCCATGCTGGACAGCAGCTGACCATATTGCGGATACGTGTGACATGTAGCGCTCCCTTGGTGTCACGGAGTGATGACATCCTCCCTTTAATGAGCAAAGTTAGCATGGCTATATCAGATTGAAACAGAGCTGTATATCAGCAGCCATCACCGGAGCACTCATACAGGAAAGATTATGTAATGAGCAATCGTGGGCGGTCACTAGTAATAGAGCTGGCTAATCTGCAGTTTTTTTTGTAGTCCATTTCTCCTTTAAATGCACACAGAGCTGCTGTGGCTTTATAGATGTACACCAGACCACACTTTCCTCATACTGTGTTTCTGTTGCTGTTTCACACACACCTACACCCACACGCACACGCACACAAAACCATACATAGTCCAGCGAGCTTTGAAGTTTTGTGGATCATTGTCACAATTTCGGAAATGCCACTGCTAAAGGCACAGTGCATATAATTCAGGCATTTGTCTGTGCTTGTGCCAACTGACACTGTCATCTATCTGCTGTGGAAAAAAGGCTCATTCCAAATATATTAAGAGGCTTTGGATTAAGGTATTTCTCTACCTCAGCCCCATATGCTTGACATAAACAGAAAATGCAGTTTTTTTGCTTTACTATCTATCTTTACTATCTTATACTTAGATGCTATGCAGAAGGGCAATAGAGTGTATGTAGCTCTCCAGAAAGAGCCTCCGGCTGCCATTGTCCTTAACTGTAATGTGATTGTGCGTTATTCCAAGGTTGTGTATAAGCTTCCATTTCCCTATAGAGTACTCCCAATGGCGCACGTCTGAAACAGTTTCTGACTTTGCAGTCCAGTTTCCTCTTCTTCTTCTTTCCACCTTTTCCACCTCATCTTCTTGTCCTATGCATCTTCTGATTTCATGCCAACAACCTGCATGTCTACATTGACCACATCCATATATCTCCGCTTTGGTTTTCCTCTTTGTCTCCTGCCTGGCAACTCCATTTATAACATCCTCCTATCTACTGTCCCTCCTTTGTCCAAACCACCTCAGTCTGCCCTCTCTAACATTGTCTTCCAATTTGTGCTTTCCCTCCCTCTGATGTTCTCATTCCTAATCCTGTCCATCCTGGTCACTCCCAACGAACCCTCAACATCTTAAACTCTGCAACCTCCAGCTGTGCTTCCTGCCTTTTAGATAGTGCCACTGTCTCCAAACCATACAACAAGGCTGGTCTCACTACTCACTACTACTCTCTTATAAACCTTTCCTTTCATCTTTGCTGCAACCCTTTTGTCACACATCACTTCTGATACTTTTCTCCATCCACTCCATCCTGCCTGTACTCTCTTCACTTCTTTTCCACACTCCCACACTTCCCATTTCCCTGGAGAGTTGATCCCAAGTACCTGAACTCCTGCACCTAATAATAATACTGATTAATTTAATTGCCCTTCAGGATACCCAAGGAGGCTTTACAAAAATGGGCGGGGTAAAGTATCCAAAACGGACCGGCAGCCAATTGCGCCAGTGTATCCTTATCGGAAGGAAAGGATATAGAAAAGAAAACATAGGGGAGGCCAATTAGCACATTAAAATATCACATAACAATGAAGACTAGACATTAAACATGGACAGTTCCACACTCTGGAAGACTGTTATCACAGCAGCAGCCTTGAAGGGCTGAAGCTGATATAGAGGAGCCAAAACAAACAGTACGCCTGGTTTATTTTTTTAAGGAGATTACAATTTTACACTCCTGTATAATCCATACGTTCAAAATAGCAAGCGTCCACTAACAGTTGCTCTTTGGGCAACGTCTCTCTCATTCAACCTCTATAACACCCTTGTATGCAGCTGCTAAGAGTTCTCCAACAATATGTTCAACACAATGTATCTGATTGGCTTGTCTTTTTGTATTTCTGTATCTCTAGGTTCAGGTTAACCCCAAATACCTTGTGCTTGAATCAGACTTCACCAACAACGTTGTCAGGTGTAACATTCACTACACAGGACGCCTTGTCCGAGCAACGAACTGCCGGATCTCTCAGTAAGTTCATACACATCACGGTGAGGTTGAACATTTGATTTATATTTATTATTCCATTCCAAGTCTGTCCAGTCCAGTATGTCTACTCTGCTTATGCTACACTGCTTAAAATGCGGAATTTCAGCTCTGGAATTTCCTTGCCCTTCCATTTACATGACAAGCCGAAGAAGGAACAGTGCCTAACTCCATATTAAGAACAGATCTAACCTCAATGGCAACCTCTGAGTCAGGGCAAGATGAGGAAGTCTGTAGAGCATGGCTTGCGTAAGCGATGAACAAATACCTACCTCTGGTTTCAATATGAGCCCAAAAGCTCTCAGTCAGCCCTGAAACAATTTTAGCCAACAGGGAATCAGTAATTACTGTGGCCTGGATTGGCACGTGGCCAGCCAGAACTACTGTAATGCTCAATTATTGTAACTG
>JAOUQT010000044.1:10767168-10786138 GCA_025769995.1 Xyliphius kryptos | reverse complement strand
GTTAAGGTCAGGACTCTGTGCAGGACAGTCAAGTTCATACACACCAGACTCTGTCCTCCATGTCTTTATGGACCTTGTTTTGTGCACTGGTGCACAGTCATGTTGGAAGATGAAGGGGTCAGCTCCAAACTGTTTACACAAAGTTGGGAGCATGGAATTGTCCAAAATATATTGGTGTGCTGAGGCATTCAGAGTTCCCATCAATGGAGCTAAAGGACAAAACCCATCTCTTAAAAATATTTTACACCCTATCCACCAAACTTTACACCTGGCACACTGCAGTCAGACAAGTACCATTCTTCTGGCAATCGCCAAACCCAGACTTGTCCATCAGTTTGCCAGATAGAGAAGCCTGATTCGTCACTCCAGAGCATTCGTCTCTATTGCTTTAGAGTTCAATGCCGCCGTGCTTTACACCACTGCATCCAAAACCTTGAATTGCACTTGGTGATTGATGCAGCTGCTTGACAATGGAAACCCATTCCATGAAGCACACTGTTCTTGAGCTAATCTAAAGGCCACATAAAGTTTGGAGTTCTGTAGTGATAGAATCTGCAAAAAGTTTGCAACCTCTTCACACTATACGCATCCGCTGACCCCGATACGCCAATTTACGTGGCCTACCACTTCATGGATGAGTTGCTGTCGTTCCCAAACACTTCCATTTTCTTTTACTGCAATATTTAGGATCCAAGAAATTTCATGACTGAATTTATTGCACAGGTGGCATTCTACTGCATGTCCACACTGGAATTCACTAAGCTCTTGAGAGCGACCCATTTTTTCACAAATGTTTTTGCCCGTATGCCTATGTGCTTGATTTTACTCACCTGTAGCCATGAAAGTGATTGGGACACCGGATTCTGATCATTTGAATGGTGAGCAAATATTATACTATACCCTATACTAGAGTAAAAATACGCAGTTGTATTTTTACTCTAATGCTTACTATTTTACTAAGTAATATTAAACAATGTATTTGTTTTTAGCTTTTTTAAACAATTTAGATATGAAATAATCTAGAAGGGGGTGGCATGGCAGCTTAGTGGTTAGCATGTTCGCCTCTCAGCACTGGGGATTCCCGGTTCGAATCCCAATCTGGGGGGGAGTTTCCATGTTCTCCCCGTGTCTGCGTGGGTTTCCTCCAGGTTCTCCGGTTTCCTTCCACATTCCAAAAACATGAAGGCAAATTGAATGCTCTAAATTGCCCTGTAGTGTGTGAATGCGTGATTGAGTGTGTACCATACGATGGATTGGCGCCCTGTCCTCGGTGTATCTGCCCAGCACCCGAGACGTTCTCCCCTGGATGAGCATGGGGAACCCCCTGCGGACCTCATAAAGGAATAAGCGAAACATAATGAATGAATGAATAAATAAAGTAGAAGTTATATTATTTTTGTTTTGTAATGCTAAAAAAGGTTAGGACCAGACCATAACTGTATTTTATGAATTAGTCTTTTCGAAATGCGTAAACTACACAAACCTTTCCAGGTGTGTTTTCAGAAGTGAAGCTTGTGAAGTATGATGTAGTTGTTTATGTGTGTTAAATGTGTTTCCCACGGTCTTTACACGTTGTCGCCGTTTCACGGATAAAACACTTGGTGTTCACTCAATTTCCACTCCAGCAGAATTTATGGCGCCTCGATTGTTTACGTTTAACGTTTCTTTCAAATTTCCCGCTCGCGATGATATAAACCGGATGTTGGGATACGCCCGAAAATATGGGCTGCGACCCAAATCACTAAAATGAACGGGGGAAAAAAGTATTTTTCGATAAAATTCGCCCACGTTGCCTAGATAATGGACTGACTCTTATTGAGTCAGTCATTTTGCACGTGTCCGAATTAAGCCGAAAGTAATTAGAGACAATTTTCAAACATTTTTTTTCTAGGCGACTTAAATGCGACTTCGACTTGGGTTTTACTAAATCGTGTCTCTCTGATGTGACGTAATATTGAAACTGATTCACAGAAAACTTCTTCATATGCTGCAAGGTGGGATCAAATATTAAGTTTACACACACTGCAGCACAAATGTTAAAAAGTATTATAATTATGTGACAATTCGTTTTACAAAATGTGAGTTATATGTAGACAGTGAGAGTTCCTGGAAATCCAACCTTTACAGACACTGTCATTTTGGCCATTTATACTAATGCTTGCTATTTGATTTGTCTATTTTTACTTTAAGTATAAGAACTGAAATTCAAAATAGAAAAGCACTTGTAAATCCATCAGGGGCATTGACTGCACCACACCATTTAGGGTGTTTAAGTATGTCTTTTGGGGGAGGGGTATACGGGTTTGTCATGATACTGTAAAGGGGCTGCTATTTGTCATTGCTGACTGTTGCAACTGTGTGTGTTTGTTTGAGACAAGAGCATGTAAATTGGCTCCTAAGAGGGTTGCTGCTTTTTCTTACTGGCGCCAGCCTCTCTCTATCTTTCTCTCCTTCCTCTTCTCTTGGCTGATCAATACCTAATTCTGCATCTCCATGGCAACTGTGATGTCAGGCAGAGCTGAGTACCGACTACTTCCACAGACCATTTCTTTTAAGTAAAGTGTACTGTAATCGAATACAGAGAATCTCATTCCTGCACACATTCATTTATACTTCTATTTCTCATGGTCTTCTTTTTGATTTGTGTTTATTTTCTGTTGCTCTTTTGGAGGACAGTGTACTGAGCTGACCAGGATGAATAGAAGGGTTACTATGGCAACGCAGTGTGTGCTATGCTCATGGTGGTACATTTTTTGTGAGTGTTAGAAACGTAGGTCAGTAGATAGGCATTGTGTGCGCCATGTTCTAGATCTGTATGCCTGACCTTTTAACGCTTTTAAAATGACACATGGCCTTTCTTTTTCACTTCAGTCCCAGCGCTAGGTGCTTAGTGAGTCTGAAATACAGTCACCATGATGGTTAATTTTCCTGATTAGATGATATGCCTCTATATTAATTTTCTTTATTGTTTCAGCTACCGAAATGGAGACAGCATTTTAATTTGAGACATTAGCATATTAAGGGAAGCTTTTAATGACCTAATATTCCTTAAGATTTATGTATTACTCATCCAAGGTTGTAATGTCCATGTGGATAATAAAATAAAACACAAATTTTTGCAATTAATTTAATTAGATTACAGTGCAACTACAGACTTAAACAAATAGAGCATCAGTATAAATTAGAAAGTCACAATTTAATTGTTTAGTATAAATATGTCATTGACACAGGCTATCCTTCATGTATCATTTTTCTCTCCAATGACTGATTACTAGCTACAGACTTTGCAAGAGATTATTACACTTTCAAAGGGTAGGATCATCAGTTTAAATTATTTTAAATGAGCTGTGCTTAATTCAGTTTATGATCTACAGACACTGGCCACTTTATTAGGTAATCCTTGCTAGGTTGGACGCCTTTAGTTTAAATTTAATAACATTTCGAAAACATAGGGTGAAGTTTCCATGTTCACCCCATGTCTGCATGGGTTTACTCTGGGTTCTCTGGTTTCCTCCCACAGTCCGAAAACATGGATTTAAGGTAAGTTGACTGCTCTAAATTGCCCCAATGTAGTCTGTGTGTGTGTGAGTGAGTGTAAATTGGTGTCCTGTCCTAAGACGTTCTCCCCTGGATGGGCATGGGAACCCCCCCTCCTCGTAGAGGATTAAGCGGAAGACAGTAAATGAAGATATAATGCTTCTGGATTTTTCTTATTGCAAATAAATGTTTTTTTTTCTTGGTAACTCATTTAAATAAAGTTTGATTGGTATATCTATATTTACAGTATATGTAATTTCCAACAAATATTTTCCTTTGATATTTACCCCTTATTGGGATCGACTGTATTTCTACAAAATATAGCAGGGTGACAAATGATTTAGTTGATTGCACTGTTATTATTACAACCTACTATTCATTAGTTTTAGATAGGAAAATGAAGCCCTTTCCGTCATAATCAGTTGATTGTACTGTCAGAGATTATTTTTCAATATTAAAAAGGCAAATCCAGTTGTGAAATCTGACCAATCTAACTCATCTTTAAGGCAATTCTAGAGCAATAAATCACCCCAACTCTCCTCTATGTTCTGTTGCTTATTTTTAACAGTTCCAACTGTCAAACTCATCTTTGCAAGCTCTTAATATATTGCGAAAAGGAGTGAGGATTGTGCTTTATTGACATTGATTGTATTAGTTCTGCCTCTGAGTACCTGCATCAATAAGTACTGATATGTAGGAAATTTAAGGCTACAGAAATACATGTGTAATTTCCTTTAATATTCCAAAGAAATGCTTTAGGTAAACTGAAGACATTAAATTGTCCCTATGACTCTATAGTTTCCAACTGTTCTAGTCAGAAAGTAGATAATTATGCTTTCGAACATTTTCATGCTTTTTTCTGAAACATGTTTTATATTCCCCATCAGTTGCTGTTTAAAACAATAAAAGATTAAATTAATTTTAATGTCGCAAGTTTTGATATGTGCTTTCCTCTAAGCTAATGATAGGATTGTAATTAGGTTCCTACACAGTTTTAGCTATATTTTATGCTTATAAGTGGTATAACATCATATTAACCTTTTAATAATTTAGCGATAAATCATTTCTTCTTACCATGGACCGCCACAATACCTCTGTTAAATACTGTGTTGTAATTAAAAAAAATTCAGTTGGTGTTTTGAGCACAACTTTATACCTTTTGTTTATTGTGTGACTTTTTGCTGACAGTGGAAGTTTTGTGTAAGGTTGAAGTATGAGAGGACTGATGCTTATTACTTTTAAATTCCCTGATCAAATCTGGGTAGAGATGTACACAGAGCTGGCAGATGTCTGGCATTGATTTACGGGTGTGTGTGTGGACTGTTAGGCCAGGATTAGGTTATGTCAAAGATGTCGTTGTGTGTTTACTCAGCAGTCAGTCTGTGTGGTATAGTGCTGCAGCATTAGTTTCACCTGTCACAGGCTTTATCAAAGCAGCATTTAGCAAGACAAGGGAAGGTCAACTAGAATGATTGTTTTAGGAAGTTAAACTCAGCCTGACTATGGTACATGCATACATTTCCAGAAAGTGACCTGACTAACGGGCCAGATGTTGCATTTTAATGCTATTAAAGATTGCTTTTGGTTAATGGCCAACATGTGCCTTGGTAGAAGAACCTATTTGTGACATAAATGGGTTCTCGGCTCCTACAAGAAGTCCCTGCGGGTCATGGTTCCTTCCTCTAGCTCTGCAGAGCTCCTTGTGAAAAAGGTTTTACCTGTGGTTGCAGTGTCCAGAAATTGTTAATACAATGCTTAATACCAGAAGAAGATGCAATGGTTTTTCGGTACTGGAACAGTTGGTCGAGCTTATCAACCCCTTCCATATATTACATGACGTGATGAACATGGAATGGATTTAGTGGTCCAATTGTAGTAACAACTCTAGGCACTGCCGTGTTGTTTTCATAGTTTTAATGGTCTTCCAGTTCCAATAAAGTTATAATGGAACTGAGGTGCCAGTCAACCCCCAGCTATGCAATGATCAAACAGGTCTGAAAGTGTGAGACAGCACCCCCTATAATACAACTACAACATTGCACAAGCATTCAAGTCACGAAATTGTCTGTGTAAATTAAAGCACAATTTAAAATTGTGTATATTTAACAAAAAGAAAAATATATATAATGTAAAGCACTGAAAATATTTTTGTTTTTTTTTGCCTGTTAAATTTTTTTATTTATTTCTGATTTACATTTTAGTGTATTATTAGAAAGTTTTCAAGCTTTTCTAGAAACTGGGTTTGTAAAATGAATTACCACTCATAACATTTAGCTGCATTTCTACATAGAATTTATGTTTTAATATATTGACCTGCCTCCTGTGTTATGTGGCAAAAGTTTTCAGATCTATTCCCAAACCAAATGATATAACAACAGGGAACTTATGTAACAAATCAACCCAAGCACAAAAAGATGAAATGGTTAATGAACATTTAATTCTATATAATGTGCTCAGTATGTACCATTAATAATAGTAAAAATGATTGAGAATTACTGGATGTTGTAGAATAACTTTTAAAGTTTGCAGCTGGCAAAACTTCCACCAAAATATAAATACATAGAATTGTTACAAACTGAACCTCTCCCCTATGAGGCTTTACTCTTTAAATCTTAACTCTTTGTAGAACACTGTTTATCTGTTATGCCACTCAAGCTTTGATCTACAACCAGGGACACTGGCTAGACAGTGGCTTAATTAGGAACATCTGCCATTTCCATCAAATTTCTCTACCCTGACATCTGCCATGATCAGAGGTTCTGTGCTTCATCATTTGGTGCTAAGCTTATAACACTCTGCTCTTTAGATGCTAGTGGCTTGTTAAGACCACCTATTTTAATAAGATCCAAGTCGGCTGTCTTATTGGTTTTCACATTTATTTGAATAACTGTTCTTCTTACAAGGATTGAATGTTTGACCAGCTACATCTTCCCCTGTTTTAATAAAAGTGCTAGAAATACAAATTTAACAAGCTTTTGTTTGCCAATTCCCCAAATTAATGTAAAAATAAATAAATAAATAAAAATCAAGTTATAATCTAAATATTAACACCAATTTCACTTTTGTGCAAAATACTTTCTTAAGTGACACATTTGCCAGAGTGTCTTTAACAGCACGTAAAATTCTGCTTAAAATTTTATAATTACATTTTAAACCAAATAACTATTGAGCATATACTTACAAAATGCACAAACTATAAAATTGGACAACAAAGATTTGCATTACTGGCCTCAGTGTTGGACCGTTTTAACAAAACCAGAGCAGTGACTCTAATCACATTGAAATGCACAAAACTTAAAACTTACATTTACTAAATAATTTATGTAAACATTAAAGAACCAACCAACGAAACCACTTTTAATTATATCAGTCAAAATAATAATGTTTCAGTTTGTTTTATTTACCATCATAATTGTCCATCATTAGACGCCATGCTTTTAGAAGGAGTTATAAGTATGCAGTTATCATGAGATCATCTAAAGTGTCTCACAAGCTGCCTGAATACAGCATGTGCACACTACTTAAGACATACAATAATAGCATTAAAAAAGTAAGTGCATTTCATGTCCAAGTAAACAAAATCTTCAATAATAAATAAGCTAATCAATTTGGAATTTGAAAAGAGATAAAAAAATTCTACTTAAGTCAAAGTGCCCAATCTTAGAAATACTCTCCGGAAAAAAGTTTTGCTACCATACCATACTGGCATACTGGCAACTCTGCAGTCATGCATAAAAAATGTAAAGATTATGAAGCAGCTATGTATTTTTTTTTATTTCCTTGTGGCTTATGCTTATGCAAAAACATAAATAGTTATTGGAACAGGTGACTGCTTGTTAAGTGTTTAGCGTGAAGCACGATCTTATCATCTGTGACTGCTAGGAAGTCATATAGATAGTAAACACTCTCCTTTTATAGAGGATGTGTGGCTCTAGTGGATAGAATTTACCCTGGGTGTAATGCATGACTTCAGTTATAACCCTATTTAACAATCCCTCTGCTACCAGCATGGCCTAAATAGCAACTTTATTATTTGTAATGTCACATCACACCACAAGACTGCTGCACCGCTCTATATACTTTTACCAAGACTGTGATTTTAAGTACATGAAACATAAACATAAATGTATATTTACTTTGAATAGATAACATAATATTACAATAAAAAGAAATATTTGCCCCTATTTGCCTACTATTATTTGGTTTCCTGGAAAGTTTAGCTTTTCTAGTGTGCAATTATATTTAAAACTGTTTAAAATGTTACATTTTCAAATCAGAGGTCTTTCGAACATGTATTGCCAAAAGTTATTGTAACAAGTTATTGTGCAAATTTTGCACCCATTTTTAATTAAATTATTTATTTTGCTGTTCCTCGCGCCCATGTTCACAGGCAATTATAGGTTTTCTGCTCCTTGAATTTTCCTTTTTCAGTTGAGTGACTCTTCACTCACTTGACTCAGTGACTTTTTCACTCACTCAGGTCAGTGATTCCTTGTTTGTTCAGCTCAGTGATCTTTCACTTGTTGGCTCAGTCACTTATTGCTTGCTCGGTTTAGTGATTCCTTACTGGCTCAGTTCATTTACTCATCTACTCTGTGCTTAGTAGTTCATCTTATTATTTGTTTTTTTTTAAATACTCTTACTCATTTTAGTTCATTGTTTGTGGTCGATTCCTGTATATTGTCTGTGTATTTGTACCCATTGCTGTTTTTAATTCATTGTTTCTTTAGCATTTTCTCTTTCGTGTTTTGCTGTTTGGTTATCCTCTGTGCATTTCACATTTTTGCATTCATAATTTCTCTTGATTGTCTTATTCTTGCTTAAGGGTAATGCTTTTAAAGCTTAGAATATGTTACAAAATAATTTTCCACCAGCAGGACTCATATTAATCTACTGAGTTTTTCCAGTAAAATGTCAGTGGAACTATGATGCTGCATCAGAGTGTGTCTTTGCACCTTTACGTTCTGTACAAGGTCACTCTGCACCAGTCCATTACCAAAAACCTGCATCTTAACTGCTGTTTTGCTTCAAAGGTCAATTTGTTGCCAAGAGGACCTGCATCTCCATGTCTATTGCCAAGAAAGCATGTCTTAACTGGTCAAGGACTGTCAACTCTATGTATCTAAGCAAATATGTGGTCTAGATTGCACAATATAGGAAAGACATGAGGTCACAAGGACATTTCACACTCTTGCTCTGAGAGGTTGTATCCTAGCATGTTTGTAACCCTGTGAACATTTCTAAACAAGGTTGTGATTCTGACAGGCACTCAAGCCATGTGTGAACTAAACAGTTGGAGCACACATCCACTCCTGCTGTGTCGTGTCTTTGCTTAGCATCGACAGACTGCTAAATGTTTTGTTTTGCTGTGATGTTTTACTATTGCTTTTGTTGTATTGTCTTCAATCTCTCTGTATTATTTATTAATAAATATTTTAGTTGTTTCCTTAAGCTGTTTTTCTTTGCAGTATTTATTAAAAAAAAATATCTACATAGCTTCTGCTTGTAGGCCACATCTGGCTGATATGTTCTACTGTTTGACTGGCAACCTGCATGTTAGCCACAGGCAGTCATCATGTGCAAATATTCATTAGGCCCACAAGTCTCAAAACATGTCTGATCCATGTTTGATAGACACACTGCAATGCTAATTATATGTGGCCATATGTATCCCACATATAAAAAAGTCAAGTGAGCCACATGTTCCAAAACTGATCTGGTTCACATTTGGTAAAACTCTACTAGTAGCACTGCTACTTACATGTAAAGCACATTTTAACATACACACCTAATCTGTCGTGTATTTGGCCTACCCTTGTGTCATCAATCCATGTAGCTACTGGAGCAGATGAAAAGGGTGATGTGAGATAGTTCTGGGCCAGATAAAAAAATGCTATCTTGTTGTAGCATTCTGTGTTGACAGACGATCAGTTTATTTCAATGCACAGTACACTGTCCCACAGTGTACCATTTGTGGCCAGTTTTAGATTTTTAGTATTGCTTTCTGAAACACATTTTTTAACCTTGTTTAAGGGGAAAGCAGCAGCTATTGCATCATTTCCCATCTTGCAGCCAGTTTTGGTCCCTCTGAGCAGTTTGTTCCCACTGAGTATTTGTGTGTACAAAGTAAAATGTAGGGTTTTGGTCTTGCCTCAGAATTCACAAGGACATTGCTCTACTATATGACAGTCATATTAAAGCAGTTCTGTGCTATAAGGCATGTTATTTTTACCCAGCTTGCACCTGGATGATTTGGACTGATTATGGCCTGCTTTGTTCTCCCTTAGCAGCATCAAGTATTTGTTTCTGCACACGAGGGTCTTCTTCTAGTATGCAATTAAGGTTCTGCCTATAACATATCAAAATCCACCCCTTCTCTCTCTTTTTCTCTCTCGTGGTGCACAATTAAACCTGCATTGTCAAGATGCACATTCAGGGAGGAAGCCACATATTCTCGAGGAGGTGGGATTATTTTTTTACCCATGGTCCTCAAAAAATCATTTGTAAACTCCCTTGTGTAATTATGGAGACCAATGATTAATTGTCCAATAAAATTAGCCTCAGACTTGGTTTCATTTTTACTGCTCTGAATATTAATTAATGTTAACTCTCATATACCCCCCTCTTCTCCCTCTTGCTCTTTTTTTTTCGTTATTTTTGTCCAAAGCGTATCTTTTGAATATTCATTGTGGGTATGAAAAATAGTCTAGTGCTTGTGCATTAGCAAGACTCTAGGAGATCCCTAAAAATATTTCAAAAAAATAAAAATACAAGACATAAATAACATTTGCTAGAGGTTGTTGGGAAGAGCTTGCCAATGCTTATTTAAATAATGTCATACTGCAGGAGCTTGTAAGAGTAAGAAAAAAAGCTTCTTTTTTTTATGTAGAATCTGGAGCACCCTTTGTTTATTCAACACTGGTGAAAAATGGCAAGTTAAATAAATCTTTTAGTTCATTAATCTTCTGTAACCACCTTACTTCGGTGGGCACTGAGCTTGTCTTCAAATGTTAACGAAAGGTCTTAGGATGTCCACACAAACATAAAAAAGAACATGCCAAACACCACTCAAACAGTTAACAGAGACAGAATTAAATATATGTCACTTTGAAGAAAATAGTTAAACAAGACATCATGACATGACTATTAGCATGGCAGAAATAATCTGTTCAAGCAAGCCAAAAGATACCGGTTTCAAATTTAAATTTATTTCTCATACTTATTTTTACAGTTTTTAACAACACAACGTGCTATTGAATGACACAGTATACTGTAAACGGCGTAATTGGTATTTCTCTCTTGGGCTAAATGCAGGGCACATTGATTTGAGATATATTTGTGGTGGATGCCATTTCAGGAAAATCCCTGCTGAATACAGCAGTGAGAAGCAAACCTTTATTAGCCATTGAGTCTCAAATTTATATACTGCAAATTGCTCAATTGGTGCCCATGGGAGCAAATCACCTCTCTGCATGAGTGAAGTAAAATGGATGTATTACAATGGCCTTCTACCAAAGCATTATAAAGGCACTCACAGTTGTGTGAAGATGGGTATTGATGAGCAACAGCAGATATATGGTAGATAGTGTTGGTCTTACTGTGTGGTTGTGGACTTTGTAATGCAGCCTGTGAAAATAGAGGATGTCTGTGTCATTTCCTGTTGGGACAGCACCTTTCCTTAGGAGCGCTTGGCTGCTTTCCATGGAGGAAATGTGTTTGCAATCGAAGCTTTACCTTGAGCTCAAACACATAATTGCCAGAGATTCCAGATAATATTGATCTGTTGTAAAAAGATCCTGGAAAAGAATGAGCCAATAAAAAGTAAAACCCATGCAATTAATTTAATTACACACCATTAAACTGCCCCAGGGGTTCTCCTTACCCTTCATTACTTGGGTTATTTATGCTAGTCTGCACAAATTGCAGCTGCACAATATCTAAATCTTTTTCTGCCCCTTGTAGTTTTGGAGTGAGCACACACTTTTTTTGTCTAATATTTGCATTTTTAATACATACATGCAAGCCCAGTTTACACAGAAGCCGAGAAACTCTCAAAATCCAAAACTGAAATAGGTAATTATTTACTTTACCGAAACCTAGCAAAAACAAATGGACATTGTAAATAATATTCCTGTAACACTCTAATAAAGTTGGGACATTTGCAAGAAAAAATAAGTAAGACTGTTGTGAAAAGTTGCCCAGCGTTAGGTACCCTGTCATGGGTGTATCTGCCCAGCTCCTGAAATGTTCTCTTCTGGATGGGCATGGGGAATCCCACCACCACCCTTGTGAAGGATTAAGCGAAAGACTATTTGATTTTTAACAATGCTTTATTTTAACAAAGGTTAAATTTCAAGGGGTATCAAGAAGAGACCCTTTAACAAGTATTGAAGAATTAAATAATCACTACAGATTTAAGCAAAGTGTGGTGCGAAGCAGAGCTCGTCATAATGAGTGAATTAATAAAATAATATGGTGAAAAGTATCATAATTGAACATTTAATTGGTAACAGTCAATAGGTTAATATTGAGGAAGAAATAAACATCCACCAAAGGTTTAGTCTTTTTATAGGTGAGTCACTGGTTGGTGCCAAACTCCATTTTACCAATGGTTTTCAATGCATAGTTTAAAAAATATTCTGCTCATAATTAGGGCTGCACGATTTGGGTAAAATATCTAATTGCGATTTTTTTGCAGAATATTGCGATTGCGATTAAGCCCCAAATCTCTAATAAATATAATTATAAAAATGTTTTTACATAATAAAGATTCCTAGGGTTTTCCTTTGGTATTAACTCATCCACGGGACTTCAGGTTACGTGCGCTTGCTTAGGTGAAACGTTCATCTTTTTTCTGACGTTAGGTGTAGTGCTGCTAGGTTTTAACTTTCTTGTTAATGTTAATAGCTTCTGCTGAAAATGTATGACTAGCGGCTTATGACTGGTTATCAGCAGTCAGTTCTTACGTCTTTGTTGGGAGGGGGGGTTCACTGTTGATACTTGCAGGATATTGGCTAATTGGAAAATCTCACCCCTTTAAATAGCAATCTTGATTTGAAAACGATTAATCGTTCAGCCCTACTCATATCATCTAAAGATTAAGAAACAGAAGAAAAATCGCATTGCCTAAAGGCCAAAAGTGGAAAGCGCTGTATTTTTTTTACGTGGTGTGGTTAGAAAAATAATGGACATTGCAACATGGGCATGGTAGTACTTTGGAAAATCACAAGACGTCTGTACGCAGTTATGAGAAAAAAAACCCCACAAAGCTGCAATGATGCAACTATTTTGAGTGTGTTGCGTGCATCATTAATAAATTAGATATTACATAAGAAATGCAGCCTGGTGGCTTAGTGGGCGGTACGGTGGCTTAGTGGTTAGCACGTTTTCCTCTCAGTGCTGGGTATTTCCGGTTTGAATCCCGATCTGTTTGAAGGTTCCATGTTCTCCCTCTGTCCGCGTGTTTTCTCCGGGTTTTCCGGTTTCCTCCCACAGTCCAAAAACATGGATTCCAGGTGAATTGAATGCTCTAAATTTACCCAAAGTTTGTATGTTTGGTGTGTGGATGTGTGAGTGTGTGCCCAGCGACAGTTTGGCGCCCTGTCCTGGGTGTATCTGCCCAGCGCCTGAGGAGTTCTTCACTGGATGGGCATGGGGAACCCCACCGTGAGGAATAAGCAGAAGTCATTGGATGGATGGATGGATGGATGGATGGATAAGTTATAACAAATAAGAATTATATACACACATTTACATCTAATCTATTTGGGGAAATAATTAAATATTTTCTGCAAATCTACAAGTGTTTGTTTACAATACTTCTGCAAAAGCCTGTATATGTAAAAGTCTAAGAAAAACTAAATAGAAGAACTCTGCTTTTGTGTGTAAGCTTATAAGCGTATGTCTAAATATATTAAGGGGTTTGCAGCCTGAAACAGCTGTGTTTTTGGGGTCAGGTAGGTAAAGTGTTTTAGTTACAGGGACACACCGCATGGCTGCACCTGTGATCAGCTTCTCATCCCAGAGCTCTGACACACTGCACCACTATGAGTTATGATGGGAGTAGGTTTGAACTATATATCTTACCAGCAGCTAAACATTCTGTTGAGACTTATTTCTGTATTAGCCACTTAATCCAGTCATTGCTAATTTAAAATACTCATATACTTATAAATTAAGCTATAAAGTAAACATAATTGTAGGTACAGTAAAAAAATCTTTTTGTATTTGAAAAAAAACTTAATCTTATCTGGTTGTTAACATAAGCAGTGGTAGTCTATGGTTAATAACATTTTCCAAACTTACAATGATTAAATAAAAATCATTCTAATAAGTGGCAATCTGAGTATTAATCACTTCATAAATAATATTATTTTCCCCATCGACTGTGGAACTGTTTGTGTAGTAGAATTCCTGCCTCAGTGCCTTGTCTTGCCTAACGATTTGTTTTTCATTGGCATTGATGGTTTCATAAATCAAGCTGAATTACTGTAATTGGAAACTGAGCATAATACAAAAGCAAATTGATAGTAAACAATCAAATTCTGCTTGGTTGACATGACAAGTATCAATACAATGCTATTGCATATGAAGTCATATGGTCACGTTGATGTATGATGTATGTTTTGAAACAGTGTTGCATTTCCCTTTAACTTCATAAACAGGGTCTTTATTAATGCAACACTTCTTTTCCACCTAATAATCCAACAACACCAAAAAAGTGTGATCAATGGAGGCAGCAGAGACGGATGAGGACTCTGTCACCAAAGAGACATTGCCAATTTATCTCTTTAATGCATCTCAGTAGGGTTCCCTTGAAAGGAAAGAGATTATGCTCGCTAGAGATCTGCACATCCTACAAACGAGGATAGACCGTCTAATGCTACTGTATATTTCTAGTTCTCTGTACAGCTGGGAAAAACATGAGGTCCTAGAAACATAGGTATGTGTGTGTGTGTGTGTGTGTGTGTGTGTTTGTCTACACACTTGCATCTGTTTGTTGGGCAATAAAAAACCAAATACCCTCAACTCACTCACAGTTAAAGAGCTTTCCAAGCCCCAGAGCTGCTTGGAGCTTTGAACAGCTTGACACAGCCTGGAGGAGCTATAACCACTCCTCACTCTATTCATTCTCTCACTCTTTGTCTCTGATTTTCTTTGCTTCTGCTCTGTCGTTTTCTAATGCTTTACTTATTTTTGGCTTCTATAATGATGTTTTACAACTGTTCATTTATCATAACAAATGACTTAATATGTTTGAATAGGCGCCCAAGATTGTTTACTGAATTCTTTCATCTGAATTCAAACACTTTAGCATTTTTTTTCTCAAAGATTTTTTTTTTTCAAACAAAATAAAAACAATTATCTAAGCTGGTGAGAAAATGTGTGAAATGGTTAAAGATATCTCAGAAGAAAGGAAGAAAAAGTGAAAGGTAAAGTGCTGCCTTTGACTTAAAAGTCCCTGGTCCTTTAGCTTCTCTGTTCTAATAATGTGATTGTCTGGTATTTCACCAGGTCCAAGGTCAAATTTCTCTCAACTCATAAATTGTTTTGTTTGATGGCCTACATTTACCTCGGTAGCAGGGGGAAGGTCAACTGGATTAAACCATAAAAGGGGGAGCCAGTGACCCTGGGCTTGGCTTGCTGCATTGTTATGCTGTGAAAGCTTCACATTGGCATGCTGTCTGGAGGGTGGGACAGAAGGCCAGCAGACTGGGAAAATGCACAAGCCTGTTGTGCCACCTGCATTTTCGTGGTTTAGTGACTTAACTTTTTGACAGGTAAATTCTCATACTTTCCACTAAACACACAAATAATAAATAATATACGTCTGGCACAAATTATACAATCACACAGATTTACATTTTTTTTATTTGCAGAAGCATTAAGCAACTTCCATGTTAGATAAAACAAGATAAATCAACATAGATAAATAAGCCAACAAGTTTACCTACATAGTAATCTGTTGACCAATAGTAAACCCACTTCTATGATTCTAAACAGAGGGTAAAAAAGAAAAGATAAAACGTTGTTTTTTTTTTTTTTTTTACAGCTATTTTCTGTATTTGGCTATTGCTATTTCACTCAATATTGACTTCCTTGTAACAAAATAAGCATGTCAAATAAATAAAACAAAATAAATGTAAAAACAGGAATTTACTGATTAATTTTACTGATTTTGTGTTTGCGGCTTCTCTTCATAAAAATGCCATTTTTATTTTTTTAAAAAACCTTAAAGTCAATTCTCTTATATCACTCAGATAATTTTCTCAGGACCACTGTAAAAAACACAAAAGACAAATCCTCCTATGTTTTTTTAGGTGGATTTAGCCTGCTGATATTTGCTCAGATTTATTGTTTTGTTTTTAATAAAACCCAATAATGAAGCTGTAATCCTTGGTAAAGTCATCATTTTACTCGTCCTTTTTTTGGATGAAGGTTTGAAGGCATTAAACTTGCATACGCTTTCAAGAAGATAAGTTATAGAACTTTTGGCTGTTGTATACCTTAAATTATTTGCCATAAAAGCTGCATTGTTTACCCTGTTGCTCTTCTTCGTTGGGCCAGCATATCTCCCTCATCATATTTTGTTTGTTCTTTTACCTGCCTTTAGCCTTTATGTTGAAAAATTGTTTTGTATAATGTTATTCATTTCTTGTTAAATGTGTTTTGAATTATCTGTTTATAAAACCTAAGAAAAAGTACCAGTGATTGCAACATTGTGTTTCCACATTTTCGAATTTCTCAAATTAAGTGATTAGTTAATTATTAGTTAGAATCAATAAGCAATACTTTATCAGGTTCTAATAGTCATGGCCGGCTGCAAACTTTTTAGATAACTTTTCCCAGGATATGAAATAGTTAAAATAGAAATCATAAAACAGTACATTACTGTTTATTGATCCTATTGCAATGCCTTTTTTTCATAACTAATATTTACAAATTATGGCCATGTCTGGTGTCTGATCTGACTTACATCAAACTATTTTCTTACCTAAACCCCTACTTGATATGGTTTGTATTTTTGTAGGTCCCCTAAAGCAAAAATTATTTAATGTTTTATTATTCACTAACTAAATATTAAAACCGAATAAGTCATAAGTAGCTTACAGACTGGACAAGCCAAGCTTATCTATCAATAAGATCAAAATCTTTAGCTGTATTATTGGCCCATTCATATACTGCAATTTAAAAGCAGTATGTAAAAATCAGGCCACTTGCACACTGCTAGATCTTTCACATGCCACTTTCCTCACCTCGATAGCCCACCAATCTTTCTCAAACACAAAAATCTATGCATACAGATGGAATTTTGGATGTGATGTTAGACAGACTAGATAAAGTTTATTCAAGAAACCAGTGGAACCTTTGAACTTGGATACATATCTACTTTTTTAAATCTGTGATTTAGAAATTGTAATAATTTGAAGCCCTAAAATGCCCTTATTACTCATTGATATTACTTTATCAATACTTCATACAATAAACTGAATAGTCAAAAAAATCAAGTAAAAATCCAAAAATAGATAAACAATATCTGTAAAATGCTCTAAAGGATGCACTGCTTTGTTAGTTTCAGACAATCAAAGGGAGTTGGCTGAGATGTTAGTAAAGTGTAAGCCATGATGGTGATGATCACTGAGATTTGGGAGCTTTGAACCTAGACGCTCCTCCCACTGGGACCACACAATGCCTGGCACAGGCAATTAAACTACAGGGAGCATAAAAGCACAAGAGACCAGCATTTTAATGACTTCAGAGAGTTGTGATTAATGAGCTCAATAGTTATTGATAGTCATAAACTACAAGCGATTAAATGCAACCCATTAACTGAAAGTCTGGGCATCTTAAATCAGACATGGCTTCTCTTTCAGTATATATATGTGTAGAACAATTTTTCATAATTAAATACATTTATGTAAAATCTTTTTAAATATTGTTGTTTGACATATGTGGAAAGCGATGTTATCTGCAACTCCAGTTAACTGATTTCCATAGAGCTTAGAAAAGTTTCCAATAGCTGTTATTTATACATACTGAGTGTCAGATCTCTGATGGATGAATAGAGTGAGGGGCAAATGCCATTTGTAGTTTAAATTAATTTTTTAAAAAGTGAAATACTGACTTGATAAAATCTTACAGCATCTGATGCTAAATTTGGCTTGGTGCCAAGTTTTTAGAAGGTTTGTTATTGTTTTGTAACCACAATGACAAATTAACTGTCAATCATTTCAGTAAATGGTGGATCTATTTTTAGCTTCATATGGAAGATCTCATTCAAACAAAAAACAAAGGTAAGACTTAAGTTTGTTAGAAGAGTAATACTATAAATGACTTAACACTTAACTACTATATTTACAGCTAGAGTGTGTGAACACTGAAATTATTATAGGCAACATAGCATTCTTATCAATTTATAAACAGTATGTGAAGTAAGCATGCAGGGTCAAAGGTTCATGTTTGAATTGATTATGTGTTGTGAAAAAGGCTGGTTTCTGTGTAAACATTTTGTGGAGATTGGCGAGTATTACATGCTAAAGGACAGTGTAGTAGCAGGTTTTAGAGTTAATTTTATATATATTATTTAATATTTGTATTTTTGTAGCGTCTGTACGCTACAAACTGTGTGTGTGGCAGGTGTGCGTGTGATGCTGGCTAAAGTGTGTGTCTCCACGGCTCTCTGTGAGAGCTGGGTAATGGTTCTTGCTGAGTGTGCAGGGCAGCCTCAGGGCTCTAGAAGTGCTACTGCTGCAGCATTGTAAATTGCCTTCTTTACTCCCCACAGAGTCAATCTACCAATCACCAACTTGGATCAGCCAGTTTTTTTACGCCCACCTCTATACACCCTCCCACAAAGTGCACCTTTCATCCCAAACAGGCTTCACTAGCTTAAGCTTTTACAGAAGTGTAGACACACTCACATCCACACACTAACCGCATATGCATGCACATGTGCTTTACGCGCGCACACATGCAACACCCTCCCACTGCACATCTACCCCACTACACACACACACACACACACACCAGTTGCATCTGTATCTCATTATCTTAGATATAATGAGCAGACCCACCTGAGATGCCTGGGGCATGGGCCACATTAGGGGTATCTGACAAGTACCTGAGCCCTCAATCCATTTCTACCTGCATATATGTTTAAAAAACTATTTTTGGGTTACCACAGTCAGTTATTTTGCCAAAAAATAGCAAATACTTGTTACACACTGTCTGCTGTATTAGCGGAAACTCACCGTTTTTCTACTTACATAATGCGACATGGGAAAATAATCTGTAGCAATTACATGGAAAGAATGTACAGTAGCTACTTCAGGTTTTCCATTTCACACAAGTGTCTTACATATATGTTTTCTGAACCTTAGAAATAAATGATGGCACTGATGTTAAAATTTGACCTTTGTGCTTCTAAACAGCA
>JAOUQT010000044.1:10710444-10726772 GCA_025769995.1 Xyliphius kryptos | reverse complement strand
TGTTTACAGCAGCCATCACCAACACATCAAATTATCCGAATTTGAAATATCCACCTTTGTTAACTTTGGAACAGTATGCCCCAACATGCATTTATACATAGTACATTAACTGATACTCTGGCTGTACTATTTATAGTGTCATTTGTAATATAGTGTCTTTGTAATAAGTGAATGCCACACAAGTTGACAGTTACTTGGTCGATTTTTGTTTTTCTTAATGATATGAGATATTTCTTGCATACTTAACTGTATCAATACAATTCTACGATAAATATCTGTTTATATTTGAAACAATACTTTAAAGGCTAAAGAACTAGAATCAATACAAAGTGAACATTATGGTGGTGGGGTTTTAACAGCAGCTTTTTTCTTTGTCTTAAGCCTTTCCAGAAGTTTATCACGTAGTTTAACTTGGCCTTTTGTCATGCAAATTTTCAAGGTGATGTGATTCCTCTTGGGACTGAGACTTCCGCTCTGGGAGACTCTCTAGTTTAAAACTTCCTTCTGGTGCAGACAGTCCACCCACTTGTGTCTCCAAATATATTTCTCTGTTCAACAGCCTGCTGAATGCATGTGTTGATGTCTGTAAACATTAAGAACTTGGCCTCGTAATGCAATTCAGGCTTAAGGACTCACTGTCTCCAATCATACAAGCTAAGCAGAAATTGAGTGCAATTTGCTCTGTAGTAAAGTCCTTCCTCCCTCTGTCTTGCATGTGTAGACCACAGATTAAACCTGAAATAAGCACCATCTGCTCCAAGTATTCATTTATTCATTCGTTCTTTCTTTATCTTCCCCTTAATCCTCTACTTTGGCCACAGGGGGTTCCCCATGCCCATCCAGAGGAGAACGTTTTGGGCATTACCGTGCAGCCCTAGTCAATGAAAGGGTTAACTCTTTATTGTTGTTTGTATGACCATGAAAATAACTGTCACTTTGTTGGCTCATTTGACTAGTGTCCATTTACAAACAACCTATTATTTAAATAATTAGATACTTAGTTTTGGAAATAAAACATGCTCAATCTAACATTTGAAAATACTATTATTCAAATACAGAATTTCACAAATTGATGAATATAATGATGTAGGTAATGTGATGGAGTAATGTCAGGACAGCGTTGTAATCGCTACTTGGCCAATAAATGATGTTTTAAAATGTTAATCAAATACTCAAATACTTGGCAATTATGCTGCATTCTTATATTTTAAAGTTTAATATGATTTATTTTGCAATTAAGCATGTATTTGTGACTAAATAGTTTGAAATACTTTAAGTTTGTACAGTCCTATAGTGTTTGAGTGGGTTCAGATAAGGAAAAACAGTATAGGTGTGGAGGAAACAGCTGTTACATGCTTTAGGCAAAACCATCATAAGCGAATTTGCTCTGTGTTTCTCTATCTCTCTCTCTCTCTCTCTGCACCACATTCCTGTGTATTCCAAAACTGTGCAGAGATTTTTAACTTCTAAACTGTGTTAACCTTTCAATTTGACTGTTAAGTAATTAATCTTTCTAAGTTTAGGTGATGGCCTTTTAAGTGCATTTTCTTCACTATTCTGTCAATACCTACATATTAGTGTATATGTAACCCTACAAGAATTTTTCATGTGCTCTGTTTCAACATGAAAAATAAGGTGTGTGTATATATATATATATATATATATATATATATATATATACAGTGCTTTCAGACCTTAAATATAATGCAAAGAAAACAAGTTCATATTCATTTAGAAACCTCAATACTAATCTTTTAACTCAGGAAGAGTTCAGTTTGGACCATAGAAGACCGAATCTAATTTATCAGCTTTGCTCAACACCTGGTCGTCTAATAGTGAGATAGAGACATATACAAGCCACAGTGTCTTGGACCCACTGTGAAATTTGTTGGAGGACCAGTGATGATCTGGGGATGCTTTAGCAGGGTTGGAATTGGGCAGGTTCATCTTCGCGAAGGACGTATGAATCATACCACATACAAGATTATCGTGGAAAAACACTTGCTTTCTTCTGCTCTGGCAATGTTCTCCAACTCTGAGAACTTTTTTTTCCCAGTGGGACAATGCTCCATGCCACACAGCTAGGTCAATCAATGTGTGGATGAAGGACCACCAGATCAAGTCTCTGTCAAGGCCAGCCCAATCGCCAGACCTAAACCCCATTAAAAAACTTCTGGAATGTAATCAATAGGAAGCTCTAGAAAAATGAAGATGCAATGCAAAATTATCCTTTTCTGATTTTACTCTTTATAGATATATGTTTGAGTAAAATGAACATTGTTCTTATATGCAGAAAATGAGAAAGTGGTCAAAATAACGAAAAATATGCAGTGCTTTCAGACCGCGAACAATGCAAATAAAACAAGTTCATATTCATTTAGAAAGAACAATACTAATGTTTTAACTCTGCAAGAGTTCAGAAATCAGTAACCACAGCTTTCATGCATCTTGGCATGCTTTCCACTAGTCTTTCACACTGTTTTTGTGTGACCTTATGCCACTTCACATGAAGGTCTGGTGTGCCATTTGTTCCAGGTGATGTTCTAATCTGTGAATCTAATTTCTTGAATAATTTAAAGACATGACAAGACATGGATATGGGCTTTACCAAGCTCCAAGTCATCATATTGGCATGTCTATATATGAAATACTTAGTATGTATTTAAAATGATAATTATTGCAATTTATTAATGAAACTCAGTATAATTAACTAAATATACACATGGCCAATCAATCTTTCAATTCAGTACAGAGATTAAAATCTGTGGCTGATGTGATTTGTGTGCCATCTGTTTTAAATACACCAAAATGTGTGGAAATATTATTTACCTTAATTAATAAACTACACAAACGGCTTATTGCGGCTTTATTCAAGGAGGCTTTATTGTCATTTTCATCACATTTGGCATGATATGAAAACGAAATGGCCCACTGACCCAGAGTAACCCTGTAAACTTGTAACTTTTAAAGTCTAAAAATCTATATATATATACAAGATATACCACATCTTCTTCCTTTTTAAAACTTTTTAAAAACAAAATAGACTTTTAGAGTCAATCATAGTGGTGGAAATGGAGAAGTACTATTCTGTGGTGCACATGGCCTTAGTGTTTGGACATGGTCTGCTTAAACAGTTCTCTTTCTTAGCAGTGCAAGTTATAGAGCTCATGGGTTCAAACACAAACTCTGCCAGGGCCTTTGCGGCCTTATAAACATTAAAGTCAGCTTGTAAAATTTTATTAAGTGATAAAGGCGTAACAACTTGGATTTTTACAGTCTCTATTGTGAATTTTCTCTAGCGGCTAAAAGAATTAATTGACATGTAATATACCAGGTAAAGTGATAACGGGTGATAATGTGAAATGCAAGCTGGCTGCTGTCTCTGCTTGGATTTGCCTTTGGCAGCTGAACAGCGAGAGCCTGACCCCCGCCCCAACACCCCATCTCCCCGAAATGCATTTCAGGTCCTTTCCACAAGGGGGCAAAGCGAGCCTAGTAATACCTGCTGTCTGGATTGGCTGAGTTTTGGGACGATGGGGTCTTGTGAAATGTACTAGAAAGCCATAATTTGTAGTGACGCATTGCCGAAAGGACAGCGAGAAACTACTCTGCACTAAAGACCTTTCTCTGGTTCATTCCATTAGCTACGTAGTTATAATAATTAGTTAGGAAATAATAGACTATCAGAGTGATTCACAACCTTTCAGGTGTGTATGTGTGTGTGCAATCCTGCGACTACACGATATAATCTCAGGAATCATGGCGGTCGTCTTCACTGTACGGGTTATGGGATGTGCAAACAGGGTTTCAGGATTATAAATAAAGAAGCCCATGTCTCTCGTAAACATAATGCTGAAAGGGTGAAGTGTTTCCTCGTTTATTTTCCTAATACACAGAATGTAGTCAGTGTGCAATTACTGCCACGGCCACGACTGTGGCAGTGACGTGGCATGTTGCCATTTGCACTTTTCAAAACCTTGTATAAATAACTATAAAAAAAGACAACATACAGTATACATATAGGAGGGGCTAATGTCTAAGCAGAGTGGACAAGGGCTTTTCTATGTGGAGTTTGAATGTGTCTCTTAAGTTAATTTCCTGCACAGTTTCCTCCCAAAGTCCAAAAACATGCTAGTACGTGATTTGGTAATTTGAAATTGACCCAAATGTGACTGTGTGCTTAAATGTGTTTTTGGGTCCAGCTGCAGTGGACAGGTGACTTGTCCAGGGTGTTTCTGCAAATTTAATAATATACAGTAAGTAAGAACAAAGAATCATCTTTTGCTCTTTTTCTCTCTATTATAACCATGTCTGAGTAAGAAATGTGGTATGAATTATGTAATCAGAACAAGTTTGAACAACAAGCAAGTCAAAATGTTTTCATGTATTTACATTTGCTTGCACAGATACCAAACTGTGTGGGCTGTATTTTAAACAGTAATTGAAGCAACTAGGCTAAGAAAAAGTCACCATAATCATCTAATTATTTTTAACAACTTTGTTGTAGACACATTTAATTTGATGAGTAATAGAACCCATCTTGTTCTAAATGTACAGTTTTATGGAAGTCCTAGCATTTAATTAGTCAACTTTTAAATTATTTTAATGGTAAATATACTGGCAGTTGGAATAATCGCTCAGATAAGTTATGGTGCATAGAGCGCAGATCATAATAGCTACCACCTTGATGCCATTAAAAGAGTTTAAGATGTTTGCTTACAAGCCATGAATGAAACAGAGAGTACAGTTGGTATTCATTAATAAATCCATGTCTTCTGCTTGGATATAAATGATGAGTTTATATAAGCATAAAGTTAAAATGTCATGAAGTTACATAATTGTACTTCTCTTGAATCTTTTTTTTATTTTAAATACAAGACAAAATATGGATTTTAAACCATCCCCTTCAAACCGTCTTGCTGGTGCTGGTAAACACTGTTTAGCATCAGTAAAACACTGTGTTGATATCAGAAAAAAACGAACAGACAATTGTTGTCCTAATGGTTTACTACCCTGATACAACTGTGGTGCTATTTTCTTACAGTAAAAGAATTTAAAAAGTCAATTAATTACAGATATTTCCCTGTGGTTGAGTTAATTCAACACCCCCCCCCCCCCCAAAAAAAAGTAATGCAGTACTGTTCTTTATCAATGTAATTGTGTGGATTTATTGGAACTCTAAGCAAATAATTTTACATAGTTTTAAAACTGAGAATTGCTTTAATGAATTTGGGGTGCGTGTTGATGTTTATGGGCACAGTGGCTTAGTGGTTAGCACATTCGCCTCTCAGCACTGGAGATTTCCGGTTTGTATCCTAATCTGTGTGGAGTTTCCATGTTCTCCCAGTGTCTGCATGGATTAAGTGGAAGATAATAAAACATAATGATGATGTTCACCTAAAGCACTTGAATAACTAGTTAGTAATTAAATTAAAAATGTGCTTTCAGACATGTTGGTGGAAAATGTCACACCATTATCTTAATGAGAGAAGGTCTTGAGTTCTATTCCCAGACATACAGCATGATGACATAGGGTGATGTAAAATTTCGGCCTTATTAAGCCAAATAGAAAATATTTAGTATTTTAACAAATTCTCCAAAAAAAATAATCTAAAAAAGGTTTTGGGGTGAGTAAATATTTAAAACTCTATAGCTGTTTATGGCTTAATTTATCCCAACCTTTAATGCACTCACTAATGCATCAGTGCCAGCCCACCTGCTGTTTGCATGTAAACATGAGTAAGTGTGACTGTAAAATAAGTGCAGGTTTCCTAAATGCTTGATATTTTTAGGAAACCTTTTGGACATGTAACAAGTTGTTCTCACACCTCATCTTGTTGGCAAAATGTTGGATGAGTGATTTAAAATCATAAATGGATACTAAGATGTTTGTGTATTTGATTTTGTAATTATGACATATTACCATGATTTGTGTATTAGATCTCAGGCTCTGGCTTTGACAGCGTGTGTGGCTGTAACTGTTTGGTCATAATGCATACAGCTGAGATAGCTGTTGACATCATTACTCAAGACCTTCACTGTTGGCATCAATCTTTGCCCCCTCCTTCCCCACTCACTTACTCCTGAGGTGAGTGAATTTTTCATTTCTGAGTTCATACAGGGGTCACTCTAACACACACATACACACATAGCACTCAAATATGAGATACGCTCAGCAGGTACACTAACGCAACTCCAGAGACCATTTTTCTTTTCTCCACTCATGCCATCCATTTTTCCCCATACATCGACTGTGCCATCTCAGATTACTCTGTTAAATTCTTCACCACTCAAAAGCACAGCACAGACACAACACATGGCCTTACATCATTTCTTTGAAGGCAATTCTCAGCAACATGCTGAATCCTGACAGATATAGAACTTACTACATGTGCCAGGATTTTCAGTCGTGTTACAACCCATTTAAACAGTTCTGACTGCTGTACATGAGTTGGGGGTTAATCATTTGGAGAACAATAAATATAGAATAACCTACTACATATATGCTGATCTTGTTTGAAAAAAAAAAGTGATCTATTGATCTACTTGATCTTGTCTTTGCAGAAGAACAATAACAAGGTTTGTACATTATGTGTAAACTGACATTGTTTCCACATGCCAAAACTGTCAGGACAAAAGGAAAGAGAAATTAAATGTGTTGACTGATGTTGTAAAATAAGCTGTTATTATTGGTTATTAAACAAGCCTTCACTTGTTTTTACATGACATTTGATTAGATTTATACTTATTTGTGTTCGTTTGGCATTCTTGTTATAGATCTCAGTATCACATTCAGGTGAATGACATAATCTCAGGTAAACTACAGCTTGCTAAATATAGTGTGATGGTTTATCAAAGCAGAATTTTTGTAACGCTGTTTAAAATGGCATTCTTTACATCTATTACAGTATAAACATATGATCCCGTCTATGTGGAAACAAAAAGCCCTCATACTGTCACAGCAATATGCGACAAGTTTTCCTATATGTGTATATAGAAAAATATTCACACCCCTTTACATTTTTCACTCTCTTCATCATTGCATCCATTTGCTAAAAATAAAAAAAAAATTGCTGTGACTCTTATATTTAACTCTTAGCTGTCCATTTCTTCTGATCCTCCTTAAAATGGTCCTTAATTGGAGTCCAGCTGTGTTTAATTAATTGATTAGGAAAGACACCTGTCTATATAAGACCTCACAGCTCACAGTGCATGTCAGAGCAAATGAGAATTACGAGGTCGAAGGACCTGCCCAAGGAGCTCTGAGTCAGAATTTTGGCAAGGGACAGATCTGGCCAAGGTAACAAAAGAATGTCTGCAGGACTCAAGGGTTCTAAGAGCACAGTGGCCTCCTTAATCCTAAAATGGAAGATATTTCAGATGACCTGAATTCTTCCTAGACCTGGCCATCCTGCCAAACTTAGCAATCATGGGAGAAGAGCCATGGTTGAGAGAGGTAAAGAAGAACCCCCAAAACACTGTGGCAGAGCTACAGAAATGCTGTTGGGAGATGAGATGAAGTTCCACAAGGTCAACTTTCACTGCAGCACTCCACCAGTTGGGGCGATATGGTGGAGTGGCCCTATATATTAGATTACTATGTTACACCCTGCCAACAGCCGCCTTGCACCTGTCTCAATTCAATAGCAATGATGTTTGTGACAGAGTGATAAGCCAAGCCCAGCCATAGCCAAGTGCTGACAATTGCAAGTAAGCTACTGAACACGTAGACTGTGCCTATTAGAGAGTGTCATACTAATGTCCCAGCACTGATGTGGGGCAATGTGGAACACATTGCACAAGGTGGAACTGCTGCAATCTTTAAGGCAGCATATATATTGTGTCAGTTTTCTTTTTAGTCTATTTATTTATTTAAACAGGATTTCCATTAAATGCTGTATAATGGTTTAATGAAGCATATGTATGGTGCTATGATAACTCAGTTAATATAGCACTGTCACCACAGCAACAAGGACCCAGGTTTGATTTCCAGACAGAACAGTGTTTTTCTGCATGCGATTTAAACACAAATGGAAAAAGGTTTAATTCTTTCCTCCTGCTTTGCTTGTTTCATGCTTTATGGCATTCGACGCATACTGAAATTTGACATATTGACACTTCATCTGGAATAAATGTATGGTATAATCATATTTGAAGTGCTTCAACTATACAGTTGGGTGATTCATTCCCTTGTTTCACTGAAGATTTAAATAGGTGTGGTTTTACTGCTTCAGCATGTATCTTGTGCCAAGATACTTGTGTGTGCATATATGTGTGTGTGTGTGTTGCCACAGGATATGTGTAAAGTATGGTTTTAATAGCTTCGTTACACAATTATTAGTAGCTAATTGAAGACGACTAGAACATGTACAATCACATCAGTAAAATATAAGTTTCACTTGAACCTTGTAATTGCATTTATTCATGTCTGTGATTCCAAACCTGTCGTTTCCTTTGAGTAATTCATGGGTATCGATCTTTGTGTGTAATGAAAACCACAGAGTTGAACAATGACACGACAGTACTTGGAAGAGCAAAGAGAATTAACTAAAAATTTGTTTAAAAAAAGCTCACCACGTGATAAACTGCGAAATTTTAATTAGTGGAATGATTCCTCTGAAAGAGAAATAGAAAAGGAGTTTTTATTGAAGTTTTTATTGTTACAATGCTAGTTTTCCTCATTGGAATCTATTAAAGATGTTCCAAATGTTCCAAACAGTTATGTAAGCCACAAAGAAGTCAAACTGTGAAGAGGCAGACAGAGGCCTCAGCGGTACAGAGAAACATAAAGCATGCCACTGTGTAGTTAAGCCTGTTAAAGCTGAACTCATGAACCAATGAGAAAAGCTTATAGCTGATTTACATGAAAATATTTTTTAAGAAATGCTTGTGTTGTAAAAGAAAAAACATTTAAATTAACTGTAATTTTGTAGCAACATTTGTTTCATTACACAACCTTAAATAACTATTCCCTTTTTTGAGGTGTGTTGTAGCATTTAAATCTTAACAGAGGACTAGCTTTATGTAGTCATTTTATAACTTTACTGCTCAACTACATTCAACAAACCAATCCTAAAAGCAGATAAATGTCACGACTTTACTCATGTGTGACAGGTACATTTGATTAGCTAAGACACTTGTTTACTTATAATGACACTGTTCTATTAAGTGTTGTCACCTTTATAATGTTATTCTATCCAGTTATGGAAGTTAAAAAGCTGTGTTCAGCATTCAATCATTAAGAATCATAATATATCCCACATTTTTTCTCATTTCCTTATTGTCATTTTACATATTTATAAACTCTTAAAAATACTAAGAATAAATAAGATCAAGAAAAAGCAAACAATTTATACAAGCAAAGAAGTGTAATTGTAGTGGAGCTACATTCTAATGTTATATTTCTTATGGGAACACTTGCTGGATTCTGTCCAGTGAAGCGTAAATCTCATTACACTCACTACAGAGTGCACAAAACTGCAGTATTTTATACCCTAAGTAGTCAACAAAAGTATTTATCGCATGTCCTGAAAGAGGACAAAAAATTTTAAATAAATGGCACTCAAAATTAGGCGGCATTAAATAATAAACATATTACCCATTTACATTAATGCATTGTGGTGGTTTACTTTATGTATTTGCAGAAGATGAACACTATAAAAACTAGTAATAAATAAAAAAAAGCTTTTTGGTAGTTTTTACCATGTGCCAAATGAACAAATATGTCTCTATAATCTACAATCACTGGATTATGTAATACTCTTCTTTTAGTATAGGCATTGATTTAACATGACCTGTAATATTTATTCAAAATATAATTGGATTATTTGTAAATAAGGAAGGCAAGTGGTGCTTAGAAGGGATTTAGTCACTAACAGGAAGCTATATCTTTGTACTCTGTATATCTTTTGTAGGTTAAAAAGGCTTTTAACCAATTAACATTGCACGTTTAGAGATGGTTCAAAATTAGTGTTGTTGTTGTTGATGATATTCTTTTTTCTTCTTATTGAAGGTTACAAAGAGTAGCAATCTAATGAGCTATGCTTTGTTAAAATCCACATTTTTTCCAGAATTAAGTATGGAACCTTTCTTTTTATACCTAGATTTCAAATAAGTGTGAATTTGTATTTTTAATAATGCATGCACATACACATTAATCAATAAATCAATGAATCAACAAAAAAAAAACAGTACAGAAACTTTGACTGGTTTTAAAGTCAAGTTTTGGCAGTTTTAGTGACATAAATTAAGCCTCCACCTTTCTAATGGAGAACTTAGTAAACTGAGTTATATACAAGTACAGAACTCTTACTAGCATAATAACAATTTGGCATTGTATTCTTGTTGTTTTGGTAATAATAATTTAAGAATACTAACCATTTATCTGTATTAAATCAAAACCAAACTTAACTAAACCAAACTAAGTTTACATTTAGTCATTTAACTACCAAATGAGAGAGTTATTTTAGACGATTACTTAGGTTCTTTAGTTATTTAGGCTCTATTAGTCCAGGATTATTGCTACACCAACTTTTTTTAAAAAAAAAAAGTAAGAGATACATGATGCATGCTTATGATATGATCTTTTATAGAAATTAAAGCATCACTATGCTCTAGGGTAAAAACATTATTTTCGTTTGCAAGGCAAAGTCATTAGAGATGGACAACAGGGGGTGCCTCTAGAATTTTGGGCCCCCTGTATTTTTAATGCAATGGGCCCCTTGACCCAGTTTTTACCGTACCTGTAGATAGATATTTGTTGTTATATTGCTTAAAAGACTGGATTAATATTTAGATACCTTATTTTAATACATTTTTGACCACAGTAATATACCCCTTTAGCTCAGCTTGATAAAACCTGCTTAAATAAAAGTACCAGCTTCAAAATACACACAGAATTCAAATAAATGTAGTGTAGTATGGTGGTGTGACATCATTTGAGTATTAATACTGATGCACTTAATCAGTAATAATATTAATCTCACATCTGTGTGTGATCAGTATGTCATTTTTGTAGGCGCTTCAGGTAGCACTCGTTTGTAATGCTTTATGTTCAGTTAAATCTAAACACTACTAAGATTCAGGGTATAGATATGTGGTGAAAATGTTTAATGTATGTCCTCGTGTGTAACATGATCTTCCTTGAAGTGAAAGCTGCCAGAATGATCCAGAATGTACATACATCTTGCTGAATAGAGATTATTTTGTGCTGTTGTCTATATTTTCCGTGCAGTACTGCATCTGGCCTCTAGGGGGTTGAAACTATGCCCTTCGATCAACAAGCAGAAAGCGCTTATCTATATAGAAAAGCCTGTTTGCCTTCCCTGCGAATGCTGATCTTAGTGATGGAAAGCTCTCTTAATTGGCTGATCCTCTTGAGTTATGGTAGGAGATCAGGTGTTATTGCAAAGTGTGATGTATTTTCTTAAAGATATGTGCACGGTCACCCCCTCCCCCAATGAAAGACGTCTGCTGCATTCAGTGTTACTGCAGTGCAACTGCAGTCTGAGAGCCAGAAATGGAGATAAATGTGAGCCAGCCCTACAACACAGATACACTGCTCTACTCTTTCACCTTGCCAATCCCATCTCGACACACACACTTGCACACTTGCAGCATGAGTGCAAATCCAATTGCTGTCCACAACTCATTTGGTATTATTGGAATGTGTTATGGCTTGATATTTATATTTAAAGTACAGGGGAATACAACACCTTTAAAGCATTAAGTTACCGAGCACTCGTAAATACAGCTGTACAGACCACATGAAATGTGGCATGTGATGAAACCTGACTTGAACACTTAAAACACTTAAAACCTGAATGGCAGGGGATGATTTTCTGCTGGGGTAGGAGGGGGTGTAGAGAGATGATCAGACCTTACAGATGACCTCAAGACCAACACTAGCCAACAGTCTATCAGAGGTGTTGACAGGTTCTTCCTACAAACTGTCCTTATGATTTAAATGTAGACACAGGCACGTGTGTCTCTGCTCCTCATTCGCATTTCATTGCAGTACATTCTACAGTTTAATCTTATAAATAGCTATTTTTACATCATTCCTTAACCCATTGAACCCTGTACTTAATGCACTGCAGTTATGAATTTACTATCACTCAACTTACACTCTCACACTCACAGACAAAAGCCCACAAATACACACTACACCTACCTCTCAGCTCTGCCCTGCAATCTAATTGTGCCTGAACCCTCATCAGTTTCCAAAATAATCAATTCCTTCTCACTTTCTTCCACCCTATGGGGTTTGGGTCTTTATTACTCAGTCTGAAACTCCATTGGTGGCCAGAGGCTGTAGTCTTGGGGAGAAACGATGCCTGGCTCTGTCTTCTTGTATCTTTCTCACTATGCCGTGTATCAAGAATGCTCTGTACAATCTCAGCTGACAGCAGTGCTCTGGATTTTTTGAAGAAAAAGATGTGTGAATGTGATGAGACCCTGGAGGAGAAGGATGACCCCATGAACTAGCGAGAAAGAGAAGCTGGCTAAAATAGAACAGGCAGAACTGAGTGGAGCTTTGCCATGAAGTTGTCAGTAATTAACAGTGACATATGAATGTAGAGATGAGCAGGGACAGTAGATTATCTATGCCACACACCTTTACTGGTGATACTCTTTTGACTGCAAATGCAATAACAGTATACTTGTTCCTGATGGTCTTAGCTGATTGAGCAGAAACATTTTTTATAAGACTGTGGTACACAAATCAAAATGTTCTCAGTCTCTATTCTAGTTATTCAATGGTTTTAATGGTAAAATTATAAGGAAATCATTATTTTACATAATATTAGTGTTGTGCCTTTTTTGGATGTTAATTTGTTGCCAGTTTAGTAAAACGATTTAGTGCCCATATGTTCATTGTGGTGGCTCTCAGTGCCGGAGATTCTGTGTTTGAATCCCAATCTGAGTGGAATTTCCATGTTCTCCCCGTGTCCGTGTGGGTTTCCTCTGGGTTCTCTGTTTTTCCTCCACATTCCAAAAACATGGATTTATAGTAAATTGGCTGCTGTTAAATTGTCTCATATAGTGTAAGTGAGTGTGTGCCCAGCGATAGATACACCCTGTCCTGGGTGTATCTGCCCAGCACCTGAGACATCTTCCTCTGTATGGACATGGGGAATCCCACCGCAACCCTCATAGAGGATTAAGCGGAAGATAATAAATGAATGAATGAATGAATGTTCATTGATGGGCGGCACAGTGAGTTAGTGGTTAGCAGGTTCCCAGTGCTGGGGATCCAGGTTTGACTCCCAATCAGGGTGGAGTGTCCATGTAAATTTAAATTGTGCCTACATAGTGTGTATGTGTGTAAGGGAGTGTGTGTATGTACCCAGTGATGTCCTGGGTGTTTTGGCCCAGCACCTGAAACATTTTACCCTGGTTGAACATAGGGAAATCCCTCCAAGACCCTAGTCCCTAGTATCGCATTAAGTGGAAGCTAACAAGGTGTTCGTTGAGGTTTTTGGGTATTAATCTATGTACAGTTCCACCATAGTATTTTAAGTGGGTTCTTCATTCTTTTTGTTTTTCATAGATTCAGTTATAAATTTGGTGGCATGATAGAAATTCTGTTAAATGAGTTAATGAACAAACTTCAAAAAGTTGGAACTTATACATGTGTCCAAAACTCCAAAAAAATGTGTTGCATGAAAACCATATGCATATTGCTCCAAAAGGCACAAGCAACCTTATTGGCTATGGTTACTCTGACACTGCCAAATTTTGACGTTGTATGTTAAAAGATGCGGGACGAGAAACTAATAAAAAATATTTTTTTTGCAAGATTTAAAATAAGAAGAACTAGAAAAAAAATGGAAAAAAATGGCTTAAAAAAACCCAAAAGCAAAGATGTGTTGGTTTGAAATTCAAAAGAACAGCTAGTGAAACATTTTCAATTTGCTATGGGAAAAATCTTACAATGAAATAATGGACTTTAAAATGGCTTATAACACTTATCAGGCAACAACAATTGTTTCTCAATTATTTTAACTGATGTTTTAGTTTGTCTTGGCCTTGAATTAAAACACACACATGAATGTCCCAGACCACCGAACTGATAAAACACTTGCCTTTTGATTGGGGTCACACTTGTTGATGGTGAATTAATCTAGGGAGTATGATTAGCAGTTGCTGACTGCTACTTACTATCTTAATTCTCAAGAAAATATTAAGGGTCAACTTATTCCTCACATTAATTCTGCATTTTCTTTTTCTTTTTGTTTAAATAAATAATTGCAGTGCAATTCGTCATGTGTTGTTCATTGTTTAGGCTAGCTTTACCTAGTTTAATGATGTTCTAAGGATAAGGAATTCCTTTTACTATTTATACCCAATTTTATACTTATATATTGTATAAAGTGGTTCACCGTGATAAATTGCATAAATTGTGCCATAAATAATTAACCACATAATTTAACAACTAGTGGTAGAATGTTTTTTTCTTAAAGTAAATTTTTAATTAGTTATCTATGTAATGTGCATTTAGAGTCACATGCATACAGAGTCTCACCAAAAAAATAAAGTTATATTTTTTTGGCCATTGACATCTGAAGCCAGCCAGCTAAATTGTAAGTCTCAGTCGATTGCATCCTTATGTAACAGGACAGTGAGAAGTAATTCAGGACTTAGTTGCCTAGCAACAGTGTTATCATAGCTGGAATAGCTTGCATATGTGTTTGACTTCACAACTCCTACTTGAAGGAGTGATTTGCTTCAGACAAGCTGCTGGAAGAATTTTGCTGCTGATGGCAACATTTTAATGGCTGAAATGAGTGTGAACCTACTTTTTGGAGCAGCACATGAGCTACATGCATAGTGTAATATTAATTTGGAAGTTAAATATTTACTGATTCATTTGGGTAAAAACAGTCAATAACAGATCTAAACTGCAGGCAGATCAGTCAAGTGACAAATGTTTTTCAAAGTATTCCCATTTTTTGTGGTTCTTTCATTACAGTAGTATGATTTGAGGGCCCTAAAGTTGCTCCAATTCTCTAGTGGTTTTCAGCTTTGCTCAACATGGTTAAAATTTTCTCCTAAGTCCTTCTTATTGTGCAAAAAAGTTATGAGCCATGACATATCTGTAAGGTGCGCTCGGCACTCCTTACCTGTTTTGGGTTTTCTCTTTTCAGTGAAGTTCATTAACTTTAACTCCCTCTGTTGGTTCTTATTTAGTTAATTAACTGATATTTTGTTATTGGTTTGTTTAAGTCACATGATGGGCAGTTTTGTTTTATATTCTGTGGTTTTCCCTCAGTCCCTGTCCTTGTTTGTTTTATGTTATGCGTGTCGGTTCCCTCTGTTTTATATAGTGTGTTTTTGGTCGTTTTCGATAAACGTCATTTGCTCCTACCTGGAAACATGGCTCCTCTTTGCACGGACCAAAGAGGCTCTCCTCTTTGATTGGGTTTCGGCTCGCACCCCTAACAGTAGCAGGGACCCAATACATATTGGAGCCTGAGCGCTTGCCAGGTAAGCATTATTTTTTTGTCGGTCGGGCACTTAGCATGGCAGCCCCTTGGTGGTGGTGTGAAGAAATAGTTTCCAAAGCGGAAATGGATTCCTCTGAATATGAGGTCTTGAAAGCGTTTCTCACCGGACACATTCCTCCATGGTACACCCTCCTTAATTCCCCCAGGAGACTTCCTGACTTCACCCAGTGCGCAATTAAGCGGCCCCAACCACTAGTACAGCGGAAACGTAGGCCCCAGTGTAGTCGTGGTATGCACGCATCTCAGAGCAAACCTGTATAGCCAGTTTAGCCTGGTTCATGCCTATACTTCTGACTCACATGAAGTATACTTCTGATTCACGCGGCCCTTCCTGTGATGTACCGTCCAATTACTTCTGCGCCTGCCACCGAATCACCTCTGCTCTGTGCGCACCACCAAATCCCTCTCAACTACAGATTCACTCGGGCCTCCTCGCAACACCGTATCATCCGGTGGGTGGGAACCTTTCACTGTTTTTCCGGCCATCCCTGGTTCTGTTTGTGTCAGGACAGCGGCACATCTAATGTGAAGAAGCATGAGGGGTGCAGAAAGCAGGACAGTTCCTTCTGCTCTTCGGACTGAGTCCCCGCCAATGCTATCCAGTGCGGGACTCTAAAGACCACTAACGCACCGCCTAGCTCCCTAAAAAATTCTCCTACTAGTCAGGTCCCCCAAGGCGCCAGAGGCCATCCAGCAACAAGTCTGTTTACCAGAGGCCGTCCTGCTGGAGAGGTAGAGCATACTGTTCCGCCTTCCATGCAGTCCGTCAGAGGGGTGGAGTACTCAAAGCACTCCACGCCGGCTGTCCAAGGGGTGGAG
>JAOUQT010000044.1:10695609-10710344 GCA_025769995.1 Xyliphius kryptos | reverse complement strand
TCTGGGATAAAATGTTTCTGTAAAGCTGCTTTGGGACAATGTCCATTGTTAAAAGCGCTTTATAAATAAAATTGAATGGAACTGATCTTCAGAAGAACTGATGCAACTTGAATTTGGTGGCTGACTAAAATTATAACAGTTTGTATTAATTAGTAGAAACAAAGCCTTTTTTGTCTCATAAACCGTAATTGTGTCCTTACTATTATCCCAGTTAAATCCATGATTATATTAAAGTATGTAGATTAACTAATGTACTTGTATATTCTACAATAAATTTCTTTATTGCAGCTAAAGATATATATTATTGTGAGATAATGACATACTGTATGCTACTTGCATTATGCATTGCATTTATCATTTTCATGGAATGAAAATCTCATTAGTTATATGTAAAGAATAGAAGACGTTTTTTGCCATTCGTGATAGGATTAGAAGGCGACATGGTGGCTACCTCGTACCAAGTTCTGCTACCTCACAGCAATAAAGTCCTGGGAGACCTGGGAAATTTCTTTGTGTATTTTACCTGTTCTCCCCATGTTTATACAGGTTTTCTTAGGGTTTGCCAGTTTCCTTCTGCATTCCAAAGCCATGCATGCTAGGTTAATTGTTGTCTGCGGGGTGGGAACTGGCTGACCCGTGAACCCTTTTGAATTGAGTGGAAGAAATGAATGATAGGAATAGACTATTGTGAGCTACTTGTGGAAGACGATTTCGTAGAATGGGTTTGTGTTGCGCTTCATGCATTAGTCTGAAATCTGTTTCTGTAAACATCTGGATGTCTCAGAAAACCACATAATGCTTGTCAGGAGCTTTAACACACTCATTACAAGATGATCCAATTTAGAGTCTCAGATGACATATTTAAAACACACAAACTTCTACTAGTTCTATACTTTTTAGCTCATATATTTCCTCTTTCTTTTATTTCGTCAGTGGCATGAAGTGCATGCAATGGGTAGCACTTTTGTGTCATACAAGTTCCATAGAAATCTGTTCCAAACAGTATACAATCCCAATCAGCTTCTGATAAATTCCAGCCATTATCCACACATAGTGCTCATAGTTCGTCTTACAGAATGTAAGTACATAACTTTTCAATTTAAATAAGGTTTATAGGTGCAATTGGCCAATCTCACTATATTTTGAAAGTTTTTCAAGTAAATGTAGCCATGTCATTAAAAATTAGCTTATTAATTGTGCACACGGGCGGCAGTAGATAGTGCTGTCTCTAAACTGCCCCTTAGTGTGTAATGTGTGTGTGATTGTGTGTGCCCTATGATGGATTGGCACCCTGTCTAGGGTTGTTCCTTCCCTCGCGCCCAGAGCTGCCAGGTGAGCATCAGCTTCCCCATGACTGTGAACTAGAAATGAGCCGGTATAGAAAAAGTATAAATGGATATTTTTCACATGCCATAGAATAGTAGCATAATAAATCATTATTTGTAAAAACAATATCTAACATTTAAAAAACATTTAGAGTTTACATGCTAAGTTTCTGTCCTGTAATGTCATATATGTCATATGTAATTGAAAATATAATCTAATGTAATATTCTAATGTAAATAAACAGAATTGAGGTTATAAGGTTTTTGACAGGTTACATTTATCATAGACAATGTTTTTTATATAATTTGTGGAATGATAACACAAATTGATGATTCGGTATTCCTATTATAACTGTGTCCATCAGTGAAATAATATCACCTCTTTGACTAGCATTTCTGGAGGACATTGCAGTGTTTGTGGCAAAATCATAACAATTAAAGTACAGCAATTGTAAAAATATTCACGTTTCTACATATTTTTATTATTTTTACATTTCAGAAAACATTGAGTATATGTTAAATGATTAAAGATTAAACAGCTATACTATAAGAATCTGGTATATAGTATATTACATGCATATTCGACCAGATTCAGATCCTCTGTACTGTGACTGACCACTAGGGGGTTAATGCTCCTTTCTATTACTGTTCTCAACCCATAGGATTCACATCAACGAGACTGCGAATATACTATAGACAAAAATCCTCTATGTAAAACCTTTTTCCTTCAGGGCACATCAATGATAGAGAGTTATTTTAATTGGCTGATCCTCCTGAGTTCGCTGTGGAGATCTTACAACGTTTTAGCTTGAGTTGTGCTTTCTGCAGTGCTGAGCGATGTGTGGTAACCCCCCTAATATAGCGCATGTCTACTACATTTAGTGTTACTGCAGAGCTGCTGCAGCCTATGAGCCTGAAATGGAGATAAATGTGTACCGGTCCTCCAATAGCATACACCCCTCAACTCATTCACCTTGCCAATCCAATTTCAACTTGCATACACCCACATACTTGCACTCTGAATGTCATATTTAGGTAGAGTAATATCCAAAAGATGTCTGCACCTTCTGTGTTACTGCAGTGTGTAGAAGGTGTGATGTTTCTCTTTAAAGGAGAGATGATGGAGCGGCTTTGCTCATTGTTTTAACTGAGTGCTCATAAATACACTGTTACAGACTAAAGGAATCATAGCATGTGAAGAAACTTCACTAGAATTCTTTGAACATAAATGATGGCAGATGAATAATTTTCAGCCTGGGAGAAAGAAAAGGGAGGAAGGCAAGAGAAAGATATTCAGACCTCACGGATGGCCTCCTGACCTCCACTGCCCAACACTCTGTCAATGCTACTGACAGAATGTACCTGTGGTTTGAATTTATATGCACACACGCGCACACACATACACACACAGACTTATCTGCTTGGCTATTCTCCCACACATCACATCCTGGATGGATTTTCATTACAATATAATAACCGCCTTCTTTTTCAGATTACAATAACCCCCTGTTGAACCTGATGTACCTAATACATTTATGATTTTTCCATCACTCAACATTTTTTCCCCATTTACACACATATCTGTTTCTCTCTTATGCTCACACACTTACCCATACACATACACACACCCACGCATGCATACATTCTCTGTCAGACATAGCAGGACATCACACCTTTAAGCGCTTCCATGCAATGTAACCATGCCGGAACCCTCATCATTTTCCAGAATAATCATTTTTTTTTCTCTTTCTCCTCCATCCTTCAGGGTTTCACCCTTTTATTACTGAGTATAGAAAGCACCCTAGGTGGCCACAGGCTCTATTCATAAATAGGAGCAATGTCTGGGTCTGCCTTCTTGTCCTTCCTTCATACTATCTGCTGTATGTCAGGGATATTCTGTGCTATCTCCGCTGACAGCAGTGCTCTGGACACTGGCTTTGAAGAGTGAGATGTGGTGTGAATGTGATGAGTCCCTGGAGGAGAAGATGAACTCCTGAACCAGAGAGTGAGAGTGACAAAGAGAGATAGAAAGAAGACTATCTGGTTAAAGAAGAACAGACTGTACAAAACGCTGCTATGCTAGTGAGCTGTCGATAATAGAGCAAACTGTGACACATAAACATACACTTCCATTGCCATTTTATTAGGTACACATTGCTAGTAAATGATTGGACCCTGTTTTGCCTTCATAACTGCTTTAATTCTACTTTCAACCAAGATGATATTTGGCAATTCTTTATTTTAACAAGTGGTTATTTAAGTTGCTGTTGCCTTTCTATAATCTTGAATTAGTCGTTCCATTCTCCTTTGACTTCAATAAGGCATTTCATCCACACAACTGCCACTCAGTCTTTTTCGGACCATTCACTGTAAACTATTGAGATGGATGTGCATGAAAATAACAGTAGATCAGCACTTTCTGAAATACTCAGACCAGCCAATCTGGCACCAACAGCCATGCCATGTTAAAAGTCACTTAAATTACCATGCTTCCTCATTATGATTCTATGTTTGCACATCAGCAAGTTGTCTTGACCAACCCCTACCTTCTTGCATTGACTTGAGGCCATCTGATTGGCTGATTAGATATTAGATAATCATAAGACTGAATTCCTAGACTGTTTTCAAAATGCAAAACAAAAACTAGTTCTAATGCAACACGCAAAGATGCCTCTGTCTTATCAATGCATGCATTTGATAAATAATGACAATAGATTATTGCTTGCAAGCACATTAATATTGTATATTAAGCTTGCTACAACAGCTACAGCAGTAATGCACAGGTGTAAACCCATGCCATGGAGTTAAATGGCTTTTACCTATGTATGTACATATTTATATAATGATTTATTATATTACATTAATTAGTTCTACTGGGATATTAACAAAGCTCTAATTAGTTCAGTAATATACTTTTCTCCCTCAGGATACTAAACTCACTACTCTTTCCAAAAACAGCAGTGCCTCCTTGTCTTTCCTCTTTGCTGTTCCTCCACTAGCTCTGGTCTCCATGCTCTCAGCTTATTAGTTTAATGTGTGTCTTTCTGCAGATGAAGATATATGGCTGCTTTATTGCTGCTAACAATACCAATCAATACTCATGAATGCTGCAGAATCGTCATATTTCATAAGTCAGAGCTATTGTGCAGACTGACAGTGATCATCCTTGCCAAAACAAACAAACACACTGTTTTTTGTTCTCTCCACTCTCTTCGTCTCTGACTATTTTTCTCTCTTTCACTATCTCTTTATCGCTTTCTATCCCTATCTATCTTTACACATTTCTCTGTCTGTCTGTGTCTCACTCTCTCTTGCTCTCTATCATACACACACATACACAGTGAATAAAGAGACTGGATTTGATTACTGTGAGTGATCTGCATTGACCACACACTGGTAAATCATATTGCACCCAGACGAAGGGTAGCTCAGTGAGAATGATATAACACTGTGCCGGGAAATACACCACTATTGATAGTAAGCTTGGTTTTAAAATGACTGGATTATTATGATCTGTTATTGATATCGTCTACTGTTGCAGTTTTTCTTTATGTAATGTGAATTTTGTGAGGTCTCCAGTGTCACTATTCAAACTAAGGAACTGACTGGACTTCAGAATCTGTTTTTATATTGTTTACTGTCCGTAATTAGATCATTTATTTGTATATAGGCAGGTTAAAAAATGATCTCCTGCATTCTAAAGACATGTACAAGTGGTGTTTCTAAAGTGACCCTTAGTGTGTGAATGTGTGTGACTGTGTGTGTAATTGCACTACAATGGTTTGGGTTGTCTAGCCTAAGACACCATGTGGATTAAGTGTAAGATAATGAATAAAAGAATGAAGGTAGAACATAACTAAAAATAAATACATAAGTAATGCTTAATAAAATGCATGCATGCAGAATTTTGTCATTTGCTGTCAATGCTTTGCAATTGTTGCCTGCACAGATGTGCTCTGTGGGACAGGATAAAATGACTGAGCATCTCAATCTCTTATCAGTTGCTGCAGCTCCAGTTACTACCACTCCTGGGTTTTTCAGGCAGTTCTAGACAAAATAGACAGTGACAGACAAACATGGTAAAACACAGCCCCAGCGCAACCTCAGGGAGGATCTTAATTCTTTTGAATGTTTCTTGGTATTTATATGAAGTACAGGAAAATGAAATTGATCAAATAAATAGTCATTTTTTTCTTGGTTTTTAAATATATATGTGTTTGTATGTGTGTGTACATTGTTGATGAGGTTTACGCAGTATGTTGATAAAAATGTAGTAAATGAGACACTTCTTGTAAATAGTAGTGGTTTAGAAGAATATGCAAAAACAGAATAGCGTGACACTCATTCTGTCTCTCTCCTCCAATTGTCAGTGTCATGTCATGGCATTGTCAAAATGACAGGTTCAGAAACTCTAGAGCAGCATGTTTGTGAAGAAATGTTTGCATGTATGTGAAGGGTGATAACTCAGTGTGGAATTTGAGGCTTGACAAAGCACCACACAACAGCTAAATTGATCCTAATAGCACACTTATAACTTACTGCTTTTACCTGATGACAGCATGAAGGGTTTTATTTTTCCGTTTGGCATAATGTGTGTGTGTGCATACAGTATGTGCATGGATGATAACAGCTCTTTGTAGTTTCAAATCAGTGTGTTAAAAGATTCCCATATCCTGCCAGATCCCACTTGCACAACACATCTGCCGTCTCCCTGTCATGCTATTCTTTTATTCACCAATCAGTGATTATCAGTAGAACATGCTTATCCATTTTGCTGTGTTTACCCACAATGCTAATTGATTACTGATTACTGGATCGTTTTATGTGTGTGTGTGTGCGTCTACTAGATAGCTTTGCACAGTGAAATATACTCTTGGTAACAGCTGTCATTGGATCTGCCCTGGAAGTGTTCATTTTCCATGGTTTCCTGTTATTTGCACTCTTTCCTCTTTCGTTCCTCCCTCTTTCCTACTCTCGCTTGCTCTTTCACTCTTGTATGTATGCTATGCCCACATAATCATCCAAATGTTCCCAAAATGCCAAAAGTGACATGTATTCTCATAAGCATTGGCTCTTTTTAATACAACTGGCTAAAAAAAAAAAACTTTCGGTGCCAGTGGCAGAATAATTGGGCTCTAAGGCCCCACTTGTTTGAGTTGTTTATATCAGTTTTATATCATGTTTGACAGAAATAATCTTGCCAAATGAATAAATGTTACAAATCCTTTCATTGACACTCAGACAAAAAATAACTTCTCAATATTAACAGCAGATTGACACTGTGCTGTGAATAATTGCAATATTAAAGAAAGAATTAAAGTAATTATGTCCATAATTATGTGTGTTGCATATTGTTCTTCGAATTCTTTATTATTATTATTATTATTATTATTATTATCTTTCCACACACTTTTACGAGCCTGTCTCCTTCTACAGTTAATGAGGGATTGCACTGGTAACATTTCAAAATGACCGGGAAGAATTTAAAGAAGTGTGATTGTTCGCAGTCAAAAGATATCTCTAACCAGGTGCCCAATGTGCTCATTTCTTTGCCCAAAATATACCGTTGACTCAACATTACACAGATATTTGAACTCAGTCAATTTTTAAGCTACAAGCACAAAATCAGACATGGTCTCACCGGGTTTTAGCCGTTCACTCTGTAGCACTCTTGAAAATTCACACCCTGTGATATACAAGATCAAAGCACTCTAGCTACACCCTAGGAAGAAAACTTGTATAATTGATCAAAATATTTTGAAACTCTGTCTCATTTTATTTTACCCTTTTCTAAACTGTCATATCTATGCCATTTCACACATATTTTACATCATAGCAAAGGTCTAGACCTCCTCTCTCGCACAAAACTGTCGGTTTATCGATTTAAAATGTTACCGAGTAAAATACACAAATGCTCAGCGTTTGCTATCGCCATTATTCGGCGTATTTTCTACCGTTTTAAACGCGAAATCGTTTTTAAAACTTTTTAAAAAAAAAAAACTTGATTTGGAGACAAAGTAGAGATCCTTGTCTATTGTAAATATACAAAATTTCATCTTTCTAGGTTCTGTGGTTTTTGAGATATTTAGCATAGAAGCCAGCAAGGACCGTCTTTCATACACTGAAAAACAAGGCGCGCGGACATGCACATGCGCATGCGCCCCGCGCGCACACCTCAAAACGGGGAGGAGAGGAAAAACTGCTTTGACTACAGATTTCATAAAAAATGCGTGAAACCAATATTTACATTAATTTAGGAAACACATACAAATATATTCAATTTACGATACTGACATAATTTAGCAGTCATTTCTGCGGTAACTGCAGAAATAATTCTAATGCAGTCACTACTCATTACAATCAATTATGACTACTATATATACTGTAACACTGTAATTTCCCTTTTGAGATTAATAAAGTACTTCTGATTCTGAATTCTAAAATAAAGCACTACTTATTTCAACATTTTAAGGGGTGTGTCATTTTGACTGAAACTACTTTATATGTAAATGATCCAAGTATTAGTTTTATTGCAAATTGTGAACAGTTTAAGTACTTACTTAAACCACTATGGCTAACAATATTTATCCAAGCAACTGCACACAGAAAAATAAAGAAAATATTGCTGTGCCTATTTTTTCTGCCCAAAATTTCATATATACTTAACACTGAGCAGATGTTTGCACTCCCATAATATGGTAAATTTTACATAATCAGAGCTGGTTCCGGTCTGACCCATTAAGTCGAATTCATTCCGAAGCACTCTTGCAATTCCACACCCTGTGATAGACAAGATCTACCTACTCTGTAGGAAGAAGACGTGTTTAATCAAAAATTTTCAAAACTCTGCTTCATAACATTCTTACATTTTCTTCTATAAATGCCATATAAACTTTAATTCATAAGCTGTATAAATATCTTATTTATAAATACATTCCTTTTCGAGTTATGATCATTTTATTGGCCACACCACCATTTCCATAGACCTCTATTAAAACGAAGGGCTATGTCTCCTCTCTCACACAAAATTCTCGTTTAAGTGATATACAATATATTTTTCAAGTTAAATACATAAATGTTGAGTGTTATTGGGCTTATTATCTCCCGTTTTAAACTCAAAATCATTTTAAATATACATTTTGAAACAACATTTAATTACAAAAAAGTAGAGATACTTGTCTTCTGTAAATCTACAAATTCTAGTGTCTACCTACTTTGGCTTTTGAGTTATGAAACATGAAAGCCATCAAGGACTGTCTTTTAAAGAAACACAGCACACACACGTACGCACAACAGTACGGAAGAGGAAAGGGAAACTGATTTGGATTTAATGTCAAATAAAGTAGCAAAAGATGCATGAAAATGACACGCTGGTTTGAGATATTTACATAAAACCAAATGCCTTAAACATTAATGGCACACAAACTTTACAAGAGCATTTATACAGCCCACTCTATAAAATGGTCATGGTATTAGGAATGAAGATACAGAGTAAGTAGGGATGCATGAGCGCAGTACACATCACAGTTTCTGCAGAAACTGCACTTTCTAGTTAGATATATTTAAATCTTTATTTAAGAAAGTCCATGATATTGGTTCCTCAACTGAGAAATATAAACACTGGAATGCTGGATCTCTTGACAAAACCAGAACGTCAGTTAAAAAGAGGGTATAAAACAAAAAAATAATATTATAAGTGTACTGTCTTTTAATAGTGACAGAGTTTTCAGTACACAGAAGTGATGTACACACAGTTGCCATTTACTATAAGAACTGAAAGGCTCAAGTCTCATGGTTAAAGGGCATTAGAAGCTGTATGAGCTACCTGTTACTGTTTTTATTTCTCTCTCTCTCTCTCTCTCTCTCTCTCTTTCTCTCTCTCTCTCTCTTTGTTTGCCTGTGGCTGTATGCAGAAAAGAATTCTCTTATCTTTATTGTCATTAGGGATGAATACTTCTACTTCTCTCTGCTTTACATCAATGCCATGGAACTGCTCACATTCCAGTGCTATCAGACTAGACAACCAGTCAGGTAACACATGCACACTCAGTAATTTTATAAACTAGGTTATGAAATTATGTCATGTACATGAAAACCCATTTTAATCTATTTCGAACAATATTACAACAATATTAATAACACTATAACATTATAATACTATAAAATAATTACAAAAATTTATAATGTTGCACTGGGCTGATAGTCAATCATTAGTGAATTATGTCATGCATAATACTGGTGAACCATTTGCTTATATGATTCAACAATCATCTAATTTTTGTCCTTAATGCTTTGGAGTATATGAGGGATTGTGTGTTAGTGATGGAGTTTTGGTAGTGCATGTGAAAGTATCATGACTAATATTTCTTATGCTCAGATAAATAGCTATATTTGTACATTTCCTTGCACTGTGCTTATTATTATTTATTATTTATTAATAATATACATGCATACACACACACATACATCTGTGCATAGTGTTTATTTTGTACTGTAAGATACATGACCCTTTGTAAGATGGCAGGCTAGAGGCTGATGCCTCTGTGAGGGTCTTTGTGTGGGTGCAGAGGGGGATGTGCTGTACTTTCTCTACTATCCATTGGAGGGAGTCTCTGCTCATATCTTAATCCAGTCAGGCACAGCATAAAACAACCTTTTTACATTTGTCTGACAACACTATAATTTCATATATTCCTTAAACTCTGCATGATATATCTTTCACCATATTTGATTAAGACACCTTTTAAAATAAAACCCTCTCAAATGGCCAGTACTTGTTTCATCATAGAAAAGCTTAAAATGATTTAATTTGCAGTGAAATATCTATAGTTCAGGCTGTTTCCAATCTCTTTCCGTTTGGCAGCACAAAGAGACTTGTGGCTGTGAGTAAGCCTTAAACCATGCTGCACTCTACAGTGCTCTTTGGAGGGAATACAGTACTTACAGTCCAATCGTCACAAATTTCTGCGGCTTAGCAGGGTTAAGTGGTGTGCAGCAATGTACATTCAAGTACCGAGACGCAGGGGATTTATCTTCAGCACGTGCACTCACACACACACACACTTAAGATGGTAGTCTATATGCAGCCAAGTATTGCATATCATCCTTGTCTCAGACTTGAAGAGTTTCAACACCTCTACTGAAGTTATATATGCTGATTAATAAAGCGTTGAAGATTTTACTGCCAATATTACAGTTGTTGTATCAAACAGCTAAGCTATTATGGCAAAACATATGACAATGTGTAACATTTATTTGTGAAAAGGCTGATTAGTATTGAATTGTGATTATATTGTGCTCTTGGCTTTTTATGGTCATAGGTTTAGTCAATTTGTGTAAAAACATTTGTTTTAGGAGTTCCTGTTATGCAGTTATGCAGGGTTGGTCTAAGGCTTGCATGATATAAGACAACAATAAGTGTCAGTTTGTGTGTATTACAGACTTGAACCTGGACAACTCCATATGACATTTCCTTTACATATAACTTCATAAAACTGAGATTACGCAGTTTTCCTGTGTAATTTTGTTGAATTTAAACATCCTGTTTGTTTGAGTATGCTTAAAACAGTAGTGGGGCTTTTACTGTTTCTTTACTTATCTATGGTTGCCCCCAAGTAAACATATGCAGTCATCATAGAAATGTATCAAAAGGGTTTCACAGTCAAGGACATTGTTGCTTGTAAGAAAGCATACCAGTAAACGGCCATCCAGTCATTAACAACCTCAATAGGATTGGTTTAATTGCAATGAAGAAGGCTTCAGGGCACCCAAGAAAGTAAAGCATGCTTAACAACCAATATGAGATTGCATCATCATCATTTCAAAGATTGCACAGAAATGGTGGAGTGTAGGTGTAATTGCATCTGTATGCACAGTGAGATGAATGTTATTGGAAGACATCTTAGTGTCATGAAGGGCAGAAAAAAGCCACTTCTCTCCAAGAAAAAGTCAATGACTGACTAACATTTTGCAAGAAGTATAGGGATTGGACTGCAAAAAGACTGGGGTAAAGTTATTTTCTATGGTGAACCCCCATGTCTAGGAAACTCCCCAGATTTTGATACCATTGAGAACCTTTGGCCAATTCTGAAAAAGGGCATGGAAAAAGAGAAACACAGAAGCTGTGATCAATTCTAGCACTGATTATGCAAGAATGGGTTGCTATCATTCAAGATTTTGCCCAGACACTGATATCCAGCATGCTGAGGAAATTACATACGTCTGAAAGGAGCCTCAACATATAAGTATAAGTATTTTATGAAACTGGATGTATTTCTTAATAAAATGTTTAATAACATATAAAATAGTTATAACTGTACAACTGTATAACTGTTCATTATACCATATAAACATCAGAGAAAATGGTTTAAAAAATAAAAATGAGGCGGCAAACTTTGTAAAAACTAAGATTTGTGCCATTCTTAAAGCTTTTGTCTATGACTGTGTATATGTGTGTGTGTATAAGTGTGTGTACCTGCTGTAAATTAAGCAGAATTCTGCTTTATACTTTCATATGCATGATTAAAAAACATTTCTAACAAACACACATGCTTCAGTGGTAGGACTTACCATACTGAACATGCACACAGTAACCACAGATTAATTCTGTACATCCATTTCCGTAATGCGAATGACTGATGCCTTATTGATTTATCACATAGCTCTTCTGGAGTATAGCAGTGAAGCATAATTTCTACTGTGTATAGAGCCTGAATGGTGAATTGTGCACTAGTTCATGATTTGCTGCCAGGATTCTTTCTGTATTAACCATATGTTTGATCATGTGCACAGCAAAAATGAGCAGAAGACAGAGTCACTTCAGTTTAGTGAATCTGCCAGTGGAAAGCAGAAATAAGCTGAACTTTCCACACATGGTTGTGCTGCTAGCTGTACTCACTGACAATGAATTTAGTGTGAAATGATCTTGGGCTTTTGTTTCTGTTAAAACTTCCAACAAGGAAATGCAAACGTGCACAGGAATGTTGAAAATAGGCTTCTGGATATATATATATATATATATACAACTCTACAGTTGATCCCAGCCACAGATTCTAGCTATCACTTTAAACGTTCTATAAGGTCATTCAAATTGCACTACTGTTTATACTTCCACCAGTCATACCCACAGACCTTTAACTGTCAATAGCAGGGACCTCCTTTTTTACGGTTAGTGTTCATTTAATGTTTATTTATATTTACACAGCCAAGTACACCTCACTTAATGTTGTTTAATGCAGCAAACAGAACCTCTGTTTTATCCTTATTTCATTTAGGAAAATTGCTGTGCATCCAGTCTTTAATAGCACCAATACACCCCATTAAGATAGCTAACCTACCAAAATAATTCTATTTAATGAAAAGATACACATATTACAATATGTAATATGCCTAACAATAGAATATGTGTAAAAGTCTAGTCATAATCATGTTTTAATAAATATTACTGCAAACTTAAGTAATTGCGTACACCTTTGCCACAAAATGTCACTTGATAGAACTTTATGCTAATAAAAAGCATGCAATGTTTTCATAAGGAAACTCTACAAATACAATTTACACACATGGAAGAAAGGAACTAAGAAAGTACACTTTGACAAACAACAATTTGCACACTAAATCCAGGTTTAATTGCTGTCAATCAGAGTGCTACTATTAGGAACAGAGTCAAGAGTAGATCACAGGATACATACACACTTGTTCCGCTCAAGGGTTCAGGGGTGCTATGGCCATGGCCTCAAATGACAAATGATTGATTTCCGAGCTGACTTTAAGAATCAGACAGTGTGTCCAGCCTGAGGCCAAATCAGAACCAGCACTGCTTTAAACTTCCTGTGTCTACACACACACATGCATACATGCACACATTGTCTGCTATTCTCCTTGTTCGCATCTAAAATGTAACAGAATCTGCATGCTGCTGTTTACAGACCAGACACACATGACCCTGAAAGTCTTCCCCAGCTATCACATTACAACTGAACCTATCTGCAGCTCTGAATCCATATATCTCTGACCATTATCTATCAATTAAAGTGTGTGTGCATCCTGAGTTGGGTGCTGTGCAGTATGCTCCCCTAACTGACCAGCCGCTGAACTCTCACACGCTTGTGAACAACATGGTCAGCGAGCACTGCTCGTTTGTCATGTTGCACACTGACAGTAAAAGGTCATCAGCTCCCATCGCTGCAAACCAAAAAGAGCAGCCTCCATTTTACCCACTGCTATGGTTTTGTCTGAAACTAGAAAGATGAAGAGACATGCACATACTCACATCACCCTATCTAATCTTCTTCAACTATCTACTGTATGTATTTACTGCCTGTCCACTGTAAAGTAATACAGCAAGGAATGCACAGTTAGACTACACTATGTCTTTATTCATTGATCTCAAATTATTTTACACTAAAATGATCTGAAAATAAACAAATATTTTTTTCAAGGCTAAACCAATGAATAAGGACAACATGACTATGGATATAAGATTTACATACACTTTGGATTACCTCTAGATGGACCTGCTTATTTTCTCCCCGTTTAATACTGTACCAAAACACCCCACATTTCATATTAAATATTCCTTCAGCTAACACAGCTAACAACATCTAGCAAACTATTTCTCTGTTGTTACAACCACTCATACTCCTGAGAAGCATGATGTCCAACCATCAACGGCCAATAATGAATATTATCGCTTATAAAAACTGGCGAAAGGACCAAGGAGATCATTTTATCTAGTGATTATTTTATTTAAACAGTCTCTCTCCATTTGTAACTGTGAAACACTGCTTATCTATTTTTGTATGTTTTATTACATGTAAAATCTGTATTGAATTAGTATTTTCTTTCACCAGCCGACACTCGGCAGATCACTGAGCCATAACACCTCTCCTGCAGCCTTGTGCACTTCTCTTTGCTCCACTGGGATGGATGGGGGAGAAGTGAGGAAACAGGAGCTTGCACATCATGGGCAAATGGTCAAGTTCCTGCCCCCTCCTCCCTGGCTGGCATGATTTAGTGGAGGCTTACTCTTCCTGCCATTATTCGTCTAGTGAAGCAGCGCTCTTCACTGAGGGAGACGCCTAGTGCCATGACCCGCTTGCCATTCAGCTATATTCCGCATATTTTTAACACTTGCTTTTCCATATACCCTATTGCTTAATTATATTTAGGTTTGTCTATCTTGGTTATGATATTTTATTTTAAAGGACATAGAATAGATTAGACATAACGAACATAGAGTTTTAGGAGTACATTTTACGTGGTTTATTACTGTTTGAAATACATAAAAATTATACAATTCTCTATTACATATTAACATATTTGTTTTTTTAACTGTACCTAAATCTTAATATTTTAGGTAAATGGTAAGTAATGAGAGTCCAGATATCGGCGTATTCTTTCTATCTTTGT
>JAOUQT010000044.1:10674671-10687435 GCA_025769995.1 Xyliphius kryptos | reverse complement strand
CACACACACACACACACACACACACACACACACACACACACACACACACACACACACACACACACACACACACCTAGTTATTAAAAAGAGTTTGGGCTAGGAGTCTTTGTTTCAGTAAAGGGTATTGGTAATGCTCCAGCATACAAATACTTTGGACAACTACATCTTTTTAAATTTATAGCAGAATTTTGAGGAATACCTCTATCTAACCCCAATCTATTAAAACAATGAAATGCTGTTGTCTGAACACAACTCTGACAACCAAATTAAGTAATAAGTGGAGCATTAATTTGGGTAGCTCAATCTCTTTATCATGGGATGCTGCAAAAAAAAAACATAAAACATAGAATTAATTAAGGCTAAAACATGACAAGAATACAATACATTTAAATAAGTTTAACACAAGCTCATTTAGATAATGTTTTTTAAAACATTACATTGACTTAAAAAAGCTTTACAGTATTCCGAGCTTGAACCACTAAGTGCAAGCTGAAGTGACAGTGGCAAGAAAAAACTTAATTTCATTGTTTTGCATTGGAGATGACTATAAAGATAAGAGGAAATCCAAGAAAAAACTAAAAAACATGAAACATAGGTCTTAAAACATATCAACTAAATAAATACAAATATGGTTCAATGCAGACAATGAAAATGAGGATTACAAAAAAAGGCATCCTGGGTAAAAGGCAGAAGGATTACACCACAAAGACTAACCACAAACTGTAACAATCAAACCTCAGAGTGCAAAGAAAACAAAAGGCTTACAAAGTTAAAATTTACCATAGGAACACAGAAAAAATAATACACAAAAGAAGAAATAAGAAACACAATGATGAAACTAACTAAAGATGCCAGTAAAACTTCATGGGGACTGCTAAACTCAACTAGACTCAACATACTACTAGTAAGGTTGTGTCAAAATAAAAGTCTAGAGCATGAATTATGTTAAGTTTCAATTAACCCATAAATAATGACAACATACAGGCTTTGCATCAGGATATTACTGTAAACAATTTTATTAAAGTTTAAGTTTATTATACAATAGTAAATGGTCCCAAAGTGTATTTACATATTTACATTATGTTACATTACATATTTACATTACATGTGTTTGTTATGTGTTTATAGGAAAAAATCTTGTGGACCAAGGTTCACTAGAGAAACCCTTTCCTAAGCTGTTGACAGGTGTAAACTATAATGTACCAGTTGTGTATGTATATATTTAAGTGTTCAGTCTAAGAAAATCAAATAGGTTAAATCAACTTTTCATTCATAACTGCATATTTGTATATGCCATTATTAGTAGTAGACGTCTGTTGTTGGTTGAGCACATGTTTGAATATAGCATAAATGACAATCCACAAAAAGTATATAGCTCAATAAAATGAGTGTCTAATGTTTGTATAGTTTAATCAGTAAACTAAGGATGCATGGCCACATAAAATTGGGATTTAATTAGTGAAACACAGTAGTGAATCGAGGATTGCACACAACACTCTTGCTACAAAAGATACCCTTGATGCTACAGTTATGACTGGCTTCCAGTTATGATCAAGTTTAAATAGACATAAGACACAAATCCAACCTTAACAAAACAAAACAGTTGGAGACAAAAGGTACACTGCATTTTGGTTAATCTCATTAACAATGAATACCTGTGATGTCCCTTATGAACCAGCAGCTAGATAACATTTTAGATTTTCTGTATTTTAATTTGTGCCTGCCAGTTGTCATACAATTAGAAATAAAGTTTACTCATTTAGAAAGAGAATATAATCTGTTAACTTTATTGTGCCTTGAAAGTATTAAATATTGCTCAGTATGTTGAGTTTATTTGGACCAATCATTTCTGCTTATTCCAGCAGATGACTGGCAGTGCAATAAAACTTGTTTTTACACTGAAATATGTAAATATATATATTACTTTGTGTTAATTCTACATTGAATCTGTGATTTGATGTCTATTTTCATAAGGTTTTATATTTTTATATAAGGTTGAAAAGAAACTGACTTTAATCAGTGTTAATGTATTCCTTATAATTACTTTCCCAATATACTTAAATCAAATTCAAGCTTTATATATTTGTGAAGCATTCTTGGGCATGCAGGGGCAGTTAAATCAGCAAAAGAACAAAGATATCCTGATGTCTTTGATATTGGTCAAAAAACAGTATTAAGCATGATGATCAGATAGCGACACAAAACATATTCAATTGTGTGTATATGTAGCTCTTATTTTGAAATAAGAATGTTTATGAATGAAAACACTTGTCGCCTTTATTAAAAGTAGCGTAACATTTTGTCATTCCATTAATTATTTTGTAACCAGTTTGTGGTATCAAACTTGACGATTGATGGATGTTTGGCACCGACCCTACTACCTTGAGTGATCTCTGCTGTGTCGAACTCATGCTTAGTCAGACTGTTATGACCTACAGATAATTAGTAAATATAATTGACTGTAAAGTAGCCACGTGTGTGAGAAGAATCTCCGAAGCCAACAGGCAAAGCCTTGTATTATGGGCAGCTCTGGCTGGTGTCACACAGAGGGCAATGTTGTGGCATCATGACCTGCTGAAGTCTCCAGGGTTAAGTAGTGTCAGACTACAGCACCCTTGCCTGAAGGGTAGGCCTGAACTCAAAACTCTGAACCCAGAGGTCTGTCACCTAACATTTTCTTAGAGGTATAGATACGTGGTCTTAAGCACTACAGTGACTCATGTGCAGTTTTACATAAAGAGTCATTCTGCTGCTAGTGTTAAGTAAATATTAAAGACTTTTATTATTGGATTACATCAAATTGATAATTTTAATATAGTATTTAAGTAATAAGATTTAACAAGAACACCAAAATACTGAGTAAATAAGTGAACATTACACTATTTAGAAAGCACAATAGAAAGCTTAATAAAAAAAAAATGTTAAATAGACAATTTGTTTAATATTGGTAAATGTATTTTGTAAACTACAGGTCTGTGTCAGAAGTAAGTGGTGTTTTGTTGTCCGAGACGCAAATTTACACAGGTTTTTTACACACGTTTTCAGGTTTTCCCAGTTCGAATTCCGAACTGGGTATGTTTCCATGTGTGTGTGTGTGTGTGTGTGTGTGTGTGTGTGTGTGTGTGTGTGTGTGTGTGTGTGTGTGTGTCTGCCCAGTGCCCGAAATATTCTCCCCTGGATGGGCATGGGGAACCCCACCATGACCCTAGTACAGGATTAAGTGAAAGATAATGGATGGATAAAATGTGTAATATACATTTTTACCAGGGTTTTACAAGGATTTTACAAGGGTTAATCATTATTTCTTGTTTCACCTTTTTTTATAATTATTTATCCAGAATTCAAAACACTTAACTGCACTCAAAATGTAGCAGTAAGCTAACTTAAAGCAAGTCAGATAATGCTAAAATTGTGTGAGTATTTCCAATTTCCAAACATGTCAACATGTTTAAACATGCCAAACGTGATTAATTTAGTGCAGTCAGGAAAATGTGTGTGTGTGGTGTGGTGTGTTGTGTGTTATTAATACAGTGATGTTGTACACAATTATTGTGCTTAAAACACAGCAACCCTGTTTGTTATAGGGTTGTTTTCCACATTCAAGTGTTTGTAATTCATCAGAGAAAAGGAAGTTCTTAGACTTCCGACCTGCATTATACAAGTGAGCATTGGTCATTCTGCAAGTTTGTTGAGTCCAAACTAATGCAGACAGGAGGAAGTAATGTAGCATGTGTACCTTTAACCCCATCCTGGTTCACACTCATTTGTCTGTGTTAAAGCACTTTAAGATGATGATATCCAATCAGTGAGTGCTCCAGGCATGCTGGCTGCAGAAACAGTTGACCCTAAGTTGGCTTTTGAAGAACGGAAGAGCAATATATAGCATCGTTCTCCATTATTGGCACATACTTGAGCAAGTGCTAACAAAGTTTGCAGCACCCCAAACTTGAACATCTTATTACATAACAGCAGGAGGAATAGGGGACAATACCAGCCACAAGGCTCTAACTTACCTTTGAGTTATCTGACTGAGAACTGCTTTTCAACTAGGGTTGTTTCTTCAACAATGCCATTTCAGTCAGTGATACAGTTTGCAGTAACAAATTTAAAAACGACAGGTTGTGAGAGTGGTGTTGAGGAATGGTGTTTTGCCCAGTGCAAGCAGTGGTGGGTTAAATGAGAAGCATAATGTAGAGTTATCTGAGTACAGTGGTGCAGGCCACATCAGCTGCTGGCATTTTTGTAACTACATTAAACAAACTCTCGGAAGGCCCCAATGATGCATGCAATCTTAATTTTTATTACTGCAATTTATTATACACTCCCCCAGTTAATGACAGATCCAACTGTCATTAACAGATTAATTAGAATTTCCCCCTGTGTGTGCACTCAGTGAGGAAGTGTATGCACAAAGTGATCCTGTGTTTGAATATGTGTTAGCAGGTTATGGCTGGAGTAAAAATACATGGAAATGAGGTTTGGAAAACAAGATGCCTTAATGATTAATCTCATTCAGATTTTTTTTACAGAGAAATTAAACAAAAAACAAGCGGCTAAGCATTTAGAACTATAAGTTTAATGTGTCATTGCTAACACTGCAACAAATTTTTTGCTTCTTGAACACTGTGTTTCTCATAGATTTTTGGGTGCTGACCACGAATATCACATGAAAATTTACGTATCGTACCGTTTAAGAGAAATCTTCAGTTTTATCATAATTATGCATAAACCGATCCTGCTCATTTGGTTAATACAGAAAGCTAGTGTGTATGTGTGCATCATTCTTGTAAAGTACAGTGTCTATATCAATATAACAGTAAGTACATTTAATGCTGTTGTTTCATCTGTGAATGGGACAGCCTTGTCAAAGAGTCACATAATTGTTGACAGAGCTGGCCAAGCCGCAAAAAGTTAGTTCCAGGACAGAAAAATGTTGCACCCGAACCGCTTGTCGAGCCGGCAAAGATATTTTTGCCTCCTCTATACATAAAACTTGGACTCATGAAGAATTTTGTGAAAGCACTGAACAAGGAAGGCGAAGGTTTTAGCTATTTAAGACAGATGTTTCCAAGAATAAGTGACACGAAGATCAAAGAAGGCATTTTTGTTGGTCCCCAAATCAGACGTTATGAGTAACAAGCGGTTTGAATAGCTGTTAGTTGGACAGGAAAAAATAATTTGGCCAGGAAAATATTGCCTGAAAAGCCTTCAAAGACGTTGTTGACAATTTTCTGGGCAAATACAGAGCTTCAAACTACGTTGAAGTCGTAGACAAACATACCAGAAAATGAAGTGCAACATGTCACTCAAGATATGATGCGCCAGAAGGTAAATACAAAAGAAAATCAGGAGCAAATAATTTTTAATTCTGTTGAACTTAATGGCTCATGCAGAACATAAACGTGATTAAATATGTAAACATATAAATGTCTATTTCTTAAGAGTTCCTATGTGATGCAGTAAAACCAAAACTATATTTGTGCATACCCTATAGGTACCTGTCACAATCACCTAAAACTTTTCAGGAAGCAAGACTTTAAAAAAAATTGTTGTGCAGTGTAATATGTCTTTCTGTGATCTATTTTATGTGCACAAGGTAATATTTTAATTTGGGATCATCGTGCTTTACATTAAGCCTTGCACCTTGACAGTCCAATGTGTACATTGTTTGACATGATTTGTGGAAAAACTTAATAGTTTTGGTTCATTTAGTTTTATATTACTAAAATAAAATTTTTAATTGATAAATAATGTACTATTTTTTCAATGTTGGCACGTCATTATCTGTATTTGAAGCTGTAACTATATATTGTAAGAAATGCAGTTAATTGGAAAAAATACAAAATCTAAAAATATATATTTTAGCATGAGTAGATTTGACTACAAAGACCTTAAGAAAGTTTTAGCAAAACTAGAGTATCACTGTTCTAATGTAGAGAGACAGACGGGATGTAAAAATATGATGTTCATCAAACAGTCATAGAAAAAAGGTTTTGCTTGCAACAAAATTCTTTGTCAGCTTTTTGCAAAGAGTTCTCTAAACAATACAGATGGGTTTTTAAACCAGTTTTGTGGAATACATGAACTTGAAATAGTATGTTCTGGCATCAGTGCATAAAAGGGAAAAAATATTCTGAATTTCATAAAAGAATTTCATCTTTAATCTCACTTTTGAAGAAATGATCTTTAACCTGTTTACGCTACTACCTACATGTTCAAGGCCCCTTTTGTTAACATTGTTCTTATTTGTTACAGTGGACTTGTAACATGGGTTTTTCTCCTACAGTTCATCATTTAGGTAAACTGGTTTAGTCTTATATCCTTGACAGTGAGGGGTGGGGGAATATTGGTGATGTTTTATTCAGAGCCTCACTAGCACAAAACAGAACAAAACCCTGGCCATATCAACATTTGTAATTAACCAAGACAAACTGTACCATATTTTGCTGGACGCACAAGCTGAAGATTGTTAGGTGCTGAGAGGACTTGTACAAGCAACACTTTTGACTCTTTCCTGAATGCCACTGGCATCAGTCCAGCCCCCACCATAAAGAAGATGAAGAATAATCGATGGAAGCATGCCTTTCCTTTTGACAAAGCTGCTTAGACCTGGGGCTGGCTGTTTTGCCAATGGGCATTGCAGCTGTTGCCAATATTTTCAGAAAAGGCCCGGCTGGTGCCCAACAACTGCTGGCCGACATCATGCTTAAGTACCCAGGACTCCAGCAGGCGATTTTTTGGAGCATCAGCTAAACCCCCAAGGAGAACTGAAGATGATTCTTTGAGTAACACTTATATGCATTCGGCTGATCATCTGTTATCAGCCATGAACTGTGAGACACTAGCCAGAAATGATCTGCATTGTCAGGAAAGACAACACAGCATGCCACATTGCTTACAACCCTCTTGTTTTACCCAGAGCCTGATGAAGACCTTGACCTAAGCAATGCCAAAATCATGGGTAAAGTCTTTTGTGTCTGTACGTATTAAATATTGATTTAAATGCTTGATCGGTTAGATGGTGCTAAAAAATTTTATCAAACACTGGATTTAATAAATGGATAGTGGCAGTTCCCTTATCTTTAAAGTCACATTAAAGAAGTTTTTTTTGTACCATATGTTTTTTTTTTTTTTTGCTTGGGAATCAGGCAGATGCATTTTGCATTTTTAAATAGGGCTGGTAGGGCAGGAGCCAGAGGCAAACATGATGGTTCTTGGCCTGGAACTGGCAATAGGGAAATGTGACACAAGGGCAAAAAGCTATTATCTAGCTACATTTGAACACTTAAAGAAAGGTCAGATAAACATTTTTCTATTTTCATTATTTTGGTCAGTAAAACCTGTAAGTTGAAATCAGGTCAGTTCTTAGTCTTCACTCATTATTAGTTGCAAAGTAAACTTTTAACAAATACATTCTGTTTAGGTCATTTAAGGTATTAACCAAATTCTTCTGTATTAAATAAGTTCATGTTTACATTTTTTCATTTCTGCATTTTTATAGAATATTTCATGTGTAAGACTGCACTATTGCTGCAAATTGTATGTGTAAATATGTGTATGTACAATACAAAGCGTAGAGTAACTTCCCACCATGAATATTTAATTTATTTGAAGGTCTTTTACATTAATTATAAGCCTTCAGTACAATATAGTATCTACAACAAACTTCGATCTTCATTTTTTAAATTGTTATTGGTTTGTGTCTATTTATTGCAGTACATTAAATAATGTAAGTGTAAAACGGTAACAGAGGTTGACAGGTCCTTCAAATCCTAAAAAGCACAAAAAAATTAAGAACATTGAAAAGATTTTGGTTATATTTCAACTAACTAAGAAACATTGTGGGCTTTTTGTCTTGGATTGGTCTGAGTTTCCACACTAAGAAATGCTCTTATAGGTCACTAGAAGTCAGATATGCTCTATAGAAATAGATATAGATAGAAATAGATATATAGATATGCTGCAGAAAAACATCAGACTTTTTTTATTCTTTTCTAGGGTATAGCTGACCCACTTTCTGTAACATTAACTCACTTTGCAACTTTATTTCCGATTTAATGCTTCAAAACAATATCAACTAACAAACATACCATCTTTTCCTGCCACATAAAAATTGAGTTTGCATTTTGATATTGATATGGCAGATATTAGTGGAGAAAATGTGAGCTGTGGTGAATGTGTTTGATTAGCAGAGCTAGGAGAATAAGCACATAATGAAATATTAAATAGGGGCATGTTGCAGAGCAATAAAAAGGGCAGTAAGAGAGTGTGACAGGCTGAGGTTCAGGATATATGTGCTGCTCACCCCCAAATGAACACACTGAGACTAATACTGCTGAGCTTCATGTTTCATTTATGTGACTACACGCATTGTGAGGGAGAGAGAAGCGAGAAAGGGGGTTCATTAAAGATTAATTAAGACAAATGCAGGAACAACACTCACCTCCAGCCGCTTCAATGAACCAAATGCAATGGACATGTACACATAAACACATACACAAATAAACACCCACATACACACTCATTTGGAGCAATACAAGGCTGGAAAGTGTCCTAAAATCTAAAATGTTTCTTTTGAATTTGCTGGTATAATTCAGAATGTATTGTTTCATTTATGATAGCAAGCTCTAATGGCCCAAACGCAGCAAATAAGACCCACACCATAACCATTCCACCAACATTTTTTATCGATGAAACTTGTTTTTTATGCTGCAACATTTTTTTATTTTTTTTATTTTTTTTTTACAATATATTGCACTATTTATAATAATAATAATAATACTGAAACTACTGAAAATCATGTATTTATCGTTTGTCTATAGGTTAGGTATGGTCACAGTTAATTATAATTTTTTACTGTGTGTTTATAAAGTGTCCAAATCTTTTTGAAAAGTTACTTGAACCATCAACTTGAAATAAAAAAAACTAATATCGATCTCCTCTTTAATAATTGGTGAAATCAAATTTTGTAGATCGGCTTTTAGAAAATTTCTAGACTGACTTAAGAATGCACTTCACATGAATGTAAACAAGCATGGCTTTGTTAACATAAAGTGCATTTACCTGAATAGTCTGAAACATGTCACATTGTCAAGAGAACAGATATCAAGAATCACAGATTATTAACTGCTCATGTCATGTAAAAAGCAAAAATATGTATAAATTATGTTAATTCCCTACTAAGAAAAGGCTTAAGTAAAAGAAAACGTGATGTGGCCCAGTGCCACAGGTGCCTAGGGCGCCTGTTCATCTTGGTAAATTAACCCTGTGTTTATTTACTGTTTGGTTAATTAACTGTCAGTTTTCGTTGGTTCTGTTTAAGTGCACATGATCGGGTTTAGTATATTTAGTGCTGTTTCTCCCCATTCACATTGCACATCTTTATTTATGTCGCCCTGCTGTCCGGTACCTTTGTTGTGTGTGTCTGTGGCTTTAAATATAGCTCCTCATTCTGCTACCTGGTGTTGCCTGGCTCCCTCTCACGCTGCGAGCACTTCAGTTTGGCGCATGTTCTGCGCAGCCGTTTCGGAGGTTATGGTGGGAGCGTGGCACCCAGTAGTAAAAATTTGTTCCAACTTGAAATACATTTTAAAAATGTACAGTATATAAATTTATACACTACCTCCCAAAATTGTATGTTAAATACCAGTGGGCATGCTCTAATCAGTTCACATCTACTTCAGCTACATGGCATTCATCAACTCTACGACAAAGTCTGAATAAGCTTCATATTTACTTGGCCGCACGAGGACCCAACCTCGTGGATTAGCCCCCACCAGGTGTGGTGCTGAAAGGATCTTGTTAAGGTTAGCTGTTTTGCCTTTTCGCTTCCCATGTACGCAAATTTGGAACAGAATGCCCGCCTGCTGTGAATGTGAAAGTGCAGAGTTGCCCATGCCCAGTTACTCTCCTCATCGGAGCTGCTTGAGGTGTGTGAGCGAGTTGCCGCTCATCTCAGCTTAACCCAGCTCACCATGAGAGGGACATGTACAATGGTAAGCTGTTAGGGCCCCCGCCAGGCCTGAAGGAGCAGCTTTTCCTCTTTCTCCCCACATGCGCGAAGCACATGTGTTGTCACTGGGGGAAGCCATTGAACCTGAAACACAGCTTGTGCAGCCTCAAGGTTTTTGGAATGGCAGCGAATGGGATTGGGAAGCCTCTGGCTGTGGAACCCTCCACAGGCAGCTCAATCCGTCGTATGACCTTTCCGGCTAAAATGGAATGCTTCAAGGCCTCCATCAACCACACCTCTTATCGGGCCTCATCCTCTGGCGTGAGAGTGCTGAATGTGTTCTCCCTTCTCTTAGCCTACCAGCCTGAGCTGTTGGAGGACATGGGGAAACTCTTAGAGAGGAACGCTCCCTCTCCAGAGTTGTGGAAGATGATCCTTACAATGATTGACCTGGTCTTGTGGAACCCACTGTACATGCTGTGGCAGAGATTCGGCCATGCCACCGTTGATCTCTTCCCCTTGTGCGAAACCACCCACTGTCCTATGTATTTCTCAATACGGGACGACAGTGTATCACTTAGGATCGATACTCTTGCTCACCCCTAGCCACATGTGCAACGATAAGCGTTTCCCCTCCCATTCTGATCCTCCCAATTCTGGGCAGAGTGAAAGAGGAGGGGTCTGTCACTCATGTCACTCAACCGGTGATGGCACAGAGCGTCCTGGCTTCTGGAGATCTTGTCTCTTCTCTGCACGCAGCCGTTTGCACTCCCGATTCGCGCGGACTTACTGTCACAAGTGAATAGAGTCATGTTCAACCCTCACCCAGAGCAACTGGCACTCTGGGAGTGCTAGGATTAACTCCTTGCATTATCGCTATAATTCAGGGTGCAAGGGGACCATCCACCAGATCATTGAATGAGTATTCAGACCCTTTGCTCAGTATTAGTAGAAGCACAGTTTTGAGCTAGTCCAAACATATGTCTTCTTGGAAATGATGCAATACATTTTTCACCACTGGATCTGCGGATCCTCTGCCATTGTTCCTTGAAGATCCTCTCCAGTTCCGTCAGGTTGGATGGTCAGTTTTCATGGACCGCCATTTACAGGTCTCTCTGTAGATGCTTAATTGGGTTTAAGTCAGGGCTCTGGTTGGGCCAGTCAAGAATGGTCATGGAGTTGTTCCAAAGCCACTCTTTTGTTATTTTAGCTGTGTGCTTAGGCTTATTGTCTTGTTGGAAAGTGAACCTTTGTCCAGGTCTGAGATCCTGAGCACTCTGGAAGAGGTTTTCTTCTGGGATATCTTTGTACTTGGTCGAATTAATCTTTTCTTCAGTTGCAATTAGTCACACTGCATCTGAAAAACACCCCAAAGCATGATGCTGCCACCACCATGTTTCACTATATGTAGTGAGTATTGTATTAGGCAGGAGAAACTTATTTCTCCTAGTCTGGGAGTCCTTCATGCAGGCTTTCATATGTCTTGCACTGAGAAGAGGCTTCCATCGAGCCTCTCTGCCATAAAGCCCCGACTGTTGGAAGACTGCAGTGATATTTGGCTTTGTGGAACTTACTCTCTCATCTCCTTACTGCATATCTGTAGCTCAGCCATACAGATTTTTGGGTTCTTCTTTACGTCTCTCACCAGTGCTCTTTTTCCACTATTGCTTTGTTTGGCTGGACGGCCAGGTCTAGGAAGAGTTCTGAATCAGAAGAAATGGACAGCACATGAGTTAAATATGAATGTCACAGCAAAGGTCTGAAAACCTATGACCATGTGATGTTTCCATTTTTCTTTTTTAATAAATTTGCAAAAATGTCTACTTTTCAGTTTTCAAAATAGGGTAACTGAGTGTACATTAATTAGATATAAAAAAAGAACATATGTTATTTTAACAAATGGCTGCAATGAAATAAAGTGGGAACAATTTTAAGAGGTTCCATACCCACTGTATATTTTAAGCTGAGAGAAGCAAGTATCAAACAATCAAAGCTATGAAATCCGAGATTTTGAATTATCCAATATTGCTGCATTTCAGAAAGAAGTTTCAAGTAAAAATGAGACAGACAGATATTACTAAAGGCATACCCTTGACAAAATCTCTACTTAAATGGTCTGTAATCAGATTAATAGTAAGTTCTGTATGCGCAGCACTGCTGCTCATAATGCAAAGGCACTTAGATGCACTGTTATTGTGTGTAACTGAAGCATGACCATTTTTAAATAACCCAATATAAGACCCTGATATCTTACATACATATATACAAGAGAGACTTGTATGATATTTTGGGTTCATTGCTTTCATCTTCTGGTTTACAGCAAAATTTTTGCTCTCTAATAAATGCAGGACTTTAGGGGAGGGATGCTGGCTGTTATTATATGGCTTTGGACACAAATTGTGGGATCGATTTGTGGTGTAGGTTGCCAGGAGTGATTGATGAAGTGCCGGGGCTGCTCACACGCACAGTTCTGAGCCCCACACACTTAGCCCAATACACTAAACTACTGTACTAACTATGCGAATCCAGACATGTATGGCTTCTTTTCTACACGTAAAGGAGAGAGAGGGGGAAGGGGTGATGTTACACAAGTGTTACATAGAACTTACGTCAACATTTACTTGGGAATTTTTTTTATATTTATCCCTGTTTCTTTGTCATTTTCCTTTTAATCCAGTTACAAATCTAATGTTGAACAGGTGCTGCAGGACCAATTGGTTACACAGTGCTATTATTCTATGGCGTCAAAACGGGTCCAAAAGTTTTGTGAACTCGAAAAAAAAATTCGTAAGCAATTTCCTTCGTTTCACAT
>JAOUQT010000044.1:10655363-10674571 GCA_025769995.1 Xyliphius kryptos | reverse complement strand
AAGACTTGCTGTCTTGGTCACAGATGTGCCAGCAAGACGTGCACCAACAATTTGTCCTCTTTTGAACTCTGGTATGTTACCCATAATGTTGTGTTCTGTGCTCTTAAAAACTGTGCTCTTACCCTGCTAATCGAACCTTCACACTCTGCTCTTACTGGTGCAATGTGCAATTAATGAAGATTAGCCACCAGGCTTGTCCAATTATTTAGCCATGAAACCTCCCACACTAAAATGACAGGTGTTTCAGTTTCATTGTCTAACCCCTGTACGTACATACATAGCCACTATATTTATGCTTATCCAATCAAAATACCACTATCACTTAAATTCATTGGTATACTGTATATGGAACTGTTTTATAGAGGTAATTTTAGCTGATTTTAATATACAAAAATTGGGCAGAAAGAGAGAACAAAAGAGAAAAATGAGGATATATACAGCAGTCCTACTGCACACAACTGCTCAGAAGCTAAAGCTAAGGTCCTAAAGAAATCCATTGTAGTGGTTATATGTCGGTCCTGACAGAAATTAAATTGTGTCCAAGGACTTTTTATATAGCAGCACAAGGTCTGAGACAATATTGCCACTGGCTTACAGCACCACTCCGGACACACAACACTTTCTTGGTTTGCAGAGGTATAAGACTGCACATTCTTCTTTGTCTCCAAAAATCTATAAAATTTACATTTAACTTTAGACAGAATTCCCTGTATGGCTTCTAAAAAAATACAGTATATCTAAATGAGTCTGTAAGGTTGTTATTAAGCTTTACCTAATAATAAATGTATGTATGCATAGTATGTACATTACAGAATGTATGTATGTATGTATGTATAGTATGTCCCGCAGGTCCATTTATTTCTTCCTGTTAACTTAAATATTAACTAATTAGCATGTGGGTTACCATGCCTATTTATTCACAGTATTTCCTGTGATTTACAAGAGCATGTTTATAAGATGAAATGCTTTGCATGATATTTTGATTTCTTTGTCAATTGTCAAAATATAGTAGCATTCAATTTATTCAATTTATAGCATTCAATTTATAGTAGCATTCTGTTTATTGATAAAATTAAATATTAGTGTGTGGAAAATAATAATAGTTTGTTTTTAATGAAGAATTTACACAGATTTATATTCAAAGTAGCTAAAAATATCAAATAGCAAATACTTCTGTTACACTTTAACCAACAATAACAGAATTTGTAGAATATTGACAACACATTAATTTTGGATTTAAATGCAAATTTCAGGGTCTATAATTTAATCATGTATAATAACTCAGTGCAAACTCTAATATGTCTGACTTTTTTGGCTTTTACCATTCTATTTACAATGAATCCTCGTGTATTATTTTGATAATCTGTTTCCAAATGCATCTGATGGGCCAAGTTTCTGGATATGCCTAACTGGTATTCCTAGCAAACATGCCACATGATAAAACAAGTACAAAATCTAACGTCTAGTTCAAAGTTAAATCTTTGACCTAATTTTCCATATATTACATTAAGGTGCAATCAGTCCTGCTCACGGATGAAGAATTGCCCTCTGCTAGGAAAACCCTTGTCTCTAACAGTAAATTGGAATTGTATTGCCATGACTAAGCACATGGCCTTTCTCACACACAATCAAACAGAGCTTTGAGGCAAAAAGAGAACCCTCGTACATGCATGCCAGGTCGTATCCTGTTGTAAGCATGAGCGATGAACAGAATACAGTGTGTTCAGTAGGGTTACTGTACCTGTGTTTAAAGTACATATTGTTTGTCTATGCTAATTAATGGCACAGAAATGTAAATGCTTGTTGTTCTTTTTTGTGAAATCGGGTAGTGTGTGTGTGTATAACGGCAGATCGGATGACGTTGAAGCAGAAACAAAGCTGAGTAGCTACCAGAGCTCAACCTAGTAATGCATTTAGAACATGACTCCCTTACAGAATGCTTCTCAAAATTCTCTTATTTGATTATAGCGCATTTATTATTATTCTTTTTGGCAAGCACAATGTCGTCTACTCCCATAAGAATTATAGGGTTGCACAGCAGAAGACAAACAATTTACTGGCACTTTGCCTCAGTGAGCAGAGCTGCTGACTGCCAGTAGCCATCCATTTTACTATTCGTGGCATGTTGTAACCTATGCAGTGCAGGAGACACAATACACCTGCAATTCAACATTTCTTAAAATCTTATTTATCAAATTGTTGTTTAACCTGTAAAAATATTAAAAGCTAATCTCATTTCCACCTAAATGTATATATCTCACAAATGTTTGACACGAATCTGGCTTGAAGATTAGGAATTATTTCAGGTATAATTTATCTTTATTTAACATGGTATTATTGATGTCAAATCTGACTTAATAAATTTGGTGTCGTTTGAAGTATACATGTATACTTTTGTGTTTTGGTGCCAATGATACGATGCAGATTATTATTTCAGTTAAACTACAGAAGAAACAAATAAATAGAATAAAAGAATATAATAGAATACATTCTATGGATGAGGACACTGCAGAAAAAGAAAATGCCAAATATAATTACAAGTGGATAGTGGCTTGGCACTGTACTGTTTATAAATCCCTATTCCTGATGAGGTGGAAGAGATCCGAGCCTGCACACACCCCATTCCATCACGCCTCACCAGTCTGCACACCCGTCTATCTCCTCCAGAGGCACTTCATTCTCCCGACATTTACATTATTCGAAGATAAATGGATTGTCAAATTTTTGCCTCCTCTTACTAGATATGTGTGCTGCTCCATTCCCTCTGCAGCCAAAGGTGCTCTCACCTCCACTGCCCAATAGACTAATTTAGAATAATTTAACCCATGCAAAAATGTTTGGGCATGAGTGTGGGTGTGTTTAATATTTGGTGTGCCATTATTAACATACTTTTCTACTATAGTATACTATGGATTTATCAATACTGTCGAAGTATAAGTTGAAATTTTTAAATAAGTGTTGCACTGGGTTTGAAATCAATCTCAATTCAGTTCTGTGTGTAGTAGACCCATTCTGCAGTCTGCTTTGAGAACTTAGATAATTTATTTTTATGAATAATTGAATTAGGTAAGCACTAAGATACTAGTCAATACCCTGGACCAAATGCATAATGACCCACATCAAGATTTTACTCTTCTTAAAATTCATTTTAGTTCATGTCAGTAGCAGGAGGCTTCACTCTCTTACTCTTTTATCCCTGGACATATCTGACCCCATAGTCAACCATGAAGTTACATCTTACTCCAATCTGAAATGTTAATTAACTTATTGTTATATGGTTAAGATACATATTTACGAGCATGTATTTATGCAATTTAGACAGACTAAAATAAATAGCTTTCAAGAATTAAAGGGTCTACTGTTTATTACCTTTATTCATTGATCAATGGATAAAGGGCCAGTTTATTAGGTACACCTTGCTAGTAAAAGGTTGTACCCCTTTTTTGCCTTCAGAACTGCATTGATTCTGTGGCCTCCTTGGTTATTTGAGTTAATTTTTCCTTTCTATCATCTCAAGCCAATTTACTATACCCATTCTTCTCTGACCTCTCATATTAGCAAGGCATTTTTGTCAACACAACTGCCGCTCACGGGATATTTTCTCTTTTTCTGACCATTCTTGGTAAACCCTGGCTGGCTGTGTATGAACATCCCAGTAGATCAGCAGTTTCTGAAATACTCACATTAGCACATCTAGCACTAATAATCACCCTTCTTCCCCATTCTGATGCTTGGTCCACATTTATAGAAATTAGAGATAATTTATTACTCCTCAAAGTGGGTGCTCTGCCAATTATACTCTAATTGCCCAACTGAACACACAGAGGTAACTAAAATAACCCTAGAATAACATCTAAAGGCTTGCGAGAACCACTAGGACTAGTTAATATCTCTGTATATGATCCTACCATAAACAGATCAGTGAACAAACCTGGTGTCCATGAAGGAAGCCATTGCTTTACAAAAAAGCATCACTGTGAAGTACGGTGGTGGGAGAATTATGATTTTAGACTGATTTTTTTTGTTGCTCTTGGGCCTGGATCACTTGACAGAAAAAGAGAGGATAATAAATTCTCAGGTTTATCGAGGTATACTACAGAAAAAAGTCAGGGTGGCTATCCACCAGCTGAAGCTCAACAGAAGTTGGTTGATGCAGCAGCACAAAGACTAATCATCAAATTAAATCTAATATAAAATGAAAATCCTTCTGTTGGAGTGGCCCAGTCAGTCTCCAGAACTGAGTCCAATAGATATGCTGTGGAATAACCTAAGCTGTTCACACCAGACATACGATGAGTATGGCTGAACTGAAACGGTTCTAGGAAAAATGGTCCAAAATTCCTCCTGAACATTGTGCAGATCTGATCAGCAGCCATCGGAAGCGCTTATTGGAAGTTATTGCTGCCAAATGAGATTAGACCAGGTATTAAATTCAAGGGTTCACTTACATTTCCACCAACACTGTGAATGTTTAATGAATGTATTAAATAAAGACATGAAATATTATAATTATTTGTTTGGTATTATGTGAAGCACCTTCTGTTTTTATACTTGGAACTTAAATGTAGGTCAGATAACCTTTAACAACCAATTACTGTAGAAAACCACGTAATTCCAAAGGCAGTTCTACTGAATCTGTGGGTACACAGACATTTCCCTCATCATATTTGCAAGATCTAAGCAAATAATCATTTAATTGACCAATTGTTAGTTGTTAATATGCGACTCTCAGTTTCAGTGGCTATTTGGGCTGCTTTTATGATAATATGACATTTGTGAAATTATCTTCTCTCTCACATACACACACACAACACACATAAAACAGAGAGACCAATTATTTTACCCAAGATATATAAACCCTTTTTATTATGTGTATTTAAAAAGTGTTTTAAGGTCAAACAGGTTTATAGAGCTTGCAGTTCTATGGCAGTACCTGGCCAGTTCTATGGCAGTCTGAAAGATAACCGTTTATACATGACCTCTCCGCTGTGCTTAAGATGTCACTGGCTTATGATAAGTTGCTTAATTACTCATTTTAAACTCATGCTTGTAAGGAGACTGTTAACTTTTAAACCCAAATGTACAGGCTGAGCTGTCCGCTAGCTATTTTTCATGTTTAATGGTCATAAGCTACTCATGTCTGGGATTACAAATGATAATCCTAGGTAATTATTCTTTATTCTGTGGAAAATTATATTCCAAACCATGTTACTGTTAGGCACACATTTCATTTAACATAAATTAAAAGTGTAATGGTATTAAAGACTGTTTTTAACAAAATAAACTACGTCTTGAAATCTGTAGCTGTAATTCATTGCAAAGCCAAGTTAATTCTGTAAAATAATTCATTTCTCTGTATGAGGGCGGTCTAATGTGATGATGTGCTGTACAACCCTAAGAGACTAGATGTCTCTCATTTTATGCTGAAGATGAATGAAGATGTGTTTTATTCCATCATAATTTCACTGGAAATGTTCTAAAGGATGCCCATATGGTTTGGACTGAGATACGTGGATGTGTGTGAGGTATTTGTGAGTGTGAAGTAGTATAGACATCTCTGCAATAATTGATGGCAGCTTTCCTGTGTGATCAGTTTGTCTGTCAGTTTGAAGAGTTGAAGCGAGAGGGTTGGGACAGCATCCGCAAAAAAAAAAGGAATGAATATCCACATAATGTTTGCTAGGTTAAATCTTCTAATGATAAGGATAAATCATCAAATACTGCAGAGCTTAATACATTCGAAAGGTGTTGTATATCTTGAAACAAAATGATAGGATTGTCAGATTAAATATAGCAAAAAATTTATCTTCTCCCCATGACATCAGCATAGAAATAGTAGACCATAAAATAACAAAAAAAAATCTATATGGTAAATATATAAATCATAAATATTTTCTGTTTATGTATTTGCAAAATTGTAATTACCAAATATGTAATTAGCTAAAATAATAAATGGTCATTTTTTTATAGTTTTAATAAGAGCTTTAATTTAAATTCAAAATCAGCTATTTACTGAAGATTTCCAAATATAATTGGTTTACAAAAACAAGACATATTTACATGTCCAGAATTAAGTTTATTTATAATGTTTGTCAAGATTAAAATATATTACAAATATTATAACCAAGGTATAATTAATTGCTTCATCATTTTAAGACTATATGTGTTGTGGGCATAACATTTAAATATTTGTTTAGATTACTTTTTTGCTTTCATTTGTGCTCATAGTTATGTCTTGTTATATGCATTCCAGATTAAATTCCTTACTGTAAATGTGCATCATATTTCTGCTCTGAGATACTTGGAGTTTCACATCGTACTATTGGTTATTAATTAGTGTCAAATACACACTTTCTAAGTGACAGAGAAGATACCATGTGTAAGTCCATCATCATCACTACAGGGCATCAGTTTAAGAGTTCTTGGACATAGCAAATGCAGTACGTTTAGAAGTGCATAGGTTGTAAATGCATTTACTACTGCTATTCTTGCACATGATCGGCCAGGCCGTCTGTCCCCACAGACTTAATTATATAACATTAATCTCTAAATATTATTTCCAGATTTTCTGATATACATAACATTAGTTAAACGTATTACAAATCGTTACACAATTGAAATCAGACTGGCACATATCAGAAATATAATTAATGTAAATATAGTATCTTTTTATTATAACAATGGTGTTTGGTCACATATACATTACATGATAATAATGTAAACATAGACAAGCTTTTCTCAAAATACTGTATCCAACAGACAGAACCTCAGTAAAGAATGCATGCGCAGTTCTTGTAAAGATACATCTATATTGAACATATTATTTTACAAGTGAGCAAACAACTTACATAGCAAACATTCGGCTGAACACACTGTGTGCGTATGATACAGATATGACATGTGACTTTGTTCCTAGGGCAACTTTTATGTTGGCACAAGCAGCTATGGAAGTGAGCAGGATAGGAATTGACGAGGAAATTGTGCAGATCTGTAGCGCACGCAATCTGGGCAAGGCTCACCTTCTTCTATCCAGGCTCTTCTGCTTTATTCTTCGACCATAGAACCAGATGTCGCCATTTCGGCTCTTCTGTGTCTGAAGATATAAAAGTGAAACAGGTTTCTCCAGGACATCACTTGTCTGCTAGTGTGTCTGATGCGCACTGTTTTAGTAGTCAAGCAACAACAGAGTGAACATTCTGTAAACATGTTAAACCATACATGATCTGTACACAGGACTTGTTAGCAATCATATTCATATTATGTTCTGTTAGCTAAACCACGCACGTTTGGTATTCATCCCGTTAAATCCGTTCGCTGTTTATATGCAACGATATGTAAGACAGAACGACGCTCTACTTACATTTGCATAATATAGGCCTGTACTCCACATCTTCATCGGATTCACAGGTTCTAGTATTACGTGAGGCCCCGCTCAAGTTATTATACACAGGCGATTTCTGAGGTTTGTTAATGACATGCCTTTTGCTATTTTCCCCCTGGGTCAGTCACTGGTCCACCTGATATCATTTAGATCTAAGAGACATGTTCCCCTACGGGCATTACAACTAGTCATTTCAAAGGGTTTATAATAGTCACCAATGATGTTCTTCGTGTGTTTCTTTATTTCTAGATGCACAACGTAAGTAATACTATCAAGCAGAGGGGCGTGGTTTCGCCTTTACAGCCAATCAACCACAGTCCTGTATTTTCAATTCTACAATAATTATATACTGCATTCAGCTTGATAATCTTCACCTTCATGATTTGCACGTTGACTTTAAATCTCGCTTTATTATTTGTTATATTATTTAAATTATATTCTCTTTAAATATTCGAGAATACTTGTACAATTCTTATATGGCTTGATTTGTTTTTACATTTTGAGAAAACACATTTTACTCGGCCTTTTTCAACAAGTCGGATTTTGTCGTATTGCATTAATACATTTTTCTTGCGTTTGGTCCGCGAAAACAATTACGCACTATTATTTTTGTTATGGAGCTTAAAACTGTCGACCACATTAGTAAGAAATCCTGTTGACTTACTTTGCACTATGGGCCACAATCAGTATAGATTTAGTCCCAGTCGATGGCTACTTTAATTTCAAAATAGATTTGGACAAGCTACAATAAATAGGCTTATATTTATTAGTCACTGACTCGTTTAAATATTTTCTTGGCGTTCCAGGAAGTTCACTCTGATGCCATGATCATTTCCAAGTCTTTAAGTCAATACTTCCTGCACGCCTGTGTAGCTATAGTATTAATGCTTTGTTGTACTACTATTTTTAGCATATTAGCATTTAATTCTACAAATTTATTTTTTATATTAATTATTTTCCTTAATCTACACACGGTCGCCGGCCAGTCGGTGCCCACCAGGAAATTTTGGGCGCAAGAAACAAACCTAGATAGGGCGCCACTCTATCGTAGGGCACACACGCAGTCACGCACTCACACACTAAAGCCACTTAAGAAACACAGATTAAATTAAAGCCCATGAATTTGCAATGCGGGAGGAAACCGGAGCACTCCGAGAAAACCCGCGTGAACAGAGTATATGCACAAAAATTTTCCATATCGTCCCATGCGGTGATTGAATTCGGTCCTACCTGCTGTGACGAGACAGCGCTACCCACCACGCTACCGTGCCGTCCACACATTGTTCTAATATTTATGAAAAATAACATGCTACATCCATTATTAAGTGTGTATTTTCATTACACAGAAAATCCATTTAATTCCACCTCGCTCTAGCTTTGTACAGAGTATTTATGATATCAGGAGTTACTATGGCTGTAAAATTACAGCACTAGTTCCAGTTTTTTCTTTTAATCTTATTAGAATTCTCTTTACCGTCACCGTCCGTATAGTAGGATGCTTAATATGGGCTCTGAGATGTTATTATACAATATATTATATTATATTTATATTATATAATATAAATAAATAATAACATATATCATTTATAAAATGTACAATTTAGTAGGCATACAAAACTATTTTATGTAAATTGTTTATTTATTTATTGAGCCGCAATACTATTCAATCCCATTTAAGGGATTTCTTATTTCTGGCATATTTTACGTCTTATTATAATAAATTATATTGCTGCGAAACCTTATATACCTCATATATCTGGCCTAAATATAACATTGCTCCACCGACCGCAAATATGCATGTCACGTTTTACATTTTTATGTCTTTAAAATAGACCTGACAGTCACATCTAACAGTGATCACGTCATACGTCAAGAGCTATCTGAACTACCAATTCGTTGGTGTTGGAAAATGGCTGCATTATTGTAAACGGGGTGGCCGTTGGAAATAAGACCCAGTAAGAAATTAGCAAACATTAGACTAAAATACACATTCGTATTGTGGCGGTTCTGTTGAATGCAGTAGCCCTGCGATATTAAGAATTAATTTTTATAAAGCTATTTTTAGTAAATTATTTTTAAAAAGCATCCTAAACAGTAAATAATTTGTACTTACCCTTACGAAGATTTAGCTTTAACATCTACAGCCTTGATGTAACAGCACCGCAAGCATGCTGTCACAATCCCTTTCTTGTTACAAAGTTTAGCCCCACACAGTTTGAAATGTGATTCTAGAGTTGGGAATGCAAAATCTTTGTTCACAAAGAGGTGGAATCAGCGGCGAGGCTGAAAGCGGCGAGTTTTTGATTAATGAGCTTTGAAATACCTCGCTGGGGGTAGGCGGGTTACATAGCCATTCAGTCAGTGAAGCCTTGCCATGCCTATAACAGAAGCAATATATATAGAAAAGCTTCTATTCTCAAGTGCTATGCATTTTTGTATAGCAAAATCAGGAAATTATCATAAAAAGTAATTATTGGATAATATTTTAGCGGTTTAATATAATTTGGTAATGTTTGTGATTTAATAATGGGACCCGTTTTCAGAATCCTGTATTCGTACAAATATCGTAAAATCAATCATTTTAAATAGCCTGGTCATATATGTGCAAATAAATATTTTCTAGTTCGTAATCTGTACGACATTATGGCATTTTCATGTTCTTTTGCATGACATTGGTTTAGATTTTGATGCATTTAAGCTATAGTATTATTTTTAATTTGTGATTAATGATGCGCAGATGCACATGCCCTGCCGTCTTTGTTTACTATCGATAAAACTTCAAAATGGCGGCTTTATCTCATATATACTGGTTGAAAATGAGGCAATACAAGAATTGGCTCTTTAGACATACAGTACATACATACATTAGACGTCAGTTGCATATGTCCAACCTATTGTGAATACAGAACATGTGTGTTAACAGAAATATGATTTCAAGCATTCAGTTTATGAACTTTATTTACAAAATCTATAACACAACAAAATAGAACATTTCCATATCGTTACCATGTTGTCAGTTTGTGTGTGGACTGCTCACTCACAAAACATTTTATGGGCAATTAGGGCAAATGTGTAATAATAAAAAGTGCCATATTTTCGTATAAAAAAAGCAGCAACGTCTTAATCATTCCGCTTTCGAGGTGCTACAGCAAAACAAAAACAAATAAGCGATAAGCTACACGAAGTTTGGTTCGTGTTGATAATACTGCAAAGCAATCTTCCCAGTTAAGTTGCATAACTTTTACTATAATCTATATAAATAGTACACAAAAAGATAAATAAGAATATGGTGCAAAAGTTTTAAATAATAAATATACATTAGTGAGACTTCATCCACACCAGCTCAGATGAAAACAATAAATAATGCCACGCTTAGTTTGAACTGATTCCTCAGTGACTAACAGACGACTTAACAATGGCAATGATTTTATTCCTACGAATTCCATCCCTATAAAGATAAGAGCCTAATACTGTAAAATCTACACAACTTACCTTCAAGTAATAAGACATGAAATATCCTTCAAATTATGCACTGCTCCTTCAAGATCTGAATGACTGACAACAAACACACTGTCGTACATCTTCAACGGTCAATAGAAATGAACCACAGTTTAAAAAGTGTTACAGTCAAAGCAGTAATAGTTCTATTAATAATAATACATGAGTAATACGTTGTGTCTCTCTCGAAGTGTAATTATATAAATTACTTTATATCATGAGGTAATAAAAAGCGACACTCCGTTCGGGCACACGCACGTGAGATCCTTACAAATGAGTAAGCTTGGGCGCTTCCTGCAGCCTTCCCTGAGAAGCATGGTGAGAGCTTAGGTCTGTGTATGTGGGGTGAGGGTCACACGGTCCATGATGGTGATTTCCTGGAATTTGTGCGGCACAACTGTAGTCCACACTGGCAGATGAGGGATGTGGAAGGTGGCCGAGATTGAACATAGGGCCCGAAGCTGGCATTGAATCAACAAAATTCCCCCCAACATACACAGGACTGCCTTGCAAATTAGTATTGGCAAAACCGCCGTTCCCTTGCATGCTGTGGTGCTCATACTCTGCACCCTGGTACCTTTTTTGCTGCGTTAAACAGCCGCCCAACGGCGCAGTGTATGCAGCCAAGCCGTACATATTTTGTTGGGGTTTGGCAAAGGACGGAGGAGACGGCGCATCATAGTTCAGGCTGTTTACATTTGGAATCTGACCAGAATATCCAACAAGACTGGGGCCACTTAGAGGCGGGCTCCTGTCCGGAGAGTGTCCTAAGGGAGAGTGCATTATTCCCTTAGATTTCTGATCCTTTTTGTATTTCATTCTCCTGTTTTGAAACCAGATCTTTATTTGGCGCTCGGTGAGATTGAGTAAATTGGCCATCTCGACTCTCCGTGGTCGGCATAAATAGCGATTAAAGTGAAATTCTTTCTCGAGCTCCACAAGCTGGGCGCTGGTGTAAGCAGTGCGTACTCTTTTGGAGGCCGGGCCTGGTGGACTTTTGTCATCGCAGGTCTCTCCTGGAATGGAGAGTAAATGCAAAGTTTAAAATACATAAAAATACGAGGAAACGTGTCAGACACGTTAATTTATTTTATTTTATTATTTATTATTTTAATATTGTTTTGAAGGAGCGACATATTTTGTACTAATTTTGCACGTAAATATAAGACTTGCCTAGACACAAGAGAAGCCTTCATTAAGCTAGTCGACAAATATCCTATACTATGCACATGCATAGTTCACATATTCTATACCTGAAGTTGTGCAGTTGGTATTTTTCTGTTTTGAGTTCTGACGTGTCTCCTTCATCCATGGGAATATTTGCTTGGTGATGACTGAGTTGGCAGTGTTTGAACCATTGGGTGATTTCTTTTTCTGGGTGGTGGTACTGCTTGAGTTCGGCGAGGTGGGTGCTAAAGGAGGTGCTTGTTGTTGGTCAACAATACTCTCTGGTTGGCTGGCTTGACTGCCATTTGGTCGCATACAGCTTCCATTGATCTCGCTGTTTTTGTGCACTGGCGGTCGGACCGTTGTGGACTGTACAGAACAGATGGGACCCTGATAGTCGTTTTCTAGGCTGGAGGTGGGGTAGGACTGATGGGCGGGCCCATATGCATATGAGTCTGATTTTGAGTATGAATATCCTCCAAAAAGTCCAGAGTTATCATAATAAGTAGCTTTCTGCATTTTGAAGAATTTATACTACTTTGTATGTTTGTCCAATAACATGGGCTCCTGTGTCATGTAATTGGAACTTGCCACAAAATTTCTGCAAAGAAAGAAAGAAGTTCATAGATGAATTTATTTCAATCGTTTCTCAACAATCGTTTCTGTTATTTGGGCATAGATCATGTTAGATAAAATGTATATAAAATAAAACTAAAAATGTGAAATTCGTGTATGATGTGTGGTCTAGACTATTTTTACATTCTTGCATTACACTCCTTGTTTAGTTATGCATTAAGCACAACTTGGATATTTATAATTATCTAAATTAAGAGAATCACATAGATTTGCAATAATCCAAAATACATTTAAGGAAATTGTAGTTGTACTAATGTAATAAAACTTTTAATTTATCAGTGCTCACACAAAAATTATACTTAACTCAATTATAATTAAAACATTATCTTAAACCCCAGTCATATCAACATGACAGAGGCTGAAATCAGTTTCTTAAAGTCATATTTTACTCTTCTGATTCATTAGCATATTCTGATTCACTCAATAGCATATTCATTCATTCATTTATTTATTCGTTCGTTCGTTCATTCATTCATCCCCATATCAATCAATTTATACTTCATATTAATTTTAGACAAAGACTAAACAATATCTTAGACTAGAAAACTGACTGAATAGTCACAAGTAGATATCGGACTGATATTTAAACAGATTTCACATATTTTATACAAAACAAAACATAATTCACATGCATACCATATATAAAATTGTTCAATAGTCTAAGCTAATCAAATCTCCTGCTCAAGAATCATTTCAGGCTTTTTCAGAAGCTCAATGGACAACACAACAAGAGGGTTAAACTTTAACTTGCTGTGAAAGTTTCCTACTAAGCCAAACATAAAGACGACAGAAGGCCACTCAGCAACTTTTGCCCAGAACAATATCCCTTTCTTTACCATTTCATCTCGAGTCCTGAGCGATGATTTACGTTGCATTTAATACTAAAAATAAAATAAAAGATAAAAGAACATGCATAACTTTATGTCTCAACACCTGTGTAGTTTACATTTATTTAAACCTTAATTTAATTAAATCGAAGACAGATAAAGTATCATAATCACTACCTTTATAACGAGCTTTTGGATCTTTCATAATGAATGTTTATATAATTTATTTCTATAATGTTTAACTGTCGTTACAAGCTGCTACTGATATCCAATACATATGTAAGACTTGTTTAAAATATATATTTTTAAAGTTATTACATTATAATTAATAATTGCTGTGACTTGGAGTATGCTTCTTTTTTTGCAGTGACTGACGTTGTGGTGATGGGTGGGAGGAAAAACTGCCAGGCAACATTAATCACATAACAAATGCAGAATAACTGAGGGCGCAATCGCAACACTTTCGCTCTTTGAAGTGCTCAACTTTTGCGAGCCTTATAATTGACCACTCTAAAACTTTCTGCACTTTCCCATTTTATCATATAAAAAGTATGGGTTATAACTTTTTAACACAGCTTAATACTGTATTAGACGGCCCGGAGCTCCGGGGCACAGGTTTTAATGCACCTGTCACTGTAGAGCACCACATAATGTATGGCTGTTCAGCTAGCCATGTGTCCACACAGCAGAGAAGCTGAAGAGAAGTTACGGTCTGTAGTGTAAAATCCTAAGCGTAGGAGGATGCCCGGGTTAAAGAATGCCTTACCCTGCTAGTAGACCCAAATGCGCAGTCAGTATAAATACAGCTACTTCAGACTGCTCCGCGCATTGCAAAATATCGGTCTTGAAATAAAGTGAAAGGGCGTCAGTGTGGAGAAAAAGACACTGGATTGAAATAAGGAAATATAAATTTAGAAGACTTCATGGAGACTGCTATCTGCTGCTTTCGTTTGGGATGTATGTGGTTAATAAATCGCTTGTTGTAAAATGTACGTACAATTGTTTATAGAAAGGGAAATTTATTTGAAGTAAATTATGTATAGCATGTAGTTTAAAGGTATTGTTTGGTATAGTATTGCATTACTCTGGTATTACTCATAGCCTATAATTTCAAGTATATCGCATATTTATCAAGCATATTTATGTATACGTTTTAATGTATATACTATTTAAGTATATGTATTGAATCCGTGACATGGTTTTAAGAATTAATTTACTATCATAAATGCAATAGCTAGTCTACACTTCATTAAAAATATATTTAATTTAAGCTACTTTTTTTTTTAAAGTTACTTACCAGAGTTTTTATTGCACTGTCTTCTATTTTCTTTCAATTTCTTCTCATTATTTGATCCACGACCTGGAAGATAAAATTTTTGTTTTTAATAACTGTGTAACTGTTTGTTTTTGTCTTTGTAATAAAATATTCATATTCAACTTTAAACAATTTTATAATTGTGTGCAATTTTTGGTACGTAACAATAATGTCTGTTAAAACGCAGTTTGAAAAAAGAGACTGACACAAGCGATTCTACACAAAGAGAAAGAGTAGCTGGCCAAAATATTTAGCACTCATAAGCCTTTTACATGACCTTTGGCTTCTCCAGCCATAACTCACTGATTAATGAACAACGGGCGAAAGGTGCTCAAGTAAATTGCAATGAAATCCACACAGCACAAGTTTTTTTTCCTCTTGTGTTTAAAACAAGAGCCAGTGAAGACGTGATATTTAAACAAATCTCCACATATGTGTGTCCAGGCTAGATTCGCTGCTCTTTAACGCATTCGTTTATCTTAGAGCGAAAAATAATCCTATTTCCTAAGATATTAGCACAAATCTACATTTCTGAAAGCGCTGAACATCTTGGAAATTTACGACTGCTGGAAATTAATATTTAAGGCTTTTCCTAATTGGATATATCCTGATGACTCTGTTGCTTAACATGGATTTCCTTTGTCAGCCTACAATGTTTTCGCCCACGCAGTTTTACGGTAAGTTTGGTAGTAATAATGACACAATAGCTTGTTAAAATAATGAACTCGAGCCTACATGAGTTCACGATTCTGCCTTTGTGATTTAAGTAAATTCAAAGATTTTTCGTCTCTATTTCATATCACCTTGCAAAACTGACATTGTTCTATAATGGTTAGTCTTTAGTAACCAATCTCGTACTCCTAAATGATGTTAAAAATAGGTGTGATCAAATTGTTCGGTTTTAATCAAAAGGTTATATAATTAATAAAGTACTGCATACCGAAATTTCGACAAAAAATCACAGTCCGTATTGTAGCCTGTGCTTTGATTTGGATTTAACGTTACTGTTTAAAATGCATATAATCTAAAACAAATATATCATGTCGAACATTACTCTGAGTATAAGACAACAAATTAAAGTGATTTATGATCTAACCATCTGTAAGCTCGAAGGAAAGGCTGCAAAATTTACCCCCTATTTAAGTTATTTGTCAGATTGCAAAATCAGCTATAAAATCTAACTTCAGTTGTATGCGTGGTTAAGCCGTCCAAGTTAACCTTTCTAAAGTGCCCAGGGGTGCTAAAAATTGTAAATAACTACTACAAATTTCCCCAAAATCTAAAAATTGTACTTGCCTATTTAAATATCCTGATACGTTAATAACACCCTTTTTTGAATGTAATTAATCATATTTTGTACCGGATTCCATGGTTAAAGGTTGCCATGCAAATGCCTACCTGGGTATCAATTCATCATGAAGAATCGCTTCTCAGTTTCAATACCTATCCTTTTAGCATCTCGGATATATCCTTCACCCTTTGTCTGCGCACAGCACAGTCCTAAACCCGATCTTGCGCATTTCGAAACATTTCCATATACCAGTGCAGACAGTATTCCCGAAAGAATGGAAGCCACTCACTCAACTACCAATAAAAAGCCAAGCAGGTATCCTTAGTCCACAAAATAAGATACTGCCTGTAGTCAGCCTCCAATGGAAAAAAACTAAACGTTTACAGAAGCTGGGTCATCGTTCGAGTCAACAATGCTATATTGGCGTTTTAGAAACCTTTATCATGACAAATAAAGGCACTGCCTTAAAATACGCGCATATTTGTTCACGTGATCAGGATAGTAGATAGTCCTGATTGAAGGTGCTACTCCAACCAGGCTCTAACTCACAAACACATTTCAAATGCAAGCTCGCTATCCTACTGTATCATGCAACTACTGACTAGTTCACCCCACTTTCATTAAACCCCCACCCCCCGCCTCAAATATATCTGAAAACTCTGTCTGTACACTAATGAAAGATGCGTTTCCCTAAAGCTTAGTTGCGAACTACGATATTCAACTTACATGCTATCATCAAACAGTGACTATACTTTTGGGAAACGCACTTTAGTTCGTTTTTGTGTTACAGGCACATTGATTACGAATGCAAATGAAAACCAAAAAGTCCACTAATGGATATACCAGTGCGTGTAAACTTATTTCTGTGGTTAAATCAAAATAATAGTTACTTTACATTTGTTTTTTTTTTTACATAGAGGTAAACGATCTTAAATGTATAGATTCATGGACTTTAATTATATATTTGTCTTGTTTGAGATGTGTATATAATAGTTTATAACGAACCCTCGATATGTTATTTGATGATTATGACTCAGGATCTGACAGCAATTTATGACTCCAGTCAGCCTGGAATATTTATCAAAATCATCACAAGCCTTCTTTTGTTTTTCTCATTATGTTTAATATAACGTGCATTTAACAACAACAAAATTGCAGTTATTTCAAAATGTATAATTGATTGTTTGTATATATTTCTACCCTAAATGCTTTTAGATAAGATAATAAACCTATTGTTTTTTCACTGTCATAATACCATAAACAAGGAGAATTATTATTATTATTATTATTATTATTATTATTATTATTATTATTATTATGACAACAACAACAATAATCATGAAAATAATTTCCCCGTTGTTGTTATTATAACAATGAAAAAACAATAGGTTGATAATCTAAAAACATTTTGGGTAGAAATATACACATAATAAAACATTTAATTATACATTCTGAAATAACTGTGCAATGTTTAATATTTAATGCTGTCTGCTTATTTTTATTTAGAATTAGTCTAAGGATGAAGATGAAGTGACATGGGAACGTGGCCGAACACGCTTGTCCTGAGGAGAGAATGCGAGGTCTCCGTTTGCAGCATATGTTCATGGGGCAATAAAAGTGAAAGATTTACGGTCCTAGTTCGGCCCCCAACAGTCTTTCACCTTTTCAGGAATTACTGACCATAATTTACAGCAATGCACATTTCCGTCATCCTTTTCTAACCACAGATATACTTTCAAGATAATCTGCACTTTTTTTTATATCCTCACACATAAAAAATCACATTTATCCTGGCTTGCTATTGTGTGTTTATAAGTGTGTGTGTTTGTCGCTACACGTAAAGATGGATTTTCAGCTTTTGTTTGTTTAATTAAATTTCCGTTATTTCGAATGTAATTGTATACACTGAAATGCATATAGACTCTGTCAATAAAGACAAAAAGCCTAAACTCTTGACCTGGTGTGTTTTTACCAACGTACAGCAGTATACCCCGTTTACAATCCACAACAATGTATTCTAATATACAGCCATCAGTAAATCTGGGTAGAACTGCAATTTCGATGGATTATAAATCACGATGTGGCCTTTTCACGAAGCCGGTACATGTGCTGAAACGTTTCATCCATAAATCTCAAATTTGTAAAAACAATGGTTTAAAATGGTCTGTGATAACCGTTATAACAAGAGCTGCTATTGTGTTCAGAAATGCTGGTGTAATTCGGGATGTGATTACAGCGCATTTAATACAAAAAGTAATTGCCATGCTTTTATTACGACTCCTGACTTTCTTCGAGGAAGCCTTGTGTATTTATCATAATTTTGACATAGATTCTCATCGTCATTCCCTAATAATAAAAGAACATTAAATGTCTACCTACCAAGCTTCCATTGACGAAATGCTGTACAAAAAGCTGGTTATAGTTGCAGAGGGTACCGAACGGTTCGGATATTATTTTCTTGGATCTCTTCAGTTTTCATGTCTGATAGAGTCCTTGCGATTAATGACGACGTCGTGTTTCTAAGGGGACGTGCTGCATTAATTATTTAGACAGTCACGTGATCCAAACGAAAAAAAAAATATATAGTCACCGAGTTCTATCTTCGGATGTCGACAGCGCAGTTTAATGTATCTTAAAGGCCTGTCTCACTTGGCAAAGACATTTTCTGTGAACAGCTGGAAATCAAATATGGCCGTTTGAACACTTTTGAGGGAGCGGCGCTGGTAGGCAAGCCAGTGTCACTGCAAATGGTACTGCCTATGGCTCACATTTTAAGTCATATGGATCGGTGTTTAAAGCAAATGGCAAGTATGTATGGAGCCCTGTTATATTTTTTAAAACCTTTCCCCTTGATATATGCTTACATAGATTCGCAAAGACTCAGAGACTAACTATTGTGTCTATCACATACAATCAGTTTAAAATAGTGTTGCAAATACAGCCAGGAGCAAATCAAATGGTATTCAGTCTCTCTCTCTCTCTCTCTCTCTCTCTCTCTCGTTCTCTTTCTATGTATATATAGACCATATAAGAATAGATATATATAGAATATATAGAATATATTTATATATTATAGAATATTATAGTATTATA
>JAOUQT010000044.1:10642369-10655263 GCA_025769995.1 Xyliphius kryptos | reverse complement strand
ATTATTCATTAAAGCAAAAAATGTACAAAAGTTTTAAATTCAAGCAGGTTTGAAACAAACTGATGGACATTGACCTAAGCTTGCAAAGACTACATCTTTAGTGGATGTATATAAGATTATTCACAATCTTAATGAACTCACTCATCGTTTATTACTAATTTCTGAACCTTCTATCACAGTATTCTATACTTGCGGTTCAATTCCCAGTACCGGCAAGTACACATACGGCTGAAGTGCCCTTGGGCAAGGCACCTAACCTCCGGTTGCTCCCCTGGCGCTGTAAAGGCTGCTCACTGCTCTGAGGACCACAATGTGTGTGTATATATGTGTGTATATGTGTGTTTCACTGAACGGATAGTTTAAATGCGTTGTGTGCAAGCATAGTGGAAAATAGATCACTTTCATTTTTAGTGTGTCTCAAGCATCACATGACGGGGTTTTATATATTAAAATAGTGTAAAATAGATCACTTTCATTTTTAGTGTGTCTCAAGCATCACATGAGGGGTTTTATATCTTAAAAATACAATCATGTTTGTCAGATATAAGGAGGGAAATAACAGCCTGGATAGCTCAGTTGGCAGAGTTAGTGCTGCTGTAGCAAAAGCGTTAAATGCGGTTTGTCTTCTAGGCCTGACAAGAGATTGGGATGCTCAGTCATATTATTTGTGCAGTGAACCGTCTAGAACATTTGTGTAGCATCGTAAAGCGTATATTTAGACAAAGACAGGGGGGTATAGATAGATAATGTAATCAAAACAATCATTTCGCATAGAAGCTAGTTTGATAATTATTAATGACTATTTATTTATAACGTTACTCGAATAAGTGTAAGGGCATTCATAAACATATTTTTATGTTGGTTCAAAAAGTATCTGGCCTGTGTCGCAGGTCAGGGGTTTAGAGGTCAGCGCTCACGGCTCAAAAGCGTCGAAAGGCAAGAGAAACGGTGTCCTCTGGATGAACCTGCCCGCGAGGCCTTTGTCGAACTTCTGTGTAAAATACCTTTTCAAACTCTCAACGTGAAGACTCGGGGGCAGAAGACGTCTTCGCAATGTGTGACCGCCTCGTGGTTTTGTTTAAGAAGACAAAGACATCACAACAAAAGTAGAACAGGCAATCTTTAATCACGACGTGAATACCTCTACTCACATTTTTAGTGCTAAGCCCCTCTATGTTGCACAAAAAAAGACCCCTATTCTTTTAGCTAGCTAACAGATTTTTTTATTGCAACAGAGTGTTCATTATTTGAGGATAAACCATTTTAACGACCTCTAATATTTATTTACTAAAATATGCTTATAGAAAATATGCATAATATACAGAAATATATAGAATAAAAAATTGTGCACTTTTGTAATTAAGCTTAATAAATTTAAGAAACGACCACGGGCATTTACATAGAAATTAAAAACAAGAACTCTCAGCATTCTTTTGTGATATTTAATAAATAAAATATAAAGATTACAGAAGTAAAACTAAAACCCAGAAGTACGTAAAACAATAAATGAACAATTATTTAGGAATTTCTGATGACATCTGGAAGACAGATATACAGACGCTTTAATTGTACATTGTTTACAAAACTGTCAAGTGAGATTTATAGCCATCAACTTATCCACTCCTATGGTCAACAAAGTAAAATAGATTTCAAGTAATTAGCTTTAGTTTTTATTATATATATATATGTATATATATATATATATATATACATATATATATATTAATTAACAATTTCGTTACAGAAAACGAATTGTTAGAATGTTAAATCATTGTAAATTAACCTAATCTTAGGATTTTTTTTGTTTGTTTTTTTAACTATATTTATCTTTAAATCCCAATACTTCTAGAAAAGATTTAATGAGCTTTGTTCAAATGTTTAAATAATGTAATATGTAACTGCTCCCTTTGAATAATTTGTCGCAATTGTCCCCCATGTCTTATTTCATGTACAAGATAAAATAATAATAATAACAATTGGCATTAATGTTATTATTTCTTTCTCTTATTATTATTATTATTATTATTATTTTCAAAGCTCACTTGCGCCTACAATTAATATTATTTTATTTTAGAACCCGTGAATCGTAATTTAATGTCCCCTCCAGTCTGTTAATTCATACATACTGCATTTATTTATATTCAGTTCATCGTTTACATTCATACTGCGTTTGGTAATGATGTGTGCTTCTGCTTCATATTAAATAGCTTAATTTTGAAATGACACAATTCAAAACCATGCAAAGACAAACGAAGCTTTGTCTATCTTACACAGTTCGTCTGTACTTCTGGGCTCTGATGTTCCATTTCTGCTATAAAGTTGTAATATCTGTCTGGTTGTCCTTATGAACGTGTTTTGTTGAAGATGTCGTCCTTCCCTTTGTGTTGGGCAATTTATGATCTTTTTTCCATTTCATTCTTCGGTTCTGAAACCAAATTTTTATCTGTCGCTCAGAGAGACAAAGAGTATGCGCTATTTCGATGCGACGCCGTCTGGTTAGATACCTGTTAAAATGAAACTCCTTTTCTAGTTCTAAAACCTGCTGTCTCGTGTAGGCAGTCCGAGAGCGCTTGGGTTCCGCTCCTGCGAAATCTGGGTTCACTGGAAAAGACAAGAACAAACTTAAACACACAAATATAAACAATGAAACAAAATTTCCACTTAAAGAAGGCCCATATCACTGCATTAAATCGAATAAAAATTCCCCTTTACTTTATCACAATCAAATCAATTCGGAAGATAATTATTGATAATGCATTTCGTAGGTTTTATGAAAAAAATAAGCGATAGCCCACTTGGACGTATAACTATCGCTGATGCAGCCAATGTAGCCAGTGGCCTATTTCCTAAGCAATAAAAATTTATGACTAGTGTAATTGGCGGCCCCTTCAGAAAAACCATAAATATTTCACCGGATATATTTGCATGCCTATATGGGGCTTTAGCTGAATTCAAATACTCCTAAAAGAGACAGTACAAAAATGAATCTTACCCGTACTAACATGGACTTTCTTCATCCATGGATAAACTATTGCAGGTTGCCTGCTCTGTATACTGTTCTGATTCTTCGTGTTTTGTTGTTCGTCAAAAGTCCTCTGGCCGGATATTTGGATCGGAGAACACTGCTCGTCTTGAGTGGGGAAAGATCCGGGATGGCTGCCTTGCTCCTGCACATGACCCCGCGGCTGTAGTGTTGAGCCCTGCACAGTGTTACAACTGTAGGGCTGCTCCGTGTAGTTTGACCGTGAGTAAATCCCTGTATGCTGGAAATCAGTGTCCTGCGATGGACTGTAGTATCCAGAGCCCTGGTCTGGTATATAACTGTTTTGAGAATATTCCTCGCATGGAGGAAATTTAGGATCCACATACTTGGAGTTTACCATGTACGAACTCATGTCCATTAATTTCTAAAGGTAGAAAATACAAATTTTTCCCGAGTTGTCTTTTTTCCTCCCTCCATAAAGCCCTCCTACTTGCTGTCAACTGAATAAAGTTAGCCAACCATGTGATCGGTTTTGGCCAATCGAAATGAACGTCTTAAAGAGAGTCTATTAGCGGGTAAAAACCCATACACACCTAGCAGCAATTGTAACAAACTCTGCATAATTTCATCTTGATTGGCCCAAAGAACACTTTAAGTGTGACAAGGTGAATTAAAGAAGGAAAAATTTAACTTTGGTAACACATTTCTTGTAAATCGATTTAGATGGCAAAACCACAATAATTTGAAATAAAATATACGTAAATTAATATAAATGTTCGTTTTCGGGATTAATATTCAACCACGGAAAACAAACGCCCTCCAGAGCTTCAACAAGTAAAAGTTACAGTGCGACCTCTGCCACAAAAAAAGAGTCGAATAAAGCCTGTAGACAATTGACCAAAACCGTCTTTGTGATGAAGAGGTCATTCAAAAGTTAGTGGAGTCTCATCGCCCTACAGGATCACACATCCTTTCAGGGCTTCTAGGGAGCGTTGTGGATGGCAATCAATGCAGAGTGCCAATCAATAATCAAACATCAAATGAAGAATGTAGAAGCTATGGAACCACAGATTTAAGAATCTAAAGGTTAAACATGCAGAATAGTGTACACCAGCGTGTATAATACCTGGGTGCATATGATATACTATTGAATTTTGTTTTGCCCATAATGGAAATTCTGGGGTGCCTGGAGTGTCTTACTTGAGAGAACGTCCTGTGAAAATTTTAATTGCTCACAACAACTTGACCAAGAGCAAACACGTTTTTGGTTAACCAAGCTGCACTGAACAGTCGGTAATACTAATAAAGCTGTCTGATAATCTGAACACATCTGTACAATGTATGTGAAAGCTTTACTGAGTTTGTTCGAAGTTTTTGCATCGACCATATACTCCCCTAGAATCGAATCTGTGACCGTGAATTTTTCACACAAATTCGGTTCTACAGGGTATATATAGACGACGGTATTTATACACAGAGCTCCTTATCAAATATTAACTCTCAGCTTTATTAAAACAAATGCTCAGAATTATAGATATGTTTAATCTTTTGTCAGTAATTCGTACCTATTTCTACTTATATTTGTCTAATGATATACTTAGACAAATACTTGTCTAAGTAAATACAAAAATGTGTGTGAATTTAATAATAACTAAACATATAATAAGATTTAATAAGTAAAATATTATAAATATAAATGAAGTAACGCATTTAATAAGACATAGAGGATATGTTTATTATTCCTCAAAATACTAGTAAAGCAATAGGGCTTTAATGAGTTATATTCACACATGGAATTCGTACCAGCAAAATATGGTCTTACTTGTTCTCTAATACAAGGCGGACAAATGTAAATTAAACATATATATATATATATATATATATATATAAACATATATTAAAACATATAACATGTGTTAATTTCCGAACACATATAAAACAGTTTGGTTTTAATTCATTCTTCATGAATTCCCCATACGCATTAAATAATTTAAAACATAATTTTACTTGTAAAAGATAAAATATTAAATATAATTTAATTTAATAAAACGTTTGATCTAATGCAGTAGTTCCTGGATTGTAAATAAAAACGTTAATCTTTAAAGCATTTTGCATTTTGATGTGTTAGACAGCTTGACCTGCGGTTCACCTTGCCCTGAGACTAGTTCGAGCGGGTCAAAGCCGAGTTACTGATGAACGAAAGGTCAACGTTTGCAGTTACCCCAGTCTTAGAATTTTGAGAACCACAATAACATTATTTTCGAATTAAAATTAACTGATTGTACTAAATTGTTAAAAGTATTTTTCGAAAATGTATATTGCTATAGTAATTGGATTTATTCTAGGCTACTCGCACGACTACTACTACACTACCACTAACAACTACTATTACTATTACTACTACTACTACTATTACTACTACTACTACTACTACTACTAATAATAATAATAATAATAATAATAATAATAATAATAATTGTTTCAGAATTTGTTTTGGGGTTTATACATGTTGAATATTTGAGGTGAGGGCGCTAGAGAGCATACTTGTAGGTGAAAAATTAGTCGTTTAAATTTGGGCGAATTTGGATTAATATGCCTTATTCGTTCCTCTTTTCGATTAACCCACAGCTTGCATCCAGTGCGAGACAATATGTTTAATATGTTTTTATTAAACACAGAACTATTCCATAAAAGCAATAAAAGGATGCTAAAAAATTAACAATGTATTATATCGTCATCCACTGCTAGCGAAATAAAAGCAAAACCAATTTTACTTACTAATTTCAATTATTTTTCTCACTTAATTTCTCACCGAGGCCTACCTTAATTTCCCTTGTAACGCAGCCCGCACTGCGGACAATACCATTACAATCACGTAGTTAAAGAATATAGAATATTCTATAGCTACATTTTACAATAGTTTTTAACAAACAACCTACACCACAAACACCACGTAGAATTTAGTCTAAAACGACCAAGATACAAATGCTGTGCCATTCATGCCCGCACAAGTTCACATACAGAACTAATTTAATCGCGCTTACCTTGAGGGAATTTCTGATCATGTAAAACGAACAGAGAAGCGTTGATATCCATGTTCAAATTCAATCAGCACTTACTCCAGCTTCAGTACCGACACTGTGATGGTTTCTAAACGTCTGCTAGGCCTTTCTATACACAATGTGAATTATATTTTGGCTTGTCAACTCCCTGGCCATAAAACAAAGTTTAATGGTATCACGTGCTTCCCCACAGCCATTCATGACAGCGCGCGGGTGCCATAAATAACCCTGAAAGTTTCACTTATTCAATAATGGAGATTACACTGATGTCAAGGAGAAATAAAAAGCATTCTTGTTTTTTGGATGGGAAAATGTTTAAATGAAGGAGAAAATACGATATTTTATATTAATTTAATATGTATATTTGTAATTTCTGCTACCGTCGGTGAATGCAGTTATATTTTTAACTATTACCAGGCAAATGATGTCCATTTCAAATCTCTGACGTGGGAAAATGTTTTAAGTGTTTTTTACCGTGTATATTTAAGGCAATAAAACAATAAAAATCATTCCTGATGTGAATCACCAACGTAAGAACGTTTGAACTATAGTTTGGCTCTCCAGATGTCGAGGCTTCGCCTCCATAAATTGGCTTAGTAATGTATGTTTATATTTTAGAATTAACTTAATCAAGCTGTTTATAATGTCCGAATGTTATTTAAAATAAAACTTAAGCAAAAACTCACGCACATAAAATGATTAATAAAATGTATTCTTCAAATAATTTTGGTTGGTATTGTTCAACACATTATTTATATTAGTTAAAGAAGTCCCCATTGAATAAATGTACCGATACCTTATATACAATACCACATATTGTAAAAATGGAATATTATTTAGGATATACACTGTATACTTATTTAAATCTATAGAAGTTGTTTTTAAACAATTCACCTCACAGTTTAACCCCAATATATATTATTTAGAATCATCAAATGTTGATAGAATCATCAAATGTTGATAGAATCATCAAATGTTTCATTACATTTGATCCTTAAATGTCTATTCACTAGTCCCAGGAAAAAGCCAGAATCCAGGTCACATGCTATAATCAACCAACCACAAATCGGCCCTGTGACCTGAACGCAAACCAAGCACAAGTGTCAATGGGTGGGACAATAGCGCCGCCTGTCGGTAAATATAGCACTTATTATTGTTATTAAAAATGGCGAATTTAGTCTTTTTATGACATAAAACCAAGGTTAAGTCTCTTAAACGTACAAATGCTCCCATTACCTTCCAAATGTTTAAAATTAAGAGAATAGTTTTTAAGCGATTCAGTTAACATAATAATATTTATTTATTATAAAAAAAATCCAACAATAAAATCAATTACCAGATTTATCCACAAAATTCTTATCTTATCTTTCACACTTGAGTGATATCATTACTGGGAGGGTATCGGGGAAAGATTGTTTGCAATGCAATGTGCAATTGTTTTCTAACTCTTTTATGACTATTCACTTTATCAATATACGATGTTAAATGGTTCACTTATTCAAATCAATTTTTTTTATTTGAATATAGCCAAAAGAAGGAGATGTTAATTGACTTGACGACTAGGAGATGTTTGGTCGGCTTGAGATTCTGCGCCTTTCACTCTCCTTTCCTTGCCGCATTGCAGCAGAGCTGTAAATAGTTTTGCAGCTGTCTGTCAGCCACTGGTGAAATACTGTCTTTGTTCCAAAGCAACCGACTGGTCCCAGAAATTCAAAAGTCTCGTTTGGAAAGAAATACACAAGTACACACGTACACAACTTCCATTATTATTATTATTATTATTATTATTATTATTATTATTATTATTATTATTATTATTATTATTATTATTATAAAGCGATTATTGCGCTGTCTGTAAATGCACATATTACTTTTTCATATATGTCAATAGACATGGACGACAAAATATTTGTTATATATAAACCCGCAAAAAGACTCGTAAACATACAATATAATGTTTAATTTCTATGATTCTAAATAGTATAGATAGATAGATAGATAGATAGATAGATAGATGATAAATTATAAACAAATAGCATATTTTAGGAACATATTTTATGTTTATTATGCCAAAATTATGACGCTACATATTTGAATTCACACATCAAACATTAACATTATTTACACTAACTTATTAATAATACAAACTTATTATTATTATTATTATTAGTATTATTATTATTGTATAGGTTTAGATGCAGTTCGAAAAAAAACGAAATAATTAAATACAGTTTACGTGTAATATTGCACGTAAGTATATACATGATATGAAATCAACTTACCGAACGAATCCGGATAATCCATGATTTTTCTGTGTCGTTTCTCGGTATTTTGAGGCATGATACGTATTTTTTTACGGTCAGCACAACCTGTCAGCTCCAAAGCTATTTCTTCTTAACTATTACACTTAACTTTCAGAAAATACACAAAAACATAATGCGAGCAGAGAAAATGTCTTTAGGTTTCAACGCTTTAGCCGCAGACTGCGGTAGAAAAAAAATCTCTTGAAAAATCAGGAAAGGGGCCATGATGACTCTTACCTCCTGCACATGACCAGTGGCATCCAATGACAGGCGATATAGGCCCATAAAAATTTCTATTGCCAAGCTGTAAATTGTCGTCGAACAAAAAAAGGAATTCGGAGCTGACGCAAATCCACACATGCACATGGCCGAGGTAGCACTATTTCTACCACAGATTATTTTTTCTCATTGAAACTCTGAAACACATTCGTCCTGGTTCGCAAAACTAACAATTAAATATGTGTTCTCTTTGACACTAGCGCTCACACACACCAAACAGCATCAAAAAACATGTTTATTTTAATATTATTATTTTAACATAAATTAAACCTAAATTACATATTAAAATTACAAATCAATTTTGCCACTAAGTGATAAAAATATGAAAATAAGTGGTTGAAATATGGTCCGAGCAGTATTTTGCTTGTGCGTGTTTGATAGTAATTGTCTTGATAATTATATAGATTATTTAGCGCACTCGTGGCAGAGGGTGAGAATTCGCTATAGCTGGTATGATCTATACAAGTAAATAAAACATTATACAGGGTACGAATAATATTCTGTATACTTCTTCTCTGTAATCACAATCAAAACCTGTATATATTTTATTGCAACAACTTAAATACGAATCGGTGCTATCAAAAAAATAAGGCATTTTGAATGTCCGTAATCACTGGGACGGGATTTAACAGCAGACACTATGCGCAAGAAAGAGAGGGTTTGATTAATTTACCACCTCGCGCTTTATAGATTGAATATTTAAACTGCCATGGTATGTGTTTTTGTCGTAGAATTGTATATTTATATAAGCTATATATATAAGCCCTTTAACAACTCTACGACAAAACACATACCATGGCAGATTAAATATATTTTTTTATTTACGTATGATCTGTTAGATCAGAAATAGTGAAAACTGGCCTTGGTCATAGGCACATGTCAAGGCCGATAGAATCGAATTATCTCGCCACACCTTGTCAGAGAAAATGTCTTTCTCCAGTATATGTAATGAATAATATTATTACTTATGTACATTTGCAGTTATAGTCAAAGGACTGAAATATCTCCCATTTATTGGCATTTAAGCGAGCAAGATAGCTATCCAGAGCAAATCAGTAACTGCCTGCTTTTACGCGCCTTAAAACACTACCAGGGAAATTGTCGTGGTCTCATGGCTTATGTTACTGTAGTTTATTTTTTTATCGTAGTCGTAGTGTTTTATAATCAACCTAAAATATAAATAAATAATAAAATAAAAACTATTAAAATGAGTAAACAGAGTAGTCGGATAGATATTTATTTAATTCACAAAATATTATTATGGAAAATATTTTGAGTTGGCAGTATTCTTTAAAATAGCAGCAGGATGTTAACCTTAACTTAACAAAAATGTTATAATATCACATGTACACACTGCAAGAGCCTGTACTGTGTAGGGGTCAGTATGGTGAAAACTGATATAGTCAGTAGGTATATTATTATTAATTCCTTTAATTAATATCTGCAAACACCAACGACGCTTGTTCTTTCACTGATATAGAAATACATCTATTTATTACTACTGCATATACCATTAGCTATAGCTATACATTTTATACAATTTCCCTGAATAATCTGAAAACACTGGTCGTTTTATTGTTTCATAGACAGATGCATTACTATATTGTATTTGATTTTGCGTGTTAGCCTTTTTTTTCCAAAACAGTTTTCAAATGGTGTGTAGTTGTGCATGCTTCCTGAAACATAACCCTTTTAATGAGGACTCGATTCCCAGGTTTCAAAGAACTATATTGCCCTCTAGCGGTAACTAGCTTATATCCATTTAATACTTCAATAGTGTGACTCCTTTGGCCGACAAAAATCTCTTCAAACTGTTATGTTTTAAAGTTAGGCAGGTGTTTGAAGTTTTAAATACAGTTTTAATTCAATGTATATTCATCAAATGACCTTTATTTTAGTAGAGTTTTTTCTTTTTTTGTCATTAAGCCCGTTTATCCAGTAACAGTAAAGATCATTTTAATGCGTCATTTGTTTAATTGTGCCCACAGTTGCAATTGTATGCACCAGTGTTGCAGGCCCATGAATGCATTTGGAGAATAAACCTGACTTTCCGTGTGTTTGGGTCGATTTCTTTCACCGACACACAATTTATCGACCAGACACCCTGTAGAAAAGTGTCTGCATTTTTGGTTGTCAGCAGCAGACGCAAACACCCAACTAGAACGTTTTCAAAGCAGAGTGCAATTACTGTCTTAGACCATAAAGTCATTTAGACCAGACGTCTAGTCTTCTCTATATAGTTTTATTGGACCCAGTCTCTTCCTGCTCTAAAGTAATTCCAAACTAAGGTTTGAGAATAAATTGGGGTTCTCTAAACTTATTTCGCAATCCTGATCGTTTTATTAGGGTTACATATATGCTCGAACATTAAGTATTTTTAACATTACAGCAAAACACAATTTGTGCAGTCCAAGCACCAACTGGGTTTATTTATAATTAAACAAATGTTCTCAAACCCACAAAATACATATAAAAAAAAAAGAATAAAAAGAAAAGAGAAATACACAACAACATTCTAATCTGGCCCACAATTGTAGCCCCTCGTGAGGCTATTGTAGTTAATATACTTTTGACTTTTAAAATTTCAGAGACAATTGTGCTATGAGAGACTCTGTTAAACAAAAATAAGCACAACGTACTTTTATATGCTCCAAATATGAACATACTTATATTATTTAATTATTTATTATAGTGTTAAATTAATATATGTCCATAGCCAGCACTCGAACTACATGTAGGTAGTAAAACATATGAAAAATCAACTATTAATCCTCACCGACAATTCTTATACTAGATCAATTACGCAGCAACATGGTCTTTAAATCGTCTTCATATTTAAATGTAGCTTATACCCAAATATTACTTAATAATATTTAATTAATACTGCATGTTGGGTGTCAACTAGGAATAGTATAGCCTAGCATAATACTGAATACTGTTTTTTTAAGTCAGTGTACTGTACACTTTTAAAATGTGTACACTAACAAACACTAAAAGAAACTGAATCTGATTACACTGTGTGTATTTTACCTGTGTGCACAAAGGTTTCAACAAATCATAATTATTTTAAGACTCTCTATACATTCAGTCTAAAATTATCCGAATGTAATCTTGACAAATACACACAACAAAATAAAGCATAAACATCTTGATAATCTACATGTAACATATTACTGATATACATAGCGAACACGTGACGAGGCGCGTTGCCGCAGTGTTGCCTTCACTGAGGCTCCTGGCTACCCCTCTCTCTGTTCATCTTCTTCATTTTCATTCTTCTGTTCTGGAACCAGATTTTCACCTGCCTTTCCGTCAAATTCAGAATCCGTGCAACTTCGTAGCGGCGATCTCTCGTCAAGTACATGTTGTAAAGAAATTCTTTTTCCAGTTCTAGTGTTTGGTATTTTGTATATGGGCACCGTTTCTTTCTCGTTGAACGTGCATGAATCCAGTTTGCTGCTGGGTTGTCTGTAAAAAAAAAGAAAAATCCAATAATGCCAAGGTTACAAAAGCAATAAACAATTGAACAAACTACATAAATATAAAGCTGCAAAAGTATTTTTTAATCATTCGAATAAGCAACGTGCAATATTAATTATATGCCATTATTAGTAAATTCTGTTTCAAACACTAGCTTTACGGCTGCAAGGATTTCTTTGGACCTGCGGTAAGCATTCAGACACTTTTATTGGTTAGTAAAACCCCCGGCTTTACACACCCTGCCCGTACAGTTCTGACGGTTGTAAATCACAGGACAATTTCTATTACTTACTTGGGTCAAGTTGCTGTTGTTGATGTTTCTCGTCTTTGGGTTCGCTTTGGTTGGAAATGTCGTTGTCAGCGGTATCTTTTGTAGCTTTCTCTACACACTCGGCCAGGGCGCCGCAGCTGTAGTCTGGGGCCGCCGGAGTGTCAGCACTCTCAGTCCTTTTCGGCGGTAAAGTTTCCGTCTTTGTCCCGCATTGACGATTACTCGAATGGAAGCCGGAAAAGGAGATGTGGTTCGAGATTGGATCTACCCAGGAACGCACGTATCTGTTATCAGCACATGCGATGTGGGACTGGTGCACGTACGGATGGTAAATTCCGGATACCGTAGCCGTAGACGGTGGATGAACAGAGGACCAGGACGTAGGAAACACGGCTGTCTTGGGAGCAAAGCTACAGGAGGAAAAATCCGCATTTTCAACTACACCTGACGGCCTGCTGGCCAGCGAATGCGGGCTCTGGACAAAACGCGCTCCGTACAGATCCTCGGCCTCGTGTC